>VYXF01000638.1:60839-175378 GCA_013397295.1 Polioptila caerulea | reverse complement strand
GGGGCCTCGGCGCCGGCCCCCCGGCCCCGGCCGTTGAGGCTGCGGCGCTCGGTGGGGCCCGGGCGAGCGGGGCCGGGCACCGGCGCTCCCCCGCGGCCGGGAGGGGTGCGGGACACGCACCCCTGGGGGTGACATTGCGGTCACATTACCGGGGATTTCAGCCACTGCCTGCCGTAACTCCCTCTCTTTTAATCTTTGTGGCCCGTGTTTCCGTTCCATTGAATCATGGAATCACAGAATGGCTTGGGTTGGAAGGGACCCTGAAGATCATCTCATTCCAGCCCTGTGCCATGGGCAGGGACGCCTTCCACTGTCCCGGGCTGCTCCCAGCCCTGTCCAACCTGGCCTTGGACACTTGCAGGGATCCAGGGGCAGCCACAGCTCCTCTGGGCAGCCCGTGCCAGGGCCTCACCTCCCTCACAGGGAAGGATTTCGTCCTAATATCTAAATCTATTCTTAATCAATTTGACCCCATTCCCCCTTGTCCTGTCACAACACGCTCTTCTAAGTAGTGTCTCCTTTTACCTGCAAGTTCCCTTCAGGTGCTGGAAGGCCACAATTGGGTCACCCTGAAGCCTTTTTTCTTCCAAGCTAAACAATCCCAATTCTCTCAGCCTTTCTTCATAGCAAAGGGGCTCCATCCCTCTGGCCTCCTCTGGACTCTGTGCAGCAGCTCCGTATCCTTTCTGTGCTGGGGACCCCACAGCTGGAGGCAGGACTTGAGGTGGGGTCTCAGCAGAGCAGAGAGGCACGTTTATTGCAGTATGTCATTTCTCTTACTGCATTTCCAGTTGTCTAAATGTAGCCTGTTCTTGCTTCCTCTACAGAACTAGATCTCGCTGTGCAGCAGTCATTTATTATGAAATAAATGGCATTATCCCTTCCTGTGAGGGTAAGCTGGAAGTGCCCTTTCAGCCAAATGGAGAGGCCAGCCAAGAAATCATAGAGTGAAACAAGTCTGTCTTGCAGGTTACATTCGCCGTAATAGTTCAAGGAAATGTTCCCTGGCACAGATTGCCCAGAGAAGCTGTGGCTGCCCCTGGATCCCTGGAAGTGTCCAAGGCCAGGTTGAACAGAGCCTGCAGCAACCTGGCATAGTGGAAGGTGTCCCTGCCCATGGCAGGGGGCTGGAATGAGATGAGCTTACAAGCCATTTTATGAAATACCTTTTTCTTGTTCCTGTGGTTTTTCAGGTTTTGTGAGCAAAAACATGATTTGATTGCCAGATGACTTGTCAAAATATTTGCATGCATTCTCTATTGTGAGAAGGAGCTGCAACCTTACTAGCTGCTGTCAGAGTTCTGACAAAAAGAGTGCTTCCACTAACGCTTGTCCTGCAGGCTTTTTCCCATAATAGATAGCCACACTTAAGGTTACCTTAAGAAGTTTTATGAATAATGCTTGATATTAATACTTGGTGTTAACTTCTATGTGGACTCTGGAACTGTTTAACATAATTGCATCCAGAATATTAACTCAGCTGTTCACTTTGTGCTGAATAAACTGGCACAGGCGTATGAGCAAGACATTTTCACCAGTATCTCTGAGTGTGTGGCTGGGTTTGTGTGGGGAGGTAGGAAGAGCAATCCTGAACTGGGCTTTGTGCCATCAAATAAATATTTCAGTACTTGACTTGCCTCATTGCATACTGAAAGCTGTTTCATTTTTTTGTTCTTTATTTTAACCACAGTTGCCATATGCAGCTTCATAGTATGTCAGATTTGTAAGGTTTGTGGTGCTTATCAAGAGTCCAGTTTGGAAGGGCAGTGGGGAAGTTAGTTTTGTCAGTCTCACAGAGTTTGGACTTCCTGTGTGAGCTGAACAATTACATCTTGCTGTTCAGTGGGATGTGGTGGCTTTTCTGTTGATAATTTTGTCACACATTCACTTGCTGTTCTCGACACCAGCTGGATCCAGGTAAAAAACATGCTCAGGAATCAAGCATGGCTTGCCTGGCATTAGATGTGTGTGGAGTGTGGCTGAGGCAGTTCATGAGTCTCTCAGATACTCTGGTAGCTGTGCAATCTATTCATGGTTTCTTAACACATCACTAGAAGCCATGGAATTGTCTTGCATTCCAGGACGTGTCCAGAAGTACAATTTCTAGTTCCCTCCAAACTTGTTTCTGTTGTAACTTCGAACAACAGAAGTGACTGTCTTATTTTCCCATTTTGGGGCTTTTTTTTTTCTCCCATGGAGCAGTTTCTGGTGCTCATTCAAAGACAGAACTGTGGAGATGGAGGGAGCTGCTCTTGCTTGGGCAGCAGGATCTGTCATCTCTGTCATTCTGAAAATAATTGGTGCTTAGTATTTAGTTAAATTTGGAGTGATCATCAGACCTTGCCTCTTCATAAAACCTTCAAGAACATTTTCCCTCCAAGCTGGCTATAATTTAAAACCAGGAAAAAATGTATTTTCTGTAATGTGCTAGTCACGTTCAGTTACCAAAGAGACCAAGCTTCAGATGGTGTTAGAGGTCTGTACTGCAAGGGCTGCTTCTGGGGCCAAATCACTTCTGAATGATAAAACAAAAATAAGCCTTCAGCAAATGTAATGCAGCTGAGGCAGCCGTGGCTGTGAGCCCAGAGGATTTCACACCGTGTCCTGGCTGCCCTGTGCTTAGGCCACCCTCAGAGAAGGTGCACTTGGTGCAGAAGTGGAGCTGGCCTTGCTGCTTTCAGCTGAAGACAAGCATTGTCTTGGGTCTGTCACTTGAATCTGGCATTGAAAGCTTTATGTGGGAATGCAGGTGAGTGAAATTTCAACAGTGAGAGTTAACCTGCAGTTAGGTTCTGTTCACTTGGTTCTTTTTCTCCTGTATCTTGACCACATATGTTTGTTGATTTGTGTCTTCACTGACACAAGGCTTTTTTTGTAGTTTGAAGGTTTGAGGTTTTGGCCTGTGTGTGCCAGTGAAGGAGTGATGGCGTCACAGGAGAGCTTAGTGTGGTGTAAACCTGTAGTTGTGTTTTTGATGCTTGAGTTAGTGAAGATAAGCACTCAGTTGGGTGGGAGAAGAGGAGGTGAGTTCAGTCCTGAGAGGATGTGGCCCATGGTGGCACTGAACTGAGGCTCATAGCTCAGAAATCCACTTAAGAAGCTTATGACAGTGGAGAGGTAAATTTATGTTCCCTGTGTTGATTTGAGACTTTTTGGGAGCAGCAGCCATGTGCTCTGACCTTCAGGTTCTTTGAAAGCTCATTTGTGCTTGGCTTTAGGGACACAGACTGGGCTCTAGTGCAGGCTCACTCACAGTACTTGCTTTATGTCCTTACTAAGTGCTTTTATGTCCTTCAGCTCTCTAGCTTAGAGTAGATATCTTCCACCTTCTTTGAACTGAAACTCAGAATCACTGTGAGAAAAACATCATTTGTTTTTGTGATATTGGGAGTATTTCCTGGCTGCAGAAGGGGTTTTTTATTTTGATTTCGTACTGGAGTCAGGGGGGTAATTTAATAATGCCCAAGATCCTGCTTTGCATGTAGCTGCCAGTGGTGTAGGTAAGAGGTGAGGTAATATAAAAGGATCAGGTGTTGCACCTTGGGCTGTCTAGCTGAACCACAGCGAGGGCAGCAGGGCACACTTTGGGTGGTGGCCACAAGATTGACACCGAGCACACAGTGTGAGCACACAGGTGCTCCATGAGACACTGGTGGAAGGGACAGCCAGCACTGAGTAGCACAGTGGTGTCTGCAGTGCACGTTCAGAGGCTGGGGAGGCCTCTGCAATGCAATTTTTCTTTTCTTTAGCAGGCCAAGTCTTTTAATATTTATAAACATTGTAGTCTCTTGGTCTGAAGATTAAAATCAGCATTATATTGCAGTTACTGATGCAGTTCAGACATCAGTAGCTTTCCCACATTCCAGCTCTTAAACAGTCTAATCCTTTCCCTGTTTTCTTTCTCACAGTTTCTCTTAATAATCTTGTCTAGTTTCCTTTTTACCTGTTTTCCTGTCTTTAAAAAGAGTTTGCCCATATGAAGTTGGTGTTGGCTACTGTGTGCTGCAGTATTTCCTGGTGATTTCAATCACAGAGTATCCTGAGTTGGAAGGGACTCACAGGGTCCCATGCAAGTCTCACTCCCCAGTGCAGTGCAGCTGGAAATTGCTGAGTTGTTGCAGTTGTTCACAGGGGTGGGCACAGCCTCTCCTTGCGTTATTTTCAGGTAAGTTGGAGCCCTGCTGTAGGATCCCTTTAGCTGGGGCACTGTTACTAAGTCTGGGCCACATCTGGTCCCAGCCCCAGGAGGTGCATCTTGGAAGCTGATGTACCTGTGTCCAGGGTGGTGGTGTGAGGAGGAGAAGCAGCAATCCCCCCACAAACAGCATCCACAGGGGACCAGGAGTAAAGCTTGGGTGGTTCCTAAGGGCTCCTTCATTGTCTGGTGCTTTCAAACAAACCATGGCAAGGTGATTCCCTTGGAACCACTCTCTGCTTCCTACTGCCTCCTCTGCCTGTTTTTCCTGTGACAGGAGGCAAAGGGCTTGGAACAAGCACGTGTTGAATATATATTGAATAGAAAAGCAAATACTATCTTGGATTTCTGTCACTTTTTCTACTGTTGTGCAGAGCAGGGAGCTGGTTCTGGAGTCCTTTGTGTGACAAATGGGACGGAAAACCTCGTAGATAGAATTTCTGAGTCTTAAGCTATTTCTTCTTGACTTGCAGGAAGAGGTTACAGACTTAATGGTATAATTTGAAACCATCCTTGTTATTGATGCTTTACTGCTTTATCTTTTTCAGTAAAATGAAAATGTAATTTTTGTGTGAGAAACCTCCAAGTAACTAACTTCATACGGGGTAACTGTGTTTAAAAGTATCATTCAGTGGTGGTGTCTGCCAGGGAGGATCCTACGGACCGGGCAGTCCTAGCCAAGGACTGGACTAGCAGGTGGGATCACTTGAGCAGCACAGGTCTCTTTGGACCCCTGCTCTTCATCTTTTAAGCTCTTGGATCAAATTGAGTCCTTAATTGAAAAACAGTGAGAGAATTGAGAGGGGCATTTCAGACAGGTAGATTTATTTAGATTTTTTCTTTTTTCTCCCCACCCCTTCATAGATCTCTGAACATTTAAATGTTTATAGAAATGTGTAAAGAGGTTGTTTCCAGGGCCGAGGTACTTGTTGCTTTTTTCTGCATGTGCTTGAAATCTCTTCAGATCTTTGCCTTGCTGGAATTTGCTGGCTGTGTTGACTGATAGGAAGTCACATGCTCCAGAGCTGAAACCCACACTCCAACCAACCTGTTGCGCTGCCTTGGCATCAGAATCCTGCAAGAAGGAAATCTAGGGAACTGGCTGGTATAAATAGTGGTTCTCTCTCACTTATTAATGGCCATGTAAATATGGAATAAATAAGATGGAATATCTTCATGGAACAGATGTGATCGGAAGCATTAAGGAGAGAGTAGAAATGAAGATTGTGGTGGTGACTAGAAGGAAATTGGCACATGATGTTTATATCTAACATGGGAAGCAAACACTGGAAAGCAAAGACTTCACTTAAACTTGCTGTCTTTGCCCTTAAACATTGATTTACATTTTTTTCAATAGAACTTCTTTTTGATAAGATGGGAAAAATAGATATGTTTGGATTTAGTCATACTTGTGTCTTGCTTTAAACTACCATCCCAAGTCTGTTCATTTACCATATGTTAAAAACTGTTCAAATCCTTTCAATATGCTGCAGCTTTTGGTTGGGTGTGCCAAATAGAGCAAAAAAAATTGCAACTCATTTATTAGATATGCCTAACAGTAGTTTGTATTGAAGGAAGCATTCAGGGACTGTCAAGCTTGTCAGAATTTTAACCAAATGAGTTGAAATTATTAGAAATAATTCCTTCTGTGCTCAGTTCCCCAGGTGGCAACAATAGGAATTTTAATCAGATACTGAATCCAACTGTCTCCTGCTGTAACTTTATCCTTTCACTTCTCATCGTAAGAGAAAATAGTTGAACTAGGCCATACTGGTTCCTTCATTGAAAACAAAATCCTTGCGTGGTAAATGCCAAAGAAGGGAAGGAAATCTGCATTACGATTCAGCGGGCTCATTTCACTCCTTTGCTGGGCTCGGGTTTTGTGTGTGGAAGCGTGCTTGGTGGTTTGGGACAGTGGCACTGCCATGTCTTCACTTAACTTTATGGGACAGGAATCAACACAAATGAATTAAACTGGAATAACTCGAAGTAATGTCCAAGCTCTTGACCTAACTAGTCGTATCTTCCCAAACTAGTTTTGGTTAACATTATTAATGTCTCTACTTAATACATGGATTTGGTTATGCTGCAGGATGAGGGATATCAGCAATTTTTAATAGCAGTAATTATTTCAGCAAGATAATGACATGAAGAAACGTAGATGGCCTTTAAGGACCTCTGGTTTCTACTATCCTCTCCCTGATCCTGGTAGGTTAAATTGGATGTGGGCTGCAGAACTTCTGGAGGCAGGATGAAAGCAGGTTCTGATAAAAGTCATCTGCATAGGAAGAAAAAAAGGATTGCTGCAGTTTGCCATAAACTGATCTTTACATAGGGTTTGATCTTTTGGGATGAACCAACTTCCCTGCTACTGACTTCAAACACGTTCCTTAAGGAGCCATTCTTGAGTCTCCAGGTTCTGCTGTGAGGGTGAATTTCAGGCAGTAGCAGCTTTGCTGGTGTCTTTGCTGTTTCCTGGCTTGGGGAGTAAAGGTGAGGGAAGTGGTAGCTAAACTTTCATATACTGAAATGTTTCACAGTATGGCTTAAACTTTGGAGAGGCTGGAATTAAAATGCACATGTCTGCAATGTCTTTCATTATTAGACAAGTACTTGAAAACTCTGTCCTTCCAGTAACAATAATTTCTGCCCTGTTGTGTTGCATTTCATGTTTCTAATGTGTGTTAGTGTCTGCATCTCCTGTCCATCAGTCACTTAGCACAGCATGGCTTGAGACAAGGAGCTGCTGCCTGGTGTCAAGAAAGATGAGCTGTGGGGTAAAGAAACCACATTGCTTTGGATTTTTCAGACCTTGGAATGGTGTTTTGAGTTAGGACCATGAAGAGAAGGATAGAGTCCTCTAATAGGATGTCCTTTCAGTGAACTGGTGCTCTTAATTGCTTTGATGATGGGACAGGAAAGTTCTGACTAAGCCAAGCTACACGTGGCTTTGCTTGATGAAAAAATTTGTTCTCGCATTCCTGCTTTTTTTTTTTTCATATCTGCTCAGCAGTAGAAGCTGTATTGCTGTGAAGGGGCCCATGCACACGTCAGTGTTTCATTCATGCCAAAGGGAATTCTGAGCTGGACTGGAGCAGAGTAGCTGTTTGTGTGTTCATCCTGTCCCTCCTCCACATGTCCTCCTTGCCTTCTGCTGCCTCATCCCTCAGCACAGAGCACTTGCTTGCTGTTGTGAAGAGCAGCCGACCAAAACCACTTACAGAAGGGAAAGACTGCCTGCCAAATTTGTGTAAGAAAACATGTGGGCAGCTTAAAACTATTTCTGTCTGAAACCCAACGGGTGCTGTGCAGTTCAGGCCACTAGCTCACTGTGTTTTATGCTCAGTGGCCCCAGTGAATGATGGAATAAATTTGTGTGTTCTGCGGGTGACTGTGAACCTGCTGCCCGAAATGCACACGGCAGTGTGTGTG
The DNA here is from genome assembly GCA_013397295.1 of Polioptila caerulea. Classification (NCBI taxonomy): domain Eukaryota; kingdom Metazoa; phylum Chordata; class Aves; order Passeriformes; family Certhiidae; genus Polioptila; species Polioptila caerulea. The sequence continues at coordinate 167,751 of VYXF01000638.1, read as the reverse complement.
CAAGAGTGGTCACAATTGAGAATCTGAGAGGATTTCCTTTTTGCAGGAACAAGGAGGAAGATATGCTGCTTAGGTGTGCTTTCAGGTTTTTTTTTTTGGAAGGCTTTTAGTCCCCTGTGCTGTCTTGTGGGAGAGAAACAAAGTTCTGGGGGAGTGTGGGTTATACACAGTGGGCAAAGCAGGCAGACTGGAGTGGGAGGAGAACAGCTTTTCTTCCTTGCAGTGCTGGGAGAGATGGATGTCTGCCACTGACATGTCTTTTCCTCCCCAGCAGATCTTCATTTTCCTGAGCACAGGCAAGGAGACAGTCTGCTGCCATGGAGGGGACAGACAGGGCTTGGGAGTGTGTTGTGTGGCAGTATTTTTTGCCATGGTTCATTTCCTGTGCTTCATCAACCCACTGTGCTCTTACTGCAATGTGCCACGTTGTTGCCCTGGGGTTGGTAGATCATCCTTTCAGTGGCTTAAAAAAAGGGGTGTCTTGGCATCTTGCTGGGTGTTAACCTGCTGTTGTATGGGAGTTCTTAAAGCTTTGAGACACCACAGTGTTGGGTGACAGCCCCAGCTGTTGTAAAGAAAGCTCTCCAGGTGGTTTTTGGGCATGAGAAAATGTTCAAAAGGCAACTACAGAAGTAAAATTTACCTGTCCATGAAGCAGGGAAGTTGTTCTTTCTCAGTTTTGCTGGCAACTGAATGTCTTTGTGGTTGGGAAGGGGAACTCTCTGAAGCATCAGGTTCGTGTGCACCCCAGCTCCGGTTTGAGTAGTGAGTTGGTGTGATGCAGCGTCTTTGAGTGTGTGTTGGATTCACAGAGGTTGATCAACTTCCATGGAACTGTGGCTGTGCTGTGGGCTCTTGTTCCCACAGCAGGAATGCCTGGGAGTCATCATGGCTGCAGAGCCAGCACAGCTGGTCCTGCACGGGTGGGTTTCTACGGGCGCTGTGGGGAGGAGAAAACACCCCCAGAGAAAAACAGAGCTATTGACTTGGAAGGTTTGGGGAGGGCAAGGAGTTTCTGAGAGATGGGAAGATGCAGTGTTGGAGTCCTGTATAAGAGGGCATTAGGAATCAGAATGAGTTCATCACACGAGATAGCAAATCCTTTCTTTCTGCTCCCATTGTTTCTCTTGTCCTGTGATCTGACCAATCCGTTTATCTCAGTATCTGTGTGTGGGAATGAAAATACGTGGACAAACATGGATTACTTGCTTGCCTTCTGATACTGTTGAGGCAAAATGCTGTTGATGTGATAGCTTGTCTGCATGTCAAATTTTCATGGAATGGAGGTCTGTCTTGTGTTTGGAAGCTTTGTGGTATAAATGAGCATGTGAGCTGTCCTCTGTTTTGACAATGAGTTTTAGGATCAGAATTGAGAAACAGACCAAAATAAGTTATCTGACAACAGTTAGGAACCAGGAGTAAGCTCCTTATGGGAATTGTAGCTGCTGTACTACTGCTGTAGTCACTTGGGATGCAGGAGGAATGCAGCCAAGCTGACTAGGCTGGTTGCTGAAAGTCTGTGCTGGCTGAGAAATGCTTTCTGGCACATTCAGTGTAAAAATTCAGAGCATTTGTTGTTGAAGACTGGAAAAGTCCGTGGTTTGTCTCTTCTTAACCTTAAAAGTGGAACATGCTCTGTCAGGGAAAACTCACCATGCTTCCTTTTGGGAAATTTATTTTGGATGTATATAGATGGTTCTGATTGAGGGGTAGGAGGGTGGTCTTGCCCATGACTGACATGATGAGCTATAAATGCCTGTCCTCTTTTTCCTCTGGATCTGCATGGTTGCTAAGTTCAGCAGCTTGCTTGGCGTGGGCTCTGGAGGAGCTGCTTTGATCCGAGGGCTGGCTGCACTGCAAGAAATGATCATGTGCTGAGATGGGAGAGAGCTGCTCCTGCACGGACACACTTCAGCTCTGCTGTTAGGGAATCTGGGTGAAGGCAAGGCCCCACAGCTCAGCCTGCCCAGAGCTTTATTGCGGCTGCCTTTGTCCACTTACAAGTTCAGATGTCGTGTTCCCATTGTTCAACTGTGCTGAGCTACAATCCTTAGAAAAACAACAACTTGTTTCAGCTGGAAATGGATGGGTGTGCACAGTTCTGAGCTGAAAATTGGACACAGTGTGTGAGGCCAGGCAAATGGAATAGGGGAAAAATATTCCAGAAAAAGTATTTGTGAGAAGATGTTCCACCTTGAGTTGTGCAAAGCTACTCTAAACTTCCTTTTCAAAGGATTAGTGAAGGGTGGTGGTCTGCTGCAGCAAAGTCAGAGTGTGGCATAGAAATGACTGCTTACTGAGCTGTGAGAAGAAAGCTCAAGGTACTTCTCCTTGAAGACTCTGCAGGCAACAAATGTGTAGACAAGCCCCCTCAAGTTCATCAGTGATAAAGATAATAAATTATCATTGGGATTTCAGCCGTGAATCTTGTCGAGAGAGCACTGAAACAATGCATTTGTGTTTTTGACAGCTTAAGGTTTGGGGCTTTCTTTTAGGTCTTCACCTTTTCCTTAGGTGTCATTTTAAAGGAAGATGCTTCCAGGATCCTAGTCAGTCACTTTGGATCTGTCAGGGTAGCAAGGTGCTCCGTGGCATGCTTAGAAGTGTCTTGTATTGAGAATTAGTGAAATCTGTCTTTGGGCAGTCAAGGCAAAAGGTGAGTCCAGTGGAAAAGGAACGTGACCAACTGTTAGAGAAGGATTTTCTCTTTCTTGGGAGCTCACCTTCCTTAAACAAGGCTTAAGAGAATAATTAGTCCCTTGAAAGTAGGGCAGTGAGGAATAGGATGTAACAGTGCACAGCAGGGCTCCTCAGTCATTTCTCAGCAGTGCACACATTGTCTGGAGGTGCTGGTGTTGCTGCAAGTGAAGTGTGTTTCAGGTAGATGGCTAAAATCTTCTGTTCAGAGCAGAGTCACGCCTCGTGTAGATCCCAGTTTTTAATTACTGAATTGACAAGTCGAAACAGTTTCATATAGCAACTACTGCAGAGCTGCATTGTGCTGTACTGCTTGTGTTCTTTGCCCTCCTTAGTCCTCACCACTGAATCCATCAGTCATATTTAAGGATCTTTCCGAGTCTGCGGTGATGGTCCTCGGCATGTGCTTATCCCAGGAAGTTCGGGGTCCTTGAGCTGTCCTTGAGGAACACTCCAAAGAGCTGTTCCTGTGGCTCTTGTTACTGAGCCTGTGGCACAGTCCGGGGGCTCCGAGGGAGCGTAACCCCTCGGAGCTGGCCATGGCTGTGGTGAGCTGGCTCTGGTTTGAGTGGCCCTGTAAGTCATTTGGTAAGTAGCTTAGGTGATGCTTACCTCAGGTACTTGAGGGAGAGTCTTGGGGGGCTGCAGTTGTTCAGGGGTGACATTGGGGGATTTTGGCAGTGAGGGAGGAGGGTGATTCTGGGAAGCCCAGTGGCACCATCCCCTCCTTCACGATTATGTGATCCCTTTACATAGTCTCTGCTAAACAGCTCTAACAGTGAGGAAGACTTGACAGGTGACTTGCTAAGGTGGCAAAAACTGCCTGCACAGGCTCAAGCTGTACCTTTAGTATCCCTTGTTGGGTATATTTCAGGGATTGGTTTCCATTTGTGTTCTGCAATATCTTGGGAAGAACTTTTATTACGGGTGCTGCTGTTTGTCTGTGGCTCTGTTGTAGACCACCACATCTATGGTGATACATACAAGTTATTCTTAGAGTGTCAAAGCTTTGCTTCTGTGGTCAGTTCTTTCAAAGCCCCTCCAAAGGAAGGGGTTTCTGTCAGAAGTTCAGGTTGAGGGAGGGTTGGGAGGAGCGTGAAGGTGCGAACTTCTGTTAGGGGCTTGGACTGAAAAGGTGACAGCTTTCTTTTGTTGATGTAGCAGTGTTGTCTGAGGCTCAGCTTGCAGAGGCGTGAGTATGTGTTTCGGTGGGGTTTTTTTATGTTTGTATCTTGTTATTCGTGTCAGAGACTCAGATGTGTATTTTTTGCCCGCCACATAAATGTGAAATTTGGGCAGGGAAGTTAAAATCATAGTGAGACGAGGTGTTGCTATTTTTACACTGGCATGAAATTTTTCTCGCATGAACGGTTGCAGCTGAATACCAGTTAATGCATGAATTTGCTTCATGTGGAAGTATGCCAGAGTGCTGAGAATGAGGGTTTGAAATGGCAGAAGAAGATTATTCCTTGTAGTTTCACCACCTTCTCACAGCTCCGGCTTTCAGCATGCCTGCCCCTCTGTTTCTGTTGCTGTGTATGCTGCTGGGAATGCAGCGTGCGGAGGAGAGGAGGGAATTTTCCTGTGAATACCTCAGCACCTGTCTCGTCATCAGAAGCACACTGCAGTCCTAATGCAGGTGTCCCTGCAGCAGAGACTCGGCTGGTGCCAGTCGTGGGGACTGTGCTATGCCATTTCAGCAGCATGCTACTCCTCTCACCTCCCTCCTCCTCTCCCCCTTTTAATTTTTGTAGTAGCAGCGAGAGAAATGGAGTGTACAGTTAAAGGAATAAAATGAAAGAAGATGCTGCTGAGGTGTTGCAGCTGCCAGACTTGAGATTTGTGCTGAAGGCGGCGTTTTGGTTTGGGGAGGGTCGGTGCACGTTGGGAAGCCAAGGGATGTGATGGTGAGTCCCAGATGAGCAGGAGCCATCCTCGCTGTGCAGGAAAGAGGTGGTGCTGTCAGACGGTGTCTGTGCTGCCAGTGCTGCTGTAGTAGCAGGGTAGGGCAAGTGAGAATCACACAGCTTGTGCCTCCTAGAAAACAAATCTGAGGAAAACACACAAAATCTGCAAAGCTGAAATGGAGTGGGTACTTGAGCATCTGCTGCACTTGGCTTCCATGTCTGCTTTCCCTTGCAGTGACCAGGGAGCTGATCTTTATCTAAAGAAAATGGTGTCTTGTGTCAGGAGCCAGGAAACCATCACTTCTCCTTCAGGGGTATGTCATCCAAGTGGGGTGGTGGTGAGGGTTTGACCCATAGAAGTGACAGCCACTGCCGGAGCCTTGGCTTCAGTAAAGCCTTGGATGGAATTTTTTCTATAATGCATTATTAATGCTGTGAAGATCTGTGTCTTACAGTGTGTTTCTAAGTGGTAGCTTCCCCTGAAAACATGTAGGTGAGGAGGCAGAACCCTAGACTTTGCCTCAGTGGTTAGTTTGTGTAAGTCAAAATCCATTCTTGCTGTTGTATTTGAAGACGTGTAAGTTAATTTCTCTGTCGTGATGTTTCAAATCAGAATATTTTTTCCAGTAAGCTGTCCTGAAACTGAGATGGGCTCATGTATTTTGAAAGCATCAGAAGTGATATTCTGAAGGTTAAAAGGTAGCTGGGTGAGGGAGAGCAATCATGAAGTTCTTGCTGTGGTATGGGGTATTATACCTTGTAATTTGCAGAAGTTTTGGGTTGCCTATTTAGATGTTGTGTTTTGGATCCCAAAGGGAAAAATTGGTGCTTGAAATATTTGGCCCAGTTTGCTACATTTCAAATGATCCTTGCTTAGTTTTGATTCACTCTTGCCTCACGAATCCCTTGATGTGCATCAAATGGTAAGATAGAAGGCATGAAAAAGCCCTAGCAGTGTCTTGCAGAGTGAACTTAGCTAGTTATTAGTCAGAGCTGGACTTTGTTCTTGCACTGGGAATGGGGGTTTATTTCCTCTTTTGTGTTCCACTTGCAAGGTAATAGTATAAACATTGCTGTTTCTGTGTGAAACAGACTTCAAGTGTATTCCTGAAGTGAACAGTGCAAAATATGCTGTCAAGAAATGCTCAGTAGTGTATGATGTAGATAGATAAATAGACAGTTTTTCAGTGCACTGTCTTGGAGGTGTGAGAGCTAAAATGGTTCTGGAGAGAAAGCTGAGATGATCTTGGGTGGGAGTTGCTGGAGCACCAGGGAAAGCAACGTGGCTGTAGGTCAGGCATGAGGAGTTCCTCCTGGAAATCAGGATTAAAACCGCTCACTGTAAGGGAGTCACTTCTAGCTGAGTAAGGAAAGAACCTGAGACTTCCTTGCTCTTCAAGCAGGGAAGTGGGGCTGAAGTCAGCAGAGTAGGACTAAGGGTTATTAACTGACCTGGCCATCGTTGTGGGTTTTGTTTGAAGGTGGCTTTGCAATACCAGACAGAGTTGAAAATTCTTACTAAATTTATTGTTGTCTTTAAAAACCTTTTGCTGCTCTTCAGAAATTTTGGAGCTGGGAAAAATCAACTGTGAAAGCGCTTGCTAATTGGCAGTAAGTGCCTCACAAAGGACTGATCCAAAAGGGGTGTCAGGTAAGGTTTATTTTAGGGGGTGCAGTTTGCTACCTGGCAATGGCCACTGGCTGTTCCTGGTCCTTAAGGTTCTTTGGAAGGGCTTTGCTCTAGTCCTTGTAGGATCCATTTGGCACCTTCTGGGTATCAAACACCAAAGGACCAAATGCCAAATAAAAAATTTAGCAAGTTCTAAATTGTGTTCCATGCCTAATATAAGGCAAAATTATTGGGACTCATCTGAGAGAAGCTGAGACACGAAGTTGTGTTGGATTTGAAGACTGGAAAATAGGGGTCAGCCTCAAACAAAAGAAGAAATCCTGCAGTGAATTTTTTTTTTCATGAGAGATGTGACTTTTTGTCTTTCCATACATGTCTGAGCTAGTGTGGTTCATCCAAATCCGGTTTCAGATGCTGCCGTTTTATATTATGGTGCTTAAAAACACTGAAGCTTAGAAAATAAATCCTGTTAGGTTAATGAGCCCGGCCTGGTGTTGGAGAGCCGTGTGGAGCTGCTGTGTGCAGCCTGCCTGCCAGACCCTTCCCTGCAGTGCCCTGCTGCCTCAGGAGCTCTGCACTGCTGCTTGGAGCGTGGCATCAGGGACAGCGGGGCCGTGCTGGGGCTGGCAGGCAGCTCGGAGCTCGCCCTGCCCCCAGGGGGTGTTTGCCCAAAGGTGCCACCCCGGTTCTTCTGAGCAACCTTGGGCCGGGTGGTGGCACTGAGTGCCCCAGTGAACCACTCGGGAGGCTCGTTGGTGCTCTGCCTCCACAGGGCACCCTTGAGTTTGTGTGCTTTAGACTGAGTGCTTGCTCTGGATAAATCCTGGAAGGCTGGAGCACATCAGCACTGGGTGCATCCAGGATGGCCCCAGGAGGAGGAGCAGGGAATGGGATCAGCTGAATGGGCTCTTGGAATCAGACAGGGGACCTGAGATGGGAAGGAGAAAATGACTTTTTACAGCCTTTTCTTAGTGCTTCTGGGTTGTCCTTATAGCAAAGATGTCATTTAGGAACACTGTAACTCAGTGCTAACCAAATGCTAGAGATGCTCTGTAAATGAGCAGAGCCATGCAGTGATTAGATGGATAAATAACGGGCTTGTGACATTTGCAGTGGGGATGGTGGGTGCTGGAAACCAAGTATTTCCTGCCTTGTTCATAAAGTGAGTGTTTAGAGCTGGTTTTATTCTGATGGAGTGCAGCTCATTTTCAAGCTCTCAGGTAATGGAGCTGGTGGCAAGTTCTGCTGGGAGTAAGGTTGGAGTTGCTGTCGTTTCAAGCTTGTGCTGTTAATTGAGGCATTGTGTATTCATTTTGGTACTTAAGAGACTTGCCTAGCTTGATACCTTAGTTGATGGTGTAGTTCTAGAGGAGCTGCTTGGTGTTGGGTTCTGCATTTCTTCCTCCTAGGAGGAGATGATGTGAAGAGACTGTTGTTTGTAGGTGGGATGTATTTTCCCTTCTCCCTCCCTCCCTGGCCTGATGTAAAATTAGGAAGATGCTGATCCATGTTTAGCCTTAAAAGCAGTACATTTGAAATCAGTAGATAACCCAAAGGTTTTCTTCAAGTCCTTAATGCATGAGAGTTGTCTCCTTGTTTGTTTGTTTTGTTGTTGGTTGGTTTTTACATGTGTGTAATTACTTGGGGTTTTGTTGTATCTTCTTACTGTGAGGGGAACTGAGAGGAAGTTGATTCTTTGACCTTAGTTTACATCTGTGTGAGATGATGTGGAGGTTGGGTCCACAGTGGGATCTTTGCTCATGGCAGTTTTATGTGCAGGGGGCTCGATGGAGAGAGATGGATGAAGTCAGTAGGCATCGAGAGCTGAGTTCTGTCTCTGTTTGATTCAGCATTGTGTGGTGGCAAGAGCCACTCCAGTTAGGGCAGCTCAGGTGCGCTGTGTCTTCCTGTCCTAACCTGGCCTTTGCTCAAATGCGTGTTCAGCAGTTGGTGTTTGTCAGTCAAAATAAACTTACTGGCATCTGACAGGGCGGTCCTCAGGGTGTTACAGACTTGGGAGTTTTGTTCTCCTGGCATCTTTTTGGTAGTAGAAGCGTCAGGTATACTAAAAATTGTTTTGAGCAAAGTAAACCTAGGCAAGAACATGAGATTCTTACTGCAGGATGAGAGAGTAGGAGAAAGCTTGTAAAAGGGCTTATGTTGGGGCCTGTCTGAACAATTGGGTTCTGTCAGAGTATTGTTGGGTTGGAGGAATCCTGACGGAGCATGCAGATGAAATATTCTGATGTGTGAGGTGGAGCATTTGTATGCTATTCTACACTTTTTTTTAGTCAAGGAAAATAAAATACATCTGAAGCCCTTTAAAGGAAATGTCTGTTTACTTGACCTGGTACATGGAAATGCTTTGTCTTCATTTGTAGCTTCTGTGCAGAAGGCAGGATTTTCTGAGAAACAGAAGTAGATTTTCCCTTCTACCAAAATATGGTTTTATTCCCTGCTTTGGTACACTATGTATCAAGACAAGACTGTAATGAAACTCTGAAGGTAAATAACAATTTTGAATCTGCAGAGGAGATGAGAAGTTCTGCAAGCTGCAGGCTGAAGGTGGATCTCTTCTACCTTGCAATAGAAAAGGCTTTTACTCTGTATTTAATATTAAAAAGTAGTGTAAAGTGTTTTTCCAGTAGTTTTCTATTAATTCCTTGATACTGTTCTGAAACGTTTTCAGTGACAGCACCTAATATAAACATTCCCCAAACTTTATTGTGAGGATGTTTTCTCCTGGTCCCTCATGGGTGTCTCGGTGCTGGGTTGTTTGTGGGTGAATTTCTGCTTCTCCCTGTTCTCCTTGGGTTGTTTATTTAATCACACCATGTGCATATTCTTAGCTGGAAGGAAGATGGGAGGATTTTTCCATTTGAAACTTAAACTGCATGACAGACCTAATTTTGGGGAGAGGATATGTGTGGGGGAAGAGTAGTTTTCCTATTTTGACTTTCTTCTTAGCAAATATTTCATAGTGTTAGGGAGAACCACGACCAGCTGTTCATTATTTCACTTGGAGGAGATTTTTTTTTCGGTTAGTCTGAGCAGTTGGGATTTTGCATGGGTTGGGTGAGCCAAGAATCCTTCTGATGGCTTCACTCCCTTTCCAGGGGTGAAATCTGTCGCTTGGCTCTCGCACAGCGCAGCGGTTCCTCTGTCTTGCCGCAGCAGGCTGTCCTCTGGAAGAAGACAAATGGCAAGTCCTCAGATGAACCAAAACAGGCCTAAAAGAGTGTTGTAGGTGCAGAGAGCAGTGATGGGCAAAGGACCCTGGCAAGGCAGGGCTCCTTAGGACTAGGGAGGAAACTTGAGAGTTGTCTTCCCCAGTTTGCCGAACTGGAGAGGGCAGCCTGTGTGAGTATCATGTGGAAAAAACAGTGCCGAGGAGCAAAAGGCAGCACTGCTGGACCATCCTGCTCGTGGCATCAGAGCCACTCTGATCTGAAGGTGCAAGTCCTGCCTTTCAGCTTGGTGTTCCCAGATTTGAAGGAGGAGGCTGCAAAAGAGCAGAGCGAGGCTTTAGAGGTGCCCTTGAGAAGTGTGTTTGTGTGCTGCCAAGAGCTGACCAGAGGCTTTGTTTCTCCACAGTGGTGTTGAAGGGATAAAGTGAAGAAAATTGGGAAGTAGTTCTCAGGCTGCCTTCCTTAGCAGGCATTTGGGTTGAGGCTGAGTATGTCCTGGAAGTGTTGAGTGGGAGACAGACAGCAGAAGGCAAAAGTTGTGTGAGCTCCCCACTTTTGACAAGAGAATGGATGGGAGGCTGGAGGGACCTTCCAGGAGTCCTTAGATGAACTGCTTACCCTTCTGGTTTATCTGCCCACATAGATGGATTCTTGGGGAATGTATCTGCAGGAATCTGAACTTGTGATGCTCATGGGACTGCTTTGAAACTTTGGAGACACAAACGGAGCTTAAGAATAAAACAATTTTCTGTCTCAGCGAGGTATATTCCATGTGGAAACAGACACAGACAGTGGCTGCTTTTATCCAGAGGTGACTGCAGTTTGTAATTTTTACAGAGGTGGCTGGCACATGTGATTTCTCTGTTGGATGGACCGGCATTTAAATTGATTCTGATTTTGGATTGGGACCAGGGTTTGGGTTTTGAAACGGGGAATTTTGTGAGCTTTTGAGCTTTGCAAGGGGATGTTTAACTTGGTCTTTTTAATTCCATAATGGCTTTGGTGGCTGGTTCCCAGGCTGTGGAGTGAGTTCATGGAACTCTCAGAGGAGAGTCTTGTTAAACTACTTGCCCCAGTGGTCCTCTAGCAGGCAGGATTACAGAAATGAGTATCAGGGTTTTCTTCTCTAAAACATTAATCTTGTTCTTAATTTCTGCATATTTCACAGCAAAAAAATCCACAGCACAGGAAGGTAGTGTCTACAGGAGAACTTGGACAACTCAGCATCTGTTTTCTGAAAAAGGCAGATAGTTGCATATTCTATAGATCAAGTTTAAGGAAATGCTTTCTTGAGAAAGATGCTGTGGTGTGAAGTAATTTTGTGGTGATGTTGGTATTATGTGGAAGGTGTTGCTTGTCTTTTCGGTTGTTTTCTTTGGATGTTGGATTAGGAGACATCAGACCCGAAGTGAGACACCTGAAGCCAACCAAGTACTTAAAAAAAGAAATGCTTAAACAATAACTGCAGCTGTAGCTTTTTTGTGTTTTAAGTCTGTTCTGGTCAGTTACATCGTTCTCAAAGCAGGTCTGTTGCTTTTCAGGTGGAATCATTTATCCTGGATCAGGATGATCTGGAAAACCCAATGTTGGAAACAGCTTCTAAATTGCTGCTGTCAAGTACTGCTGATGGTGCTGACCTGAGAACAGTAGATCCCGAAACCCAGGCAAGATTAGAAGCTTTACTTGAAGCTGCGGGTAAGTCCTCGTGTCCATCCAGGTTTAACCCCAAAGCCCTCACAAGAGTCCCTACTGGAATTGTGTGAGGCTAATCCATAGGAGCACGGTACAGCTGCAAAATGTACGGCAGGGTGGATTTGGCAAAGGTGTCACGGAAGAGAAACAAGTTTATTTTTAGAGTATTCTAGGGTTTGGAAAGTCAGAATTTCACGTGAAGATGCTACAAATCAGATTCCTCCAATGTTAGTGTTCTAAAAGCCTGAGTCAAAATTGACACCCGACTTTGGCTTGTGCCACTGTGTCAAACCCTACATTGCTAAATAGGTTTTATTTTGTAATAGTTGCTGCATGAAAAGCTTAAATAGTTGCTTATTTTAAGTAGTTTCAGTAGCTGAAAACTGGTTCCTTCTGTGGATTGGGGGGTTTCAGTCACCTGCAGCTTTTAAGGATGTTGTAAACAGTTAAACCCATCCTTTTGGAAGCTGTAGTTGAGTGTGCTTGGAATGTTTCTGCCGGCAGATCTCACAGGCTCAATTTGAACTTGTCTGTTCTCTCCTCTGCTGGCACGCGTCCCTGCTGGTTGCGAACCGGCGTGGCAGGAATCGGGAAGCTGTCGACGGCGGATGGGAAGGCCTTTGCAGATCCCGAGGTGCTCCGCAGGCTGACCTCCTCGGTCAGCTGCGCGTTGGATGAGGCCGCCGCCGCGCTGACCCGGATGAGAGCCGAGAGCACGGCGAGTGCGGGGCAGACGGACAAGTAAGCCAGCTTCTGTCCTGCAGTTTTCCAGCCCTCTGCTACTCCCAGAAGCAGTTTTTCCTGTTCTGTCACCTGCGCTTGTGGGATGATGAAACTCTTACTCAAGTGGAATTGGTGCCAAGTTATCACCCCTGCTTCTCCTGCTTCAGTATTTGTGGACTGGCAGGTCTTGAAGTAGAGAGTGAAGCAATTAAATGCCGCTTAAAATTACAGAATGACACTCCAAGGAGTTTATCGTAACCAACTATGGAAACATTTCTAAGCTCTTCAATAGTATGGGCCTTAGAACTGTTCCAAATAGTTACAGATCCCAAAATGGGTCATTCAGTGGTAGCATGAAACAAGATTTCAGATCATAAAAAATCTTTTTTAGGGAATTTCAGAGTGCCTTTTTAATTGAGGAAAGGAAACAGCCTTGAGGGTCTGGAGCTCCATAGTGGTCAGTGTCGCATAGGGCCCTGGATAGAGCCTCAGGCAGGGAGTTGCTGCTCTTGTACTGGGCTTTGTGGTTTTATATGTGTGATTTTGTCTTACTGGATATTGAGGAGGGAAAGAAGAAGGAGATTTCCTTCCAGGCTGTCATTAGGCTTCAGTGCAGTGGAAACAGTGTTAGTAGAGTCAATCGAGTGCTGCTGCGATAGTCCCAAGTTTGTTCCTTCTATACAGAGTAACTCCAAAGAAAGATTTCTTGCTGTAGGAACAGGATGCATGAAGAGCAGTATAATTTTGGGTTATGTCTGCTTCTGTTCTGTGTGTATTCATCCCCTCTTCTCCCCTGCACCTCTTTCTTGGGAATGGTGGTTGCCAAATTTGTTACAGGGACACAGGTTCTTGGAAATGAAAAAAAAAGGTAGTGAAGAGACATTTCAGAACTGATTCTCCATGTAGTAAAATTGTGTCTGGTTACAAGATCCTGGTGTTTTCAGCACAGGAGAGAAGGGAAGTGGTTAAGTTTCTTACAGGAGAAGACTGATGTGGGTGATTTGTTTTAGTTTAATTAACAGTTACAGTGCTGAACAAATAAAGTTTTCTCAAGATTGACAGGTGATTTCCGTGTCCTCTGGTCCTGAGATATCCTGCATGTATTTCTCTTGTAAACTTCTGTTAAAAATTAATAGCGGGAGTGGATACGGACACGACTTAATTTTCAGCCAAGTTAGCTGGGAAACCTCAAGTGTAAAACTGGCACTTCTTTAATTAGCAGTTGGCACGTTTTTAGCTCGTGTTTCCTTTCTTGCTGACTGTGTCCTCATGGCACACTGGAGTTGAGGCATAGTCCGTTTCCACTTGGAATGCTTTCTCCCTCGTTAGCCGCAGCTTGGCCGAGGCCTGTTCCGAAGGAGATGTGAATGCCGTGCGGAAGTTGCTCATTGAAGGCCGCAGTGTGAACGAGCACACAGAAGAAGGGGAAAGCCTCCTTTGTTTGGCCTGCTCAGCAGGATATTATGAGCTCGCACAGGTTGGTTTCCTGGCTGTTTGTGTGTTGTACAGAAGGAAATGTTAGATCAATATATTACCATTTTGTGCACCCGGGAGGGGGTGTCCAGGACGTGAGGAGTGGCAGTTCACTGGCAGGCGAGTCTCTCACACACCCCGAATGTTGCTAATGCATTCGTGGAGCCTGGTTCTGCACGGGTCGCTCACACGACGCTGCTGTGAGGGTGGGGGTTTGTGGAGCGCAGAGGCGCCGTTTGTCACTGCGCTGTTGCTGATCCCTGTCCCTCGGCAGGTTCTCCTGGCAATGCACGCCAATGTGGAGGACCGGGGAATCAAAGGAGACATCACACCTCTAATGGCTGCTGCCAATGGCGGGCACGTCAAAATTGTCAAGCTGCTGCTAGCTCACGGTGCTGATGTGAACGCACAGTCATCCACAGGTAAAGGGGGCGTTGGGAACCACTGGGGAGCTGGGATTCGCGGTGGGCAGGGAGCTTGGCGTGGAGGCTGGGGAGCAGTGGCTCTCAGCCCAGCAAGGCAGAATGCTTCCTTGTGGTTTTGCCGTTTAAATTCTCTGTTCTGAGAAACTCTGAAATACTGCTGGATGCAGATAAATGTTATGGAGAGATACAAAGGTAGGTAAGGTCAGTTAATAACTGGAAGGTGTTTGAGTACATAGGATTTGTTGTCACATTTTAAGCACAATTTGGTAAGTTTGTACGTACATGGAGAAGTTACTTGATGGCAGGTCAGGAAACCCAAGGGGCGAGCAGGAAGCGTGAGAAGATGGCCCCCCCTTCCCCTCTTTACATGGCAATTTGCTAGCCATTTGTGTTGAAGTGACCAGATTGGGAAATCTTCTGAGATTTGTAGCCTGGAAGTGGAGGGCTGGTATGTAGTCAGCAGTAAGTGATGAATGAAGAGCTGATTCTGAGTGAGGGGAGTACTAGAAGACACCTTATTTATTTTTCTAGTATTTTTTTCAGTGAAGTAGTTCTGTCAGTGGCAGTATGGCCTTGATCTTTATCTTTTTTCAAAGTGTCTTTCACGAAGATGAATTCTTTGACTGTTGAGTGCAGTTCCATGTTTTTGTATGTTTTCCACTGAAGTTGTTTTCCTCTCCTCGTAAAGACTATGAACATTTTGGAACCAGCCCCTTGCAGGTGTTTAAGACTTGATTTAGGAGCAGCAGTTCATTCTGCTCCTGGTTTTGAGCTTTCATTGTTCCAGCATTGTGTGCCCCTGCTGATTAACAGGAAAACGAATGGGGCTTTGTGGCAGAAGCAGGGCTAGAAGTGGGAAGAGAGGTGAGTCAGTAGAGGCACAAGGAGATCCTCAGTCTGTCAGCGCCGAGCCACTTGGTGCCAGTACTGATTTCCCCCTCCCTGTAGCCTGAAAAGCCCTGTTCCGTCAGGTGTCCAGGTGAAAGGGATGGAATGGAACAGCAGGTGGAGGTCTGGGTGAGGAAACGCCGGCACGTTCTGTTTCCAACCCTTGCTCTGCCTGGCTTTAGGCAACACGGCCCTGACCTACGCGTGCGCCGGGGGCTACGTGGATGTCGTGAAGGTGCTGCTGGAGTCGGGCGCCAGCATCGAGGACCACAACGAGAACGGCCACACGCCGCTGATGGAGGCCGGCAGCGCCGGCCACGTGGAGGTGGCCAGGGTGCTGCTGGAGAACGGGGCGGGCATCAACACGCACTCCAACGAGTTCAAGGAGAGCGCGCTGACGCTGGCCTGCTACAAAGGTACGGCCGCGGGGAAGGGGGGGCCGCTGGGGGCACGGGGTCCTCCAGCATTGCCGCCCGCCACCAGGGCAGGCTGAAGGGTGTGGATACACACTGTGGCGTCCTTGTCCTGGCTCTGATGTAAATTTATCGGTGTGCACAGTCTGAGGATCAAGATCTAAGCCTTTGCTCTGAGTTAGCATCATTTAGGAGGTGCTCTGTTACACAAACCAAGAGACTAGGCACCAATGTGTTACATTACAGGATAAGTAAGCTAAACTTTCTGTATTACAGCTGTATCATGCCAGGTTCCTCGGCTTAAACGTGGAAAATATTTCATTTTAAAGGACTTGGCACTTGCAAATCGTGGAAAGTTAAGGACCTTGCCTTTTAGGTGTCAGTGCTGAGGCCAACAGGCCTTTGTCTCCTCCCTTAGAGCATTAGGCAGCAAACTTGCAGCACCCCAGAAAGGGATGAAGATGTTTAAGAAGCAAAATATTTTCCTACAGCCCAGCAGCCCTGTTCTTGTGGTCACTTAGGACATGTTTAATTAGGCCCTTGCCATTGTGCAGTAGTTGATTTTGGTAGCAGAGGTACTTGGTGTGGCACCTGCATAGAAGTTGGTCTTAGTCTTTCATTTTTATTTTTTACCAACTGTACTGATGAGCTGCTGTGCACATGGATGGCAGAGATACAAACACACCTTTCCAGGGTGGATTTTTATGTTGTAACGTGGACATCCATGACCTTCCTTAAATGCTTCAGATCCTTTCCCTGAGTATTGAAATGCACTTTCTCCAGCAGATTCTCTGTGTTAACTATTTTCCCCACACAGGCCATCTGGAAATGGTGAGGTTTCTGCTGGAAGCTGGTGCAGACCAGGAGCACAAGACAGATGAGATGCACACTGCTCTCATGGAGGCATGCATGGTAAGAGACGTAAGGCTTGAGCAGTGAGGTCTCTGGGCTCTCTTTTCTTCCCAAAGATGGAGGAAGTGATTCCTTCTGGTACAGAATCTGTGATGTTTTGGTTCTCTTGTCTACTTGATGTGAAGTTAGTGATGGGAAAATACTTTATATAGGAATTTAGAAATTAAATAACTTCAAGTGGGAAGATTCTCAGTAGCTGTTGAAATGCTTTTAACATTTCTAATGCGCTGAACACGGGCAGTGAGTATGGTCATAACCTGGCTTTTGGAGGCATTTAACACACCCCCATTAGGGTGAAGCAGTTTGTAAGCAGGTGGTTACATGTGTATGTTTCAGCATAGTTCACATAACCATGTACTCCTTGAAAACACAGGATCAGAAGCTGTTTGGGAAGCAGCTAGGAAATGTAAGGGGAATTTGTTAATTCTTACTAGTGAGAGTGCTTTGATGTTGCTCCTTTGTTGCTCCTTTAAGCCACAACCATCTGAGGTGGTTGTGTTCACCTGAGTATGGAACTGTATAGTTAAACTGAGAATTAATTTCTTAAATTTCCTTTTTATCCTTCTCTCCAAATTGATTCCTCATGTGTTGGGATTTTCATGGTATTAGCCTTGTGTAATGTCACACTGTGAGCCCATGGCTGTAGAGGAGGGCAGTAAATCCCTGTTGAGTCCGCCCTTCCCTGAAACAACTGTAATGGTTCTAAAATCAGCCAGTTATGTCTATTCAAGGGAGTTAATGGTTTCAGGTAGGGGAATGATTAACAGAAGCCATTACACTTGTTGCAAGTTGCTGCAAAGAAAGTCACGTAGATAAACAGAACTCAAGCTGTCCTTTATCTCACCCTGAAATCTTACTAGAGCAGCCACATAAATATCCTTGGCAATGGCCTTGCAGCCACTTCCTGGGAGTTGATGGTAAAATTACCCTGTTTGAGGTTGCAGTTGCCTTCTCATCAGGTTGTTTTTGTGGTGGAGCTATGGATCAAGCCTTCCTTTCCTTGCCATTCTCTTCTGCCCTTTTAACTCCTCTAATAGACTAACAAAATTCTGTCGGACCCACAGAGATGTTAAAACCTAATTTTTGTTGAAAATTACTGAGCAATAGGAAAAAATCCTTCTGCCTTACTTCTGCAGGAAGCTGTTTCTAGGGAGGCAGTTCCACGCTGGTGCTCAGAGCTGGCAGACAGCTGAGAGTCTCATACCCTCAGCTCTGCTGACGAGAGAAAGAGCAGCTTTCTCTAGCAGTATTTAAAAACCTTGCAGCGTGAAATGAAGCAGAGCAAGGACTTCCATCTCAGCATGTTCTTTGTGCAGAAACAGTTACTGCTCTTCAGTGGCACAAGAAAACTTCCTTCTCTGGAGCAGCATTGAGCTTGAATGTATGCTAACAGAGCTGTCCAACTGTGGCGTAGCCAGCGTGGGTTTAGACCTTGTCCTCAAGGCATTCAGGAAGACTTCTGCCCAAGAGGTTTTTCAGACAGCAGTTAATATTGATTTAATGCAGATGAGGTGTTGGACGATGGCACTGGCCTTGTGGGAGCAAAAAGCAGGTTGATCTAGTGGGTGTTTCCTCTCGCTGAGGGACTGATGCCCACGGAGCTTCATCTTTAAAATGCAGCTGGTGCTCTTGTGGAGGTTGCTCAGGTGGCTTTTTCTGGTCTATTACCACTTGGAAGGCTTTTCCGGGCTGTTGTAGGAGAGCTCAACAGCCCCAGCCCAAGCAAGGTTGGTTAAAGCATGGATCCAGTTCCCTTGTGTGGTGGAGCACCAGCAGTTCTCGTCCAGGCTGCTTGGCCCACATAGGCAGCTTTGAAGCAAGCCCTGGTGCTGCCTCGTGCCATCCTCAGCGTGGATCAGGGCTGAGCAGTTAGCTGTCTTGCCACAGCCTGATGGATGAGGCACCGTCTCTGCATTTCCCTGAGGAAAGATTCTTTATGGAGTCTTGGAGTTTTTCCCTAAAATAGTACTGTCATTTCATGTAAAAGGTGAATATGTCCTAGTTAATGTCCTAGATATTTTTCCGAGAGGAAACCGTGCTTTGCTCCCTGGATATCAGAGTAAGGTATGAAACACTTGAGAAAATGAAGCGGAAAAATGTCAGATGCAGTTTGGTGTTTTGTCTGGAAAAGAGCTTTTTGGAGTTGTGGTTTCCAGCTTGGCGAGGATGGCTGTGGCTGCGATTTGCTGCCTCTTTGGAATGAATCTGAGATCAAGGTGTACTTACCTCATTCAGTGACAACCTTGTGTTCTGGTGAGCAGCTGTTTATTCGCTGCAGCCCTCCAGTGTTTTGTTTGTCAGATTATGGTTCCTCCAAGTTGGAATGGTGGCAATCTCCTCATGGGGAAAACCAGCTTGGAGAGTTTATGCTGTTGTTGGAGCGCAGCGACCAAGCCAGTCTCTGCTTCTTCTGTCTGAACAAAGCAGAATGGAATGGCAATTGGATGTGTCACTGTCAGGCCTCCAGTGTAAACACAGAGCTGAAAAGCCACTTCAAATAGCTCCTGAATTTATGGCACACTGAAAATATGACAGCAATCCTATGCTCAAGTATTTTTAAAGGAAGAAAGCAGACTTAGGAGCTACCTTTTGGTAGAACGGGTTTGACAGCACGATCACGGTATCTGGAAAACCCTGCCAGAATCCTGCCAAGGGAAAGCTGGTGCTCTGGTGGGCGGCTCCTGGGATGTGTAAGGAACCCCTGACAAGTGGTCTCATTTTGGCTTTTCTCTGGGAAGGAGAAAGTAAGTCTTGACTCTGCTGTTAAACTGAGCAGTGAAATAGTTTTGCAGGAGCCATGAGGCAGGCCAGGTCAGTGTGCAGGGCTGCTTCTTAAGAAAGGAAGCAAAAGGATCTCACTGCTGTTCTTGTGGAGGAGACAAGCTTCTGAAATACTGGCGAGCTCCTTCTGAACTTTGTGGGCTTTATTTTGGAGTTTTCCCCCCTCCCCCAAGTAAGTTGATCTCAAACACTTGAACTTAAATCTGATACAGAGTTGTGTGGCTTGTTGACAGAGAGGTCTGAGCTGAGATTGACGGCACATATTCATTAAAACATGCTCAGCATTTCTACAGGTGCCTGTTCAATACAGGAGCTCTTATGCTTTATCCAAATACTTCGGGAAAATATTCAGAAAAGCTGTTCAGCTAGTTGCACTGTATTTTCGGACTCATCCTACTCTCTCACTGCTTTTTGTGTCTTCTCGGGGAATTTGGGTCTGTGACAAAGCTGTGGAGGAAAGCAGTTTTTCCATTTGGTCACTCTTTTGGTGTTGTGTGTTTGCATTTGCAGGATGGTCACGTGGAAGTGGCCAGGCTGCTTCTGGACAGCGGAGCTCAGGTGAACATGCCTGCGGACTCCTTCGAGTCTCCGTTGACCCTGGCAGCCTGTGGGGGGCACGTGGAGCTGGCGGCTCTGTTAATTGAACGTGGGGCTAACTTGGAAGAGGTCAATGATGAAGGGTACACACCCCTGATGGAGGCAGCTCGAGAAGGCCACGAGGAGATGGTGGCACTGTTACTTGGGCAAGGTAACTGCTGCGGGGCTGGCACTCAGCAGGCAGCTGCATATGTTGGGGAAAAAGCTCTAAGTTACTGTGATTTTTGTTTTCTTTGGTAGTAAGATGCCTTGTGCTGATCCTGCCTTCTGTAACTGGTGTTTTGTGTTGTCTGAAGGAGCAAACATCAATGCTCAGACAGAGGAGACGCAAGAAACTGCATTGACTCTGGCTTGCTGCGGAGGGTTTTTGGAGGTGGCCGACTTCCTCATCAAAGCAGGAGCTGACATAGAACTCGGCTGTTCCACACCTTTGATGGAGGCTGCTCAAGAGGGGCATTTGGAGCTGGTGAAATATTTATTGGCTGCAGGTTTGGAGTCATTTTGTTCATACTTCTGTAAAGGCTTAGTCTGAAAGAAAAAATACTTTTTCCGATATTCATTCCAATTTTTTTTAACAGCTTCTTGAAGTTGACTGAGAAGGTCTTTGGAGCCCAAAGTAATTTACTGGTTGGACTCTAACTTAGCTTTTGAAGATGGAGTTGTTGTAAAGTTCCTTGGAACTAACTTGCAGTTTATGTTTTTATTCCTCTAGACTACGATCAGGTTATCAGTTTAGTAGATGCTGGATTGGAAGGGGGAAGTTGAATTTGCTGTTTGATCCTGTAAAGATTGCGGAGGCTCGTCTATTTTCTGTAATGCCCATCGTGAGGCTTACAGGGTTTTGTCCTCTGTGTTCCAGGGGCTAATGTGCACGCAACAACAGCCACAGGGGACACGGCCCTGACGTACGCCTGTGAAAACGGCCACACCGATGTAGCAGACGTCTTACTTCAGGCAGGTGCAGATCTGGTAAGTCATTTACCTTCTTTAAAAAATCTGAGTAGGATATAAAATCATCAACATCTGGTGTTCCTGCTGTTTGTTTCTGTGTTCATTGCTGAGAACTTACACGTTCTTTAATGTATATTGGGCTGTTAAATTACCCTAAAGTGCTGAGGTCAGTTAGAGTCCTCTGGTGATTGATGTCTAAAGCATTCCCAAGCCATTCAAAGTTGCCTGGACAGGAAAATAGGAGATTTCATTCTTTTGACATGGTATTCAGCTCCAAATTGTTAAGCTGATTCTGGGTTAGTCCTTGTACCTGCAGACCTGTTCTATTCCTTATGCAACAGATAGTTGACAGTCTGTTTGGTGTACTCTAATGGAATTAAGGTGATGGAGGTAAACTGATTTTTACTTTTCAGTAGGCTTGTACCACCAGTGTGTTATCAAAATGTGATATTAAGCATGTCAGAAGATGTCCTGTTTAGCTAAAATCCCCCTCGTGTGCCTTGAATGCTTTTTGTCCAGGAGTGCAGAGACAGGTGGTTGATGGTTCATCTGCCTTCAAGATAGCTTTAGTCTGAAAGTTAGCTAAATATTTATGTCTAAGTTTGTGAAACAGTAAAGAAGTATGTTCCATGTCTAGCACCTTTCCATTCAAAAACCCAGGAGGCTGGCTTGCCTCATTTCACATGCTGCTTTGAATTTTGAAACCCTTCTTTATCTGCTCTAGGAGCATGAATCAGAAGGTGGAAGAACCCCTCTCATGAAAGCTGCCAGGGCAGGTCATGTTTGCACTGTTCAGTTCTTGATTAGCAAAGGTAAGAGTGTGGAATGGTTTGGGTTTTTCCTGACATTAGAAATACTTCCAAGTTAAGAACATGTCAGAACTAGTCTAACTTCCTTGAATTTATTTAAAATATCCTGTTAAATTAGACAATTGATTCTCCAACTAGGCATGTAATGATTGCCTGTGGTTTCTGCTGAGATTAGTGGAACTGCGTCTCGTAAAAATACTGTATTTCAGTCTTTATTCCTAGTAAAAGCAGCAGTAGTAGGGGTCACTGGGGTCTCCATGCCCCCTGGTGCAGCTTTGGAGCACTGTGTTTGGCAGTGGAACTACAAGTGCCTGTTGGTTTCCAGATTTTGACTATCGCTTGCCTGATGTTTTGATACAAACGCGGAATTTCCATTTTCTCTCTCTCAGGCTGATTGTCATGAATTTTTCTTGTCCTTTTCTACCTTACAAGGAGTAGGACATGTGGCAGGGTGGAGTTTTCCCTGTGTAGACTGCAGAGTAGTTGATTCTGTTACATTTGATAGAGTTGAACCTGTTGAAGTCTGCTTTAGCTGATGTTTGCCCTTGTGTTTTTGCAGGAGCAAATGTGAACAGGACCACAGCGAACAACGATCACACAGTGTTGTCGCTGGCCTGTGCCGGAGGTCACTTGGCAGTGGTGGAGTTACTGCTCGCTCATGGTGCTGATCCCACACACAGACTCAAGGTCTGTCCCTCAGCTGCCTCATTTTCCTCTAAACCTGAGGAAACCCGACTGAATTTTCTCCTTTTATACTCTCTACAACTCACCCAGCCTGTGATGACTTAAATGGGAGTTTCCACAAGCAGATGTTCTGCTCTGTATTGTGGGAGTTAGCGCAGGTCTCTTGATCATCATGAATATAAAGGCTGCCCTCCAGTTGTACAGTGCTGATTGTGGAAGGGGAAGGAATTTTAAAGTACTGTTCTTTTTTTCTGAAAGTACTTCATCAAGTCTTTAAGTTGAGATGTGAACTTGTGTAGATGGAGTATTTGCTAAAGCAGAAAGCAGTCCCATAGGTACCGTGCTGTCCCCCAAAATGCTGCAGCGTTGTTTCCATGATGCTCCTGTCTGACTCGGTGATCTTTCCCTCTCCAGGACGGATCGACCATGCTAATCGAGGCAGCCAAAGGCGGCCACACCAGCGTGGTTTGTTACCTTCTAGATTACCCAAACAACCTGCTTTCTGCTCCTCCGCCCGATGCCACGCAGCTGACCCCACCCTCCCACGATCTAAACAGGGTAAGCTCTCAGGGCTCGTCATCTGCGGGGCTTTTCTGCACTTTGTTACTCGAGAGTTGAAAGGTGAGAGAGGAGTCAGTCATGTCGTGTCATAAACTGTAGGTGAGCACACTGGAAGTTTTATTAGAGCTGTAATTATTTAGAGCTGTAATGGAAATGGGGAGGACTTATGAAAGTTATGATGTAGTGCTCTCATCATGCTTACTGTTGTCTAAGTATTACTGGGAAAAAAACACCGAGGGTGGAAAAACCCAGCAGGTGCAAAGGTCTGCTTAGACAAGGCTCTTCAGAATTGGATTTACAGCCCATTGGGGCTTGTATTTGCTGTACTATTCTACAGCACTGTACCATGCCGAGTATGGCTCAGCAGGTAATCTTTTAGGTTAAAAATGCAGTGTGTGGAGATCACGTGGTCTCCAGGTGTTAATTACTGAACTCAGCGTATTAAAAACCGTATTAAATGTTCTTAGTCGCCATTAAAGTCTACTTTTCTAACAGGCTTTGTTTACCTTCTATTGAATTGTAACTAGCACAGAGTATGAGAAAAGTAATCTGTTAGTATCCGACGTTTTAGGCTCCTCGAGTACCAGTGCAGGCGCTGCCCATGGTCGTCCCACCCCAGGAGCCTGACAAACCCCCTGCTAATGTCGCCACAACCCTTCCCATCAGAAATAAAGGTCAGTCGTAGTTCTGGAGCTTATTTTCTAAATATCCTTCCTAGGTAGAAGATAGAGGCTTGCACTCGTAGCAGAGTAGTTCCTATGAAGAGTGTTTATGGATTCAGTCAAGGAAACTGCAATTTTGATTTTTTTTTCATTATTATTTTTTTAAGGATTTGCTTATCCAACAAGTATCAGTCATCTTACCCTGCAATCATAAAAGGTCAAGAAATCTGCCTCAGTAAATATGTTAAATCTCTAGTCTGACACACTGAACTAATGCAGAATGTTACCCAGAAGCTTATAGAAATTGGATAATGCAAGTTGCAAAACCCATGTTAATCACCATATCATAGTTGATTTGATGACTTGTGTTTCCATAGGGTAGTAGTCTGGGAGTGGGTTTGGCTAATTGGATTGAAGGCGGAATTTCTTGTGCAGTAAAATCTTTAGTCTGATGTGGCTCAGGTCCTCCTAGGACTAAATTTGCATCTATTTTGCTCTCGCCATTTTGACACTTAATGCTTTCTGTACCTAAGAATTGTCTTCAAAAACCAATTTTTATCAAGCATCAGCAGTAGCAAATACAGGCGTGCATGTCCTAAAATTAATCCTGTGTGTACACTTGTATTGTTCTGGAGATACAGCGAGGATGGCTGGAAGAAACTGGGCACCTCCACTACCTCAGATCCTGAGTTTTGATTTGCCTTTCGCCCTTCAAAATTAACCGATTGTTGCTTCTCCACCTGGTATGGCAGAGCATGTCAGCTGTGTTACTGGGGACTTCTGCATTAAAGACCAGTTGGATTAGTCCATCGCTTGTTCTTGCAGGAAGGCTGAAATATTTGCCTTGCCTGGACAGAGAGCTGAGTTTTGACACAGGCCAAATCATGTCTGCTATGGATAAAACGTAGTGGCGTAGAAAGACGCCCTGTTAGATCCTGCTAAATCTAAATGACTGTTGCTGGGTTCTGGCACCCTTTGTCACCCGAGCAAAGCTGGATACTTGGAGCGAAAGGATGCCTAGTTCTAGAGAGCGTAGCACTTCTTAAAATGTACCCAAGTCGGTTGCAGAGCCGGTGGCCTAGTCCCAGTCCTAGAGATGTTTCTGTACCCCTTGGGCTGCGCTTTCAGGGCTGTAATCATATGTTTATGTCCCAACACCATACCAGACGCAAAACACCAAGCCAAGAGACAGCATATCCTTGCTTTTTGTTCCCAGTTTTCTTGTAGCAGCGCTCGATAACAGCGGCTCGAGACACTCGCTTCCTTTGGCAAAAGCGTAAGGATTGCTGGAGTAGACCTGCCAGCGTAGCACAGGGCTGTGTGGGATGCATGTGCAGTAGTGTGTCCTGTTAAATTGCAATCCGACTGCTGGGTACAAACGGGCAGGTGTTCTTGGAGGGCCTTCGGGACGCGCTGACCTCCTGCGGGTGCTGTGCCCCGGTGCGTAGCCGGCCACGCCGCGGCCCAGCAGTAGCTCTGTAATGAGGATGCCGTTCGTATGCACTTCCATTGGTTCTGAGGGGGTTTCTTTTTCACACAGCTGCTTCTAAACAAAAGTCCAGCAGTCATTTGCCAGCAAACAACCAGGATGTACAGGGTTACATCACCAATCAGTCTCCAGAGAGCATTGTAGAAGAGGCTCAGGGCAAGTTGACAGAGCTGGAGCAGAGGATAAAAGAAGCCATAGAGAAGAACGCTCAGCTGCAGTCCCTGGAATTGGCACACGCTGACCAGCTCACCAAAGAGAAGATTGAGGAGCTGAACAAAACGAGAGAGGAACAAATTCAGAAGAAACAAAAGATTTTGGAGGAACTGCAGAAAGTGGAGCGAGAGTTACAGCTGAAAACTCAGCAGCAGCTAAAAAAGCAATATCTAGAGGTAAAAGCGCAAAGAATTCAGCTCCAGCAGCAGCAGCAGCAGCAGTCTTGCCAGCATCTGGGACTACTGACTCCCGTTGGGGTAGGAGAACAACTCTCAGAGGGAGACTATGCACGATTGCAGCAAGTGGACCCCATCTTGCTTAAGGATGACCCTCAGCAAGCTGCTGCGCAGACGGGTTTTGCACCAGTTCAGCCTCTGGCCATGCCACAAGCTTTGCCTCTGGCAGCAGGTTCCTTACCTCCGGGGTCCATCGCAAATCTTACAGAACTGCAAGGTGTTATAGTTGGACAGCCAGTGCTGGGCCAAGCACAACTAGCAGGGCTGGGGCAAGGAATACTGACAGAAACACAGCAAGGGTTAATGGTAGCCAGCCCTGCTCAGACGCTCAATGACACGCTGGATGACATCATGGCAGGTGGGTTTACATTGTTATGAGCAGGTATAATATTTGCTTGACCAGTTGAGGATATGTCCACTTCTTTTTATGTGTGTGCATGAGTGTGTGTGTGTGTGTGTGTGTTCGTGTATTCCCACGAGCTCTACAGCAAGCACCACTCGACCTCTGATCCCTGTCTGGAGGAGCTGGGAAAACTAGCTTTTAACCTTTCCATTTGCAGGGTGAGCTAACCAGTGCCTGTTGGTCAGGTTGGTATGGTGGAGTGGCATTCTGAACTCGTCATAGTTTGGGGAGGGGTGTGTTAGAGTTCACATGGTAGTTCTGTTTTGGCCTGATTGTAGCTCAGGAATAGCACCATGGTGGTACTGGATAGTACTTTAGCTGAGAGCCGACTTGACGTAGGCTGGGCAACTGCAGCACCACAACTAGCCTGGAAAGTGTGAGGGACTTGTGGGTTTGTCTTCAGGATAAGACCTGCTCCAGTTGGCCTTCTGTAGTCTACTTATTGGAAGCCTTTCCTTCTGCTTGGAAAAAAATAGGCGATAATCCTATGACTTTTTGAAACCTCTACTCATAAAATGGGCTGCCAGCAGAAAACCTGTTTAGCCTTACCAAATTCTTGTCATCACTTCGGAGAATCCTTTACCCTTTGACATGAATGCTCTAAGGCCTTATGCAGTAAAATAGAAGAATGGAGCAAGTTTTAGATGTGTTGTCACTCTTACTTTAGTTTACACCTCACTCAGTTGTGCTTCATCCCCTTTCCATGCTAAAGCAGTCATTGAAATACTCCTTAGCTGAACACAGATGAAGTGGTAGGAGGACATAGTCTTAAAAAAATGTCCCTTGATGAAAAAGTACCAAGATGCTCTTGGTGAAGCTCATGCACTGCCATTTTTACAAATGCTGTCTGTCTGAACAAGTCTGCTTTGCAAAGCTGTTAGGATGAGGGATGTGTGCCAGAGGGAAGGCAGGCCTCCAAGGAGGTCCTGCCTGTGCTGCAAGAGTAGTGGTACAGAGCCAGCAGCAATTATGGTAAACGATTGAAACTACCAGGTGGTGATGTTTTAAAGTACTTGGAACACCACTTTTGAAATGATGAGTGACCTTGTGTCCAGGCAAAGCTTCATTAAAGATGACAGAAACATTTTTTCCTGGTAATATCATGTCAGAGTTGAAGTATAGATGTAAAGATGGGAAGTGAATCAAAACACAAATGTTATGCATGAAAAAGTAGATAAAAAGACATATACCATTCACTAACAGTAAAGTTTTCTCTCGTGGAAACTGCTGGGGTACAGGACAACACTTATTTAAATGTTGGGATGATTGCAGTTCTTGGTAACTTTTACAAAGAACCTGTGCAATGCACTTGAGTTGTGCTTAAATATAAGTTCAACCTGGAGTTGGGGTGTTTGGGACTTGTGTTTAACTGCACGTCACATCCTGAGAAGGTGTGATTTCAGGTCACCTGCTGCATGCCCAAATGCCTGTGCGTGCCTTTTTGGGCAGTCAGGTCTTTGCAGTGTGAATTTAAGTGAATGTTTTGGTACTGCTCAGCCCCACTTGTCGGTACGTGCGTGCACACATGCAGTTGGGAAGGAGGTCTGAATTCATTTTCTGTCAAGTGCCTGCTTGTGGGGGTGTTTTTTTTAAGCAAGAGCAGACACAGGCCTGAGTATAGAACTTCAGTGCCAGCCTGTAGTGAGTCCACAAATCACAGTTTAATGTGGAGCTGAAATGGGCTCAGTGTAACACAGAACATTTAAGTAGCAGCTAAATATTTGATCAGTAACTCCGTGTCATGCTTTAAGAGGAGCTTCTAGAGTATTCTTATGGATTTAAATTCTTGTTTCTGAGATGCCTTTGGTTTAGTTCCATTGCAGAGCAGTGTTTACTGCTCCAGTTACAGAAACAAAGCTTCACCTTGACTTGATTTAACGTGCATCTCTATTAGTGCTTAATTAGTTGAAAACAATAAGTAGTAAATAATACTTCATTTTTTACCTCTGGGCTCCTTTACGATCCTGCTGGAATTGAGGACAAGCCAAAGGCTTGCTCTTGAGCTTCAGATGTTGGGCAAGTTTTTTGCTTGTTGTGAGTTTTGTAAAAAGAAGTATTTTTTAGGGTTTGTTATGTAAGTCTTGTATGCAAACACTGCCTCTGATAAGTGGTGTGGTAAAGATCTAAGGAGAAAAACCACCTTGTCTTTAGCAGCAAGCTTTTTATAAAGTAGAAACTATTCCAAGGATTGTGTCCAGTCACAGAGCTTCTCAAAGAACTTCAGGAATCCTGAAGCACTTGATAAAATGCATTCCTGGAAGCTACCTTGTGGGCTGAGTCAGTTTGCAGTGCAGCTGTCTAAATTAATACGTGAGAAAGAGTCTGCCTTGGCCTAAGCTTTGCACAGAGACTCAGTACTGAAAAAAATAACTGTAGAGTGCCAGCATCCCAGGAAAATCAGGTTGTGTCCAGCTTGGGACGCTGCTGGCTCGTGGGGCTGACCTGCCTTAGGCCACCTTGCACACTCCTTGCTGATATCCACCAAGCCTGCAGGGCTGGAATGGGTCTCAGGCTTCATCCACAGAGCCCTTCTTGCACAGCAGCTACCCTGTGTTTGTGCTGGAATTCAGAACATAGCCTGGACTCACAGAATCCCAGGCATGTTCTGCATCTCAAGTGCTCTGTAGTGATTTTAATCCTGTGTGGCAGGAACATGGTTTGTAATAACTGAGGGTTCTGCAGGGAAATTGAGGGCAGAGAAGGAACTGATGTGGAACAAGCCTGTAGAGTTGCTTTCAAACCAGTTGGAAAAAGCTGAGATGTCTCATAGATTTCTTGTAAAGTATTTTTTTATTCTGTCCCTCATCTTGGCTTATTGCTGTGTAATGGGGAACAGTTTTATCTGTCTACTGTTGATGTTACAGGAGACAGGGAATCCGTGCATGAGGCCAGTGCTGTGCTCACAGCAAGACAGCACTTGGGGGACATGTGGTGCCCACATGGAGAGATGTGGGACTAGAAGGGTGGAAGCCAAGGGCATGTCATGCTGGTGAGGCATGGGGGGAGGAGGGAGCTGCTATGAGGGTGTCCTCTCTTCATTTAAGCTAGCAGAGAGTTGAGGTATGGCCAGAAGAAAATCAAGATAAGGAGCAGTGCTGTTCCCAATATCAGTAAGCCCAAAACTTATTCTCTGATAGCCCAGCAATTGTCCCAGACTGAAACTGGAGTAGTCAAATCCTGTACCAGGTCATGTATGTACTAAAATATTCCAATAGTGACCTGACTTTGAAGGCTTGGTTATCCCAGGCATGAAGAAGCGATGTTTCCGTGGTGAAATACAGACCACTTTGCCACTAGTCCATTAGAGTAGGGCAAGGAGCGGAGTGCAGAGATAAATATTTGACTGTCAGTGTGTTTAGTGTGCAGAATCAAGCTAGTTGGTTGCTCTTCTCACTGCTCAAGACTGCTGTGAAACCTTTTGGGTTGCTGAAAACTTTGAATGTTTCAGTTTGGGCACCGTAAAAATTCTGCTCATCACCCTTGGCGCATGTTCATTAGAAATCTGAGCTCCACCCAGGTGATGTTGAAATAAATACAATCCAAGTGATTATCTGTAAAAGTGAATATTGTGTCCTAGAATTGTGCTGTAGGTATATGAACTAAATTGGTTAATTATTGCTGAAGCACGCCTCTTTATTTTCGGGGTTTTTTTTGTTTTGTGTTTGAGATGGTGGGGAGGGTCATTGGGGTCTTTTGTTTGGTTTTTCCTCCCCCTCCCTACAACTGTAAAAAGTAGACTTTACCTGAACCGAGACCTTCTTAATTAACTTGATTTTTTTTAGCCTGAGAATTTACTAATGTTTCCTGCAATAGAGAAGGTGCTTCCCAGTCCCCTTTTTGGGACTTGAGCAGGAATTCTTAGAAACTGTTTAAAACACGTGTGATTTTTGACCTTACGTCAAAATATTTTGGCATCTTCAGTATGTTAATTGTAATCCATACCTAGTGTGATTTGTGAGATAAGTTTTCAAAAGGCACTCAAAGATATAGATTAAGGGAGTTTGAGTTCTGAATTCTGATTTACCCTTAAATATAAGGTTAATGATACTTTCTGTGTGAGAAGCTGAGGGGTCTTTGCTTCTCCTGGTGCCATTTGTTAGCTTCTTTGCTGGGATTTTGTGTAGGAAATCCAGAAATTATATTAGTTATGGATGTAAAATACAGCTGCCTTGCAGAGGTGGGAGCCCACAGCTGGGCCTGTTAGGATACAGGTTTTGTGGCATCAGCTGACAGCCTGTTTCATTTTGCAGTTTAAAGTGCTTTTGTCAGCTGGACAGAAGTGTGTGGTGCTTCAGTTTGTCCTTTGCTGTTAGACCTGAGAAACAGGTGGAGAAGTGACAGGGAAAAAAACCATTGAGTTCTTTTGAGGAAAAGTAGGATAATGGGTGTTTTCCCCAAGGGTGCTTTAGACTCAAGTTTGCTCTGGACTTCCAAGCGTCCCATGCGTAGAATGAATTTCAGGGAGCGTGGCAGTCGGTGCTATCTGTGTCATGTCCATGCACTGTTATCACTGTAAGTGGTGTTACCTTTGCTTACCTAACACCTTGACCAAACTCTCTGCAACCTGCTGTTCCAAAGCTTCCACTTCTCTGGTTTCAGCAAATTCTGCCACGTGAGCATCCTGCCCTGTTGCCTTTTTTGTTTCATTTATGGGGGGTGGGGATGAAGGCTGGACAGACTTCTACATGAAAGCATTTAAACTGTTAGAAGAAAAATTGCTTAGATACCCGTTGGTTGGACTTGTTCTGCAGCCCTGCTGCCAAAGGTACGGAACTCCAGGTCCAAATAATGGCTGATTGGTTGTAGGAAAGATCTTTGGGTTTAAAAAAAACCAAACCAAAAACCTATCTTGTGGTGGGCTTTTAGAAAACATGTCCATCTGCTACTTAACTCTTTCTTTGATTGAATACAGTAAACCTTTTTCATAGTTCAAATTCTAAGAGTTAAAGGTTCAAAGGTTGGGCTCAGTGTGTGGAATACACATATTTGTGGAAAACGACAGTTTTTGAGGAGTTCCATCAGTCGGTGGGAGTTCATCCCACCGTCCCTTTGTTGTCACATTACACTTGGGACGTGTTTTGCTTTGACTAAGTGTGGTTCTTCTGTCCAACAGCAGTGAGTGGAAGAGCATCTGCAATGTCAAACACTCCTACCCACAGCATTGCAACCTCAGTGTCCCAACCTCAGACGCCGACTCCGAGTCCCATCATTTCTCCTTCAGCCATGCTGCCCATCTACCCTGCTATAGACATCGATGCCCAGGTGAGCCTGCCACTCTCACAGATGCACAAGGCTGTCTTTTCCTGCATCCTGAATAATTCAGTGGTGGCAAACAGCTCTGTTGTATAATGGATTGGGGTCTGGGGACTGGATTTGCTGCTTTTGGAAAGCCAGAACCAACACCCCCGAGAGTCGCAACCCACTTTCCTCTGTGCTCTTGCTGAAGAAAAAAAAGTCCCTGAATGACTAAACAGTTGTATTTCCTATTCCTTTGTTGTCAGTGTGATTGTGAGAAACAGCAGAGTTGTCTGCTGACAGAAATTAAATGTTTTCAGGCCTGATATCCTAGGACAAAAATAAGCCTTAAAGCATTGCACCCTGAGTTTTCGGTTGTGCTTCCAAGTTGTTGGGCAGAGATCACTGATGTATGAAAGTCTTGAAACTAATAATTGCTGTGTTTTTTTTAACACGAGGAAATAAGTCAAACTCTCATTTCCACTAAGGGAAAGGCTTTTCTGTATTGAAAATAATTGTTCAAAGGGCAGCTTTATGTTGGCTTGGAGCTAGCTGGCCATCAGCAAAAAGCATACACATACTAGCTGGTATATATCTGTGGTATATATCTGGGCTATACATAACGTGACTAAGATTTGGGCAGCATGGAGTAGAGGAAAGGCATGAGATCATTGCAGAGAAAAGGAGAGAAGCCTCTGGAAAACCAGCCCTCGCTACTTAGTTCCTTGTGGCTCTCGGCTTGGATTCTGCTGTGATGAAGCCTTTGGCTGAACCAGCGTGCTAAGAATTAAAGACAGAATCCTTACCTTCATTATACCATCTAAAGGTCACAGTCAAGCAGTGGTAAGGAAGTTAATCTGGTTAGCAGAGCATAGATGAGAGCTCAGTTCTTGAAGAATCTCAGTTGTTGTCAGGATTGCTTCTTAAATCTTCCAGCAGAGCTGCCTTGAGAGGTAGAATCCTGTCAAGAGCTTGCACACAGAAGGTAGCTGTCAAGGGGGGCATCCATAAACGTGCCCTTAGCTTACAGAAGCTTTTTGTTTCGGCACAGTCACAGTTATGTTTTGGGTAACGTGCACTATAACAAGGGCTGTACTTGGAAAAGCGAGTGTTTATCCTTTGTGAATGTCTGTTTGGTTTAGACTGAGAGTAACCATGACACAGCCTTGACACTGGCTTGTGCTGGTGGCCATGAAGAACTGGTACAAACCCTGCTGGAGAGAGGAGCTAACATTGAACACAGGGACAAGAAAGGTGGGTATCTCACCACAGCAGTACAAGCCCTGTCTGCTTTGCCAGTGTGTCCCGCTAAATAAATCCCCAGTAAGCCTAGACCTCATGTGAAACCTTCAGGCTTGCTTTTCTGGTGGTTGAACTCATGTCATGTTTTCTGTTTCAGGGTTTACTCCGCTTATTTTGGCTGCTACTGCCGGCCACGTGGGTGTTGTGGAAATCTTACTGGATAATGGAGCTGATATTGAAGCCCAGTCTGAGAGAACCAAGGACACTCCCTTGTCTTTGGCTTGTTCAGGAGGGAGGCAAGAGGTGAAGTAAACCTTAAATCTTCAGGAGCAGTGTGTGAGTGACATTGTGTC
This sequence comes from Polioptila caerulea, assembly GCA_013397295.1. NCBI lineage: Eukaryota > Metazoa > Chordata > Aves > Passeriformes > Certhiidae > Polioptila > Polioptila caerulea. Next base: position 135,587 of record VYXF01000638.1, on the reverse strand, counting down.
AGTACAGTATGAGGATCTTGCAGAAAAGATACAGTCACACGGGATATGCGTTTAAAAAAGATGCAAAGAGCTTCACATTCTCCAATTTACAACGTGTCTCATATAGATTGCTTTTTCTCTTTGGGTAACTGGACTGGTGCTGTGCAGGTGTCCTCGTGAATGCTGCCATTAGCACCCAAATATGGGACTTGTTATTTTTGTGTTTGACAGTATATTTTGTTCTGTGATTTCATGGGAAAACATTCTGATTGAGAATTGTGCAGGTCTAATCTAAACTTGTTTAACGCTTAAAACCTGAAAGTGAAGCAAATTTAACATTGCACTGGAAGTGACACCAGGGGTTTTCACCTGAGTGTACACTGTGATTTTAAGATGCTAGACAGATGAGTTTCTTGTCAAGTCCTCTGCAGGAGAGAACAAAAAGCAGGCGTACTTTGTACACCATATTGAAAGTGAATCTCTGGATCTGTCAGGCTTTAAAGACAGCTGAAATAATGAAGAGAACTGCTTTTTCTTCCTCTGCTGTTGAATTTGGTGTACTCATGAGCAGTCATGATGGATTTTTTTTAAAGGCAGTTTTACAGCAGCTTTGAGCATACAGGTGTGGCCTCATCCAGTCATGAAGGCAAGGGGTATAACAAAGCAACTGGTTAAAGCAGCCTTCTTACCATTGACATATTCCAACAGATTATTTAGGTCTAACAAGCATTTGTCTTGGATAGATTTGCAAGTTTGGGAGAAAACCAGATGTTATTTGTTGAAACACTGCAGGTGGTGGAGCTGCTGCTAGCTCGAGGGGCAAACAAGGAGCACAGGAATGTGTCTGATTACACACCTTTGAGCCTCGCTGCCTCAGGTGGCTACGTGAACATTATCAAGATTCTGCTGAATGCTGGGGCAGAAATCAATTCCAGGCAAGTTGCCTTTACAGCCCTTCTGTGCTTGCTTGTGAGTTACGTGAGGAAAGTGTGTGTGTTTTCCCTGGGTAGTTTTCTCTGTGTGTGTGTATTTGTGCCATGCTTTTGTATCCATTGGGAGGTAGAAAACAGCTCAGGTGTGAGCTGCAAGGGGTACAAGGAAAGGGCCAAGCAAAGGTTATAAGTTATAAGCACATCTCACAAGAGATGCCCTTCTATTTGAAGCAATCAAAAAGTAACACGCTTGGTGTCTCTAAGTAAAACATCTTGTCCTAAATGAAGCTACTGTGGAGAACCTTTTGTAGGTTCAGTAGAAGTTGGTATGCAGCTGATTTTTCTGTCTTGTGTAAGTACTCTGCCTTCATTAGTTTATTACAGTCACATTTCTTAAATGACCTTTAAAAGAATTTTGGTTGTTTCTTTCTTCTCTTTCAGAACTGGTAGCAAATTGGGCATTTCTCCCTTGATGCTGGCAGCCATGAATGGGCACACTGCTGCTGTCAAGCTGTTACTGGACATGGGCTCTGATATAAATGCCCAGATTGAGACCAACAGGAACACAGCTCTGACTCTGGCCTGTTTTCAGGGAAGAACTGAGGTGGTCAGCCTGCTGCTTGATAGAAAAGCTAACGTGGAGCACAGAGCCAAGGTAAAGAGCAAACAGCTGGAGGGGTCTCCAGAGAGAAGTGATTGGAAGTCCTCGTGTCTCTGTTGTTACCTGATTTTCTTGCCTTTGTGCAAAGCAACTTCTCTAGTCCAGTTCTCTAGTCCAGTTAACTGAACTGAACCAGATATTATATAGAAAAAAATGGCTGCGTCTAAGGGCTAAAATTTTGGGGGTTGCAAAGCTCATGAAAAAATGCGTTTCTTCAAAAAAGTGTTGATTCATCTTCAGGTGCTTGCAAGCAGGAGGGTAGTGCTCTGTTATGTTTGTCAGTTAAATGAGCAGTGTGTACATTCTCCAATACTCAATCAATCCCACCAATCAATGGCTTCTTTCTCCTGCCTGCTTGTCCCAGACTGGTCTCACACCGTTGATGGAAGCAGCTTCTGGGGGATATGCAGAAGTGGGCAGGGTCCTGCTGGACAAAGGTGCAGATGTCAACGCTCCCCCAGTACCTTCATCCAGAGACACAGCTTTAACCATTGCAGCAGACAAAGGGCACTACAAGTTCTGTGAGCTCCTCATTAGCAGGTACGGTGTTTGCAAGTGAGCAGCTTAAAGAAAGACTTTTAGACTTCATTTTCCCAATATACAATACTATTTCCAAATATCCAGTAAAGGGTTAGGAAAAGGGAAAGGTTCTGTGTGTCTGTTGACTTGTACTACGTAATTTAACTTATCCCAAGCACTCAAATGAAGTTCTTCTTGGGGTCAGAGTGCTTCCATTTGCCTAAATGCAGTTTTTTGATGGGATGTGTTTGGTTTTGTAGGGGAGCTCACATCGATGTGCGGAACAAGAAGGGGAATACTCCCCTGTGGCTGGCAGCAAACGGAGGGCATCTTGATGTTGTCCAACTGCTGGTCCAGGCTGGAGCTGACGTGGATGCAGCTGATAACAGGAAAATAACTCCTCTCATGGCAGCCTTCCGAAAGGTACAATAGGAAGTTCAGCTTGGCTCTTAGCTAGGATCGTCTTGCTCATCCCTACGTAGCTGTTAGAAGTAGAACCTACTGACAGAAGCTACATACATAACAGTATGTCAGTTAATTTCAGTACTTGGCATTGAATCTTCAGAAACAGATATGTGTGTCACCTGTGTAATACCTGTGTTCAATTCTAGTTGCAATTTGCTTTATAGGCAATGTATTGAGGCTGGTCCTGGTGTGTGTGAAGGGTGAAAATTGCAGTGTTTCTGTGTGATAGAACTGGGGTAAATAGAATTGATTCCTTATGCAAGAGAGGATGAGGACTTAGGTCAGAAAAAGTGCAGTTCAGCCTTATTTGAGTCTACAGAGGATTTCCCTTAGTAAGGGAGTGCAGTTGAGGTGTTGCAGTACCCACAACATTGCAGATGACTGTAGAAGCCTGTAGCTGCAAAGCTGTTAGAGATGGGCATCTGAAAACTGCCCCAAAAAAGGCAGAAGTTTGTGTAAGTACTTCTGGAGTAAGGGCAACCTGACAAGAGGTAATTACTTGTCTTCTCTGGTGTCAGAAATGTGCAGAAATGTGCCTCACCAGTTCAGAAGGTGAGAAAGATCTCAAAAAAAGTGTTGAGAGCTTCATGTGTTGAGGAGTTGCAAATAAATATTTTGCAAGGAGTGCTGGGACTGAGGTGTTTCTCGGTAAGCCAGAGGCAGCTGGTCTGATAGGAAGTGTTGTCCTTGAAACTTGTTTTGCAGGGTCATGTGAAAGTGGTGCGTTACCTGGTGAAAGAGGTAAACCAGTTCCCGTCCGACTCGGAGTGCATGAGATACATAGCAACCATCACTGATAAGGTAAGGTGGGGGGGAAGGAGCAGGGTTGTGTCTCTGCTTCAGAGACACTGTCATGGGCCACCAGCTTTCAGCCAGAGCACGAGTCCCAGTGGAATTTTTGAGGCAAAACAGCAGGAAATGAGAACCCGTGGCACTTTGCACTCGATGTACTTTCTCATTTCAGGAGATGCTGAAGAAGTGCCACCTGTGCATGGAGTCAATCGTTCAAGCCAAAGATAGACAGGCTGCAGAAGCCAACAAAAACGCAAGCATTCTGTTAGAGGAACTGGACTTGGAGAAGGCAAGTGGAAAGAGTTGCAGCTGGGAGTGTTTGTCCCTTAAAATTCCAATGTCACGTTCCTTCAAGATGATGAGGTCGGTAAAAGTAGTTATTGGGGTGTAGGAGTGTGTGTAAGCACCATAATTGGAGTGTCTAGAGCTGAGCATCTTGGTGTTCAGGTAACCTTTGAACTTTGCTATTATTCAGAGACGTTGGATCAGGAAATGGCAATGTAACTATTTCCTCTGTACCAAAAGAAGGGTTTGCCAGTATTGTACCAAAAGAAGGATTTCTAAATATGATTTGTCAAAAAAATGAGTGTGGCATTTTCTAGTCATACTCGTATGGATCTTAGATCTAAACTCTATTTTGTGTCCTAAATATTAAAAAAATAAACTAATTTACTAAAAAACGTAGTACTGCAGTAGAAATAAAACAGAAAAGTCCAAGGAAATCCAAAGCATTTGGATTTCTTGAAATAGATGAGACGTCTCGTAATGCTGTTCCTGTGCTTGACTTGTAGCTAAGGGAAGAAAGCAGGAGACTGGCTCTGGCTGCCAAAAGAGAGAAGAGAAAAGAGAAAAGGAGGAAGAAAAAAGAAGAACAAAGGCGAAAACTAGAAGAAATAGAAGCAAAAAATAAAGAGAATTTTGAACTTCAAGCTGCTCAGGAGAAAGAGAAGTTAAAAGCTGAAGGTGATTACTGCAATTATTCCAAGTAAAGAATGAAATTCGATATGAGCCGATAATGACATCTGTAATAGATTTATGGATGTCTCATAGTCAAGGGTTTTGTGTTTCTTGGAGCTTTGTAAAAAAAGTTAGTCCTAAAGTTGTTGGATAGGACAGGTGTGATTTGGAAAGCAAAATACTCGGGTTTCCTCAAACCAGCTAAATTACTCCTGCTTTCTTTTTTTACTCCTCTGTCAGATGATCCCGAGGTCCCAATGGAGCCCCCCAGTGCTACCACCACCACCACCATAGGTATATCTGCAACCTGGACAACGTTAGCAGGCTCTCATGGGAAGAGGAATAACACCATCACCACAACGAGCTCCAAGAGGAAAAACAGGAAAAACAAAGTAACCCCTGATAACGTGCAGATTATATTTGATGATCAGCTTCCAATTTCCTATAGCCAACCCGAGAAGGTGAACGGGGAATCCAAGAGCAGCAGCACCAGTGAGAGTGGTGACAGCGACAATATGAGGATCTCCAGCTGCAGCGATGAGAGCAGCAATAGCAACAGCAGCCACAAAAGTGACAATCATTCCTCCACGGCTGTCACCAACACACAGAGCAACAAAAAGCAACCGTCGGTGCTCGTCACTTGTCCCAAGGACGAGAGGAAGGCAGTCCCTGGCAAGTCATCCATCAAGTAAGTTCCTGTGACCGTGCGTGCAAAGTGCAAGTCATCCTGCTTCTCTGCCCCACATAATGACAGCGTCTGATTCCTTTTGCAGGTTGTCTGAAGTTATTAACGAAGTGACGAGTAATTCCTTGTCTACTTGCACAAAATCCGCTCCTTCTCCTCTTTCTTCTCCAAATGGAAAGCTAACCATTGCTAGTCCCAAGCGTGGTCAGAAAAGGGAAGAAGGTTGGAAGGAAGTTGTGAGAAGGTAAGCAGAATAATTCCTCTAATTGCCTTCGGTGTTGTCCTTTGTGTAGCCTTCCTTGGAGTTACTGGGTGACCTTTTTTGTGGGTTTAAGATCACACAAAGTTGCTGCTGCATAGGTTGAATCAGAAAATACAGTATTATTTTGACCAGCCTTCCCACAGCTTCTTGCCATGGAAGTGTTTCCTACTTAACATTGTTTCTTTTTTGTATAGATCCAAGAAGGTTTCTGTCCCATCAACTGTGATTTCCAGAGTTATTGGCAGAGGAGGATGTAACATCAACGCGATCCGGGAGTGCACGGGAGCACATATAGACATTGACAAACAGAAGGACAAAACTGGAGACCGAATAATCACAATAAGGTGAGCAGGATCCATCCTGTGCTTTTTTTCTCCTTACAGAATGTTTGTCTGCATAGGAAAATTAAAGGCTTGATCTGGTTGTTCCTTGAAAGCAGGGGAGATGGATGGGGTGGGGGAAGAGAGTATAATCACCAGCAGTACAAATGACAGCTTATGAGATAAGGTGAAACATAAACATTAGGATTCTGTGTTTGGGCTTGTTAATACATGGTGAAATATGAAGGAATATTTAGGGAAGCAAATATTTTATCCATTTGAGGTCTTTTGGGATTCGGAATATTCCACTTGAACTTCTTGAATAGTTGACTGCAGCAGGACTGTGCCAAGCTCAGTTTTTGGATAGAGAGTTATTTTTCTGTTTGTGATAGGATGATAGCAGGTAGGCTGGATCGTGTGTGGGAGGTCTTTGGCTGTAATGTGTGTCAATGCTTTAGATGCACTTTCCCTGTCCTTCCTTTTTGTAGGGGTGGCACAGAATCAACCAGACAGGCCACACAGTTGATCAATGCTCTGATTAAGGATCCCGATAAGGAAATCGATGAACTTATTCCAAAGAACCGTTTGAAAAGTTCAACTGTAAATTCCAAAATAGGGTCCTCGACACCTGCCACCACTACAGCTGCTAACAGTTCTCTCGTGGGCATCAAAGTGACCACCGTGGCCGCTTCGTCGACATCTCAGACCGCCTCCGCGCTCACCGTGCCTGCCATCTCCTCAGCATCCGCTCACAAGGGCATTAAGAACCCCGTGAACAACGTGCGGCCCGGTTTCCAGGTGTCCCTTCCGCTGGCCTATCCTCCTCCGCAGTTTGCACACGCGCTCCTCGCTGCTCAGACCTTCCAGCAGATCCGTCCGCCTCGGCTGCCCATGACGCACTTCGGGGGCACCTTCCCGCCGGCCCAGTCCACGTGGGGGCCGTTTCCCGTCAGGCCGCTGAGCCCCGCCAGAGCTGCCAACTCGCCCAAACCTCACATGGTGCCTCGCCATAACAGCCAGAGCAGCAGCGGCTCTCAGGTGAACGCAGCAAGTTCTTTGACGACGAGTCCCACGGCAACGACGACTTCGGTGGCCTCTACTGTGCCTGGACCTTCGGCGAGCGGCAACCCGAGCTCCCCTTCGGTCAGGAGGCAGCTGTTTGTCACGGTGGTGAAGACGTCCAACGCCACCACCACCACCGTGACGACCACGGCGAGCAACACGAGCACGGCGCCCACGAACACCACGTATCCGACTCCTACTGCCAAAGAACACTACCCCGCGTCCTCGCCCTCGTCCCCCTCTCCTCCCGCGCAGCCGGCGGGCGTCTCCAGGAGCAGTCCTCCCGACTGCGCCGCAGCCTCTCCCAGTAAAGGCGCGCCTCCGCCCGAGCCCGAGGCGGGCAGCCCGCCCGCCGTGGATGCGGGCGGCTCGACCAGCAGCAGGCAGCCCAATCCTGGGACCAGCAGCTCCTCCGTGCATCCTGCTCATCAGCAGCCCCCGGGAGCTCCTCTGCCAGAGGCCAGGCCCCCTCTCCAGCAACCTCAGGTTCCTGCACCAGATCCTCGCATGGTTGTGCCTCCGAATTTAGCGGCGACGAGCTCATCTGCTCCCGCGGTAGGGGCGAGCAATGCTCCCATGTCCTACCCCGTGTCCCAGACGTCGATGGGGTCTGCTCAGCCCGCAGCCAAGATGGAGACCCCAGCCATCAGGCCGCCTGTCCACGGAAGCGGCAGCGTCCCCAAGAATCCAGCTCCTGTGCAAAACTCCTCTGTCGCAGTCCTCAACGTTAACCACATCAAAAGGCCCCACAGCGTTCCTTCTTCAGTGCAGCTTCCTTCTACCTTAAGTACACAAAGTGCTTCTCAGAATTCGGCCCACCCGGCAAACAAGCCCATGGGGAACAACTTCAGTGCTACTCTGCCTTTCGGGCCCTTTAGTACGTTGTTTGAGAACAGCCCCACGTCTGCTCATGCCTTCTGGGGTGGGTCCGTCGTTTCCTCTCAGACGACGCCGGAATCCATGCTATCAGCAAAGTCCTCATTTTTGCCAAATTCAGATCCATTACATCAGTCTGATACTTCCAAAGCCCCAGGTTTTAGGCCGCCGTTACAGAGGCCAGCTCCGAGTCCCTCAGGTAAGTCTCTGCCTTGTGTCTGTACCACAATAACGACACAGTTTATTCTTGTGTTTTTTAAGCCAAGTTGAGTAAATTTTAAGTGTCAAAGCTAGTAACTGTTCGGCAGCTGACGGACTTGATAAAGTAGGGTTTTTGGCATTCCGGTCTGTTCCTCTCCAATAGCTGAGATAATAAAACACTCTCATTTCCACCTCCCTTCCCTACCAGATAGTGACTGTTCTAGTCTGTGGTACCTTATCCTGAGGCTGCAGAAAAATAAGCAGCATCTTCCAAGGGTTAGGATGGTAAAAAAAGTGGTGTTTCGATAACTTACAAGAGGTGTGTTCTCTTAATTACTAAATTTGATCAAAAAAATGTAATTTCCACGACTGCCTGAATTTTTTAGTGAGATGTTGAGCTTTCTGCCCAAAACAGAGAACCTGTTCAGTAGCTTCCAGAAAGCTCACATGTGGTTTGGACCATCTCTGTGTCTTTGTAGGACCACTGAGGTGTTAGTGGATTGAGAGGTACAACAGCACCTTTTTCCCCGTTTTGTGACTATGATCGTGTTGAATTTTTTCATCTTGATGTACTAGTCAGCATTTTGGCTGTGGCCCCCTATGCCCCTAAGATAAACAGATATGTAAGTCTTAGATCCCTAAGGTTTTATTTTTTCCCTTTGTTCATTGAAGAGGACATGAAGGGAGCAGTAATTCTTGTATTTTGATTCTCTTGGCTAATTAGTGATATTTGATGTTAATGAAATAAGAATCATTGTTGATTTAGCTATACAGCACAACTGCCACATACTGAGCAGCCTTGCAGAGTGGGAAACTCAATCCTCCAGTTTCCTTTGGAAAATTGTAACGCATGCCCCCGAAGATGGGTTGGCTGAAAGTTTTGCTTTTTTATTCCCATGATATGGGCAACCTCTTGATGGATTGTTGGAGCTCTGGGAGTCACTTGGGCCTGTTTTTCCTGTAGGTATTGTCAGTATGGATTCTCCCTATGCTTCTGTAACACCTTCTTCTACTCACCTGGGGACCTTTGCCTCGAACCTGTCGGGAGGGCAGATCTACGCGCCCGGGGCACCGCTGGGTGGAGCGCCTGCAGCTGCTAATTTTAACAGACAGCATTTTTCCCCTCTTAGTTTATTGCCTCCATGTTCATCAGCATCAAATGGTGAGTTCTGGGCAGCAGGAAGCTGCTGGGAAGCTGCTGTGTAAATAAAGTTGCCTCGCAGAACTGCGTAAGGAGTTCCCAGAGAAAATCCTTGGGGCAGGTTCTGGTGCCTTCCTCTGCCTTTAGCCCCTGCAGTTGGGAGTTTTTGGACAGAAAACAAATAAGCTGTTGAGTGCTGGCTTATTAAAGGAACATACTGTTCTGTTTTATTGGCAAAAATAATGACCAGGGAACAAATCAAAAAGAAGAAGAAGAGAAAACAAACCCAACGAGAACGTGGGTTTATGTGGGCTAATTTCAGCTCTGGTTTAGGCTATAATCCTCAAATCCTCTGTTGCTGATAGACAGTGATGCTTAGTTAAGGTTTTCTGGTGTGTGTCCTGCAGTGGTTGAGCTGCCAGGGCATGATAAGCATTTTATATAAGGGACTAAATCAGCGGTGGGTACCTCTGTGATTGGAAATAAAATTATCCTGAGGTGGATGAATGTGGCATTGACCAGCTCCCCGTTGTCAGTTGTTGGAGGATAGGTTTGTGGGATCTGGCTGCCATCACTGAGTGCTCCTGTGTCTCTCCTTGCAGAATCTCCTGCTCAGTCCGTGTCCTCTGGAGTACGAGCGCCCTCTCCCACCCCTTCAGCAGTGTCCTTGGGATCAGAAAAACCCAGTAACGTTTCTCAGGACAGAAAAGTTCCTGTCCCTATTGGGACCGAGCGGTCTGCACGTATTAGACAAACTGGAACGTCTACTCCTTCCGTAATTGGGAGCAACTTGGCTGCCCCGGTGGGACACAGTGGGATCTGGTCCTTCGAAGGTATAGGTGGCAGTCAAGGTATGTGCTGTTCATAGATGCACTTGAACTGATCACACCATTCACTGTGTTTGCCAGACTTGTCTTCAGCATGGGAGCATGCAGAAGTGAGTGCCTGAAAACACAGAAATGTTCTCCCCCAAAAATTTGGAGCAAGGACTTCTCTTAGCCTTCCTGTCCACTTTATTAGTTTTAACCAGGTTTCTGAAACCCTCGAGGGTTCTGAAACGTCCTGGCTGTGAAGATTTGGTACTCCAAGTAAGAGCAGGAAAAACAAAAACAGGGTTTCCAGGGATGAACACAGTGAGGATCATGGAATTTAGGAAGAGGAGAAATGAAGGTGTCACAAGACAGCTGTCTGGTGTTCTTTGTTGATAAAGAGATTGTTTGTACAGTAGGAGTTAATATTGAATTTGTAGCTAAGGCAGAACTTCCTGTGCTGAGGATGGTGCTTTTATAAAGTGATATTACTCCAGATTTGAGTTTCCTTTGTTCTTTTCAGCCATTTGCCTTCTGCCAGCACAGGGCTCTTGGTTCTCCTGGAGTCATGTAGAATTTATTATTTCCAAAATTATTAACAATTTCAATTGGTGATGTTATAGCTTTTCTTTGCAAACTTGTCAGGAGTCTTGGATGCCATTTCTGGGAGACTGATGAACTTTTTTCATAATCACTGGGGTTTTTTTGTGGGGAGTTGATTTTTAGTTTCTTTAGTTTAATTTTTAATTTCTTTAATTTTTAAAATTTCTTTTTGCTTGGGATGGGAGGTGTGAATATTGAGGCTGTGTTGGATTGGACCTCTGGATGTCCTGTCAGCCTCCTGCACAAAATGAGGTTTGCCATGAGTTTTGCTTGTGTTGCTCAGGGCTTTATCCAGTCTGCTCTGGGAAACCTGTGAGGATTGGAACTGCTCCACCTCTCAGAGCAATCTGTTCTGCTCCTTGACCGAGTGCAGACAGCTGAAGTTTTTAATTGACCGACTGTGCTGGAATTTTTCCCCAAATACACACCCTTTTTTTACTTGGCTAGTGGTCCTTTCTCAGATAAAGCTTTAGAAATTCACTATTTATTTGCCTTGTGTGGCTGTAAAAATGGTCCTGTGTGCCTGTCTTAGCTTTTGGGATGATGCTTTCTTTCTGCTTTGGTCAATTACTTCAACATTTTGATTTCTCAGCTCACAATGGGATTGGCTCTTCTCTACTTGAGTATTAGGGTGCCTCAGAAATGTTTCTGTACCCCTTCTCCAAGTACAGTTTCCTTAGGTTTTGTTAGGAAAACTGGATTTTTGGATGTCTGGGGTTTGTAGCACCAATGCCAAGCTGCCTCTGATGAATTCACAGGATCAGGACATGAGCACATGTCTGCAGCTGGTCATTTTCTGCTTTAGGTTCGCACAGACACTTCGGTGTCCCTTAGAATATTGAATAATTAATGGCAGAATGGTAGTGAAGTAGAGCAAATAGTCTTCATAGTGTACATACCCTTTCCACAGCACGCAAGGCACGAGGAATTGAGGTTTTTGGAGGATCTGAGGTTTTTGGAGGAGGGAGAGTTAGCCCAAATTCCAGCTTTGCTGTTGCAATGGAGGAACGTTGCAGAGGCAACGCTGTGGTTGCAGGTAACTGTCCCAAACTCCCGGCAGTGGCTCAGGGTTCCTGGTGTTGTCCATGCCGCGTGCTCCGGAGCGCTGGTGCGGTGGAAGCCTGGCGGCTGCGGGCTGGCGGGCGCGGAGGCCGGCCGGGCGAGCGCCGCTGCGGGTAACGCCGTGTCTCTGTGCCCTCAGATAAAGTGGACTGGTGTCACAGCGGCATGGGCAGCCACATGATCCACAGGCCCATGTCTGACCCAGGCGTGTTCTCGCACCAAGCCATGGAGAGAGACAGCACGGGAATCGTAGCGCCTTCCGGTACATTCCATCAGCCCGTCCCCGCAGGATACATGGACTTCCCGAAAGTTGGGGTAATGACCTCCTCGAGCCCCCTCTGTCCCTCTGGCTGGGCACTAGTGGTAGCGTTGGTGAAAGCATCCTGACCTGTTGCTTTTCCTTCCCCGCAGGGAATGCCTTTTTCTGTGTATGGGAACGCCATAATTCCTCCTGTAGCCCCCATCACAGATGGTACTGGAGGCCCCATCTTTAACGGGCCTCATGCTGCTGACCCATCTTGGAACTCGCTGATAAAGATGGTTTCAAATTCCACAGAAAACAACGGGCCTCAGACGGTAATTGTTCCATCTTTTTGCACTGTTTATTTTACTCAAAAGGTGTCATGCCTCCTGTCTGTGCAGTTATGCGTTTGGGAAAAGAGATCTCGGGGCAGAATTTCGTAGGAAAAGCCAGTTTATGTGCTGTCAGTTAAGCTTTCCCTTCCCAAGAAGGGAACACAGCAGCAGGACTGGCTGCTGGGCCCTGTAGTTTAGGACGTTGTGACTGTGTTAGGAGCACACAGAGGAAGGGGCATAAAGCAGCTCTTTAGGAAGGGAGTAAGGAGCTCTTTGCTGCTCTGATCTTGCCTGGCTTGTCCACTAGATATAACTTAGGCAGAGGCATTAATTCCCCTAAACCTCTTGTTCATGCTCAGGAACTAATACTATAATGGAACATCAGGAGTTCTGGTTAGATTATATCATGTGTTTATGTTTAATTAGACAGTGATCCCTGCCATGCTGTTACTAAATATAGAAGTTTCTGGGCTTAATTTGCTTGGGAATGATCCAGGTTGTGGGGGGAGCAGCTCCCAGCTCTGCTAGACCATAGGTGTGAGGGAGAAGGGGGTTTGGCCACAGTTCAGGTGTTGCTCTGATGTGGCTTCTCGTTCCTGCGAGGTGATTTCTGGTGTAATGAGGAAACTCTGTCCCCCTAAGAAAACTTTACATGGTTACACTTGGGATTCCCCTGAGCTGAAGGTGTCAGGGGAAAATAAGGGTGGCAGAAATCAAGTTCTTGTTTGTGTGAACGGAAGGTCAGGAGGAGAGCAAGCCCCTTGCCCCGGGAGCGGAGGGATTTGGGCACTGGCCTTGCCAATCATGAGCTGCACACACACGCAGAGCCCAGTGAATTGTGCCTGAATTGTCCCTGAGGGCAGGGAGGGCGGGCCCCACGAGCCGTGCCCAGCTCGGAGCAGCCCGAGGCGCGGTGCTGAGGCAGCTTTCTCTTGCAGGTGTGGACTGGAACTTGGACACCTCACATGAACAGCGTGCATATGAACCAACTGGGCTGAGTGGGATCAACGTGCTGGCCTTGAGAAACCACAATTGGCAGAAACAGTTTATGTGCTCCCAGATCATTCTACTGATGTGCTTGACTGAAGTGTGTAGGCTTTTTGCAGAAGAACTTACTAACTGACCTTTTTCTGTGAACATTGTGACCGCCCATTCCCCACCATCATATGTTTCAACTTAGTTAGACTTTCTTCTTTCCTTTCCTCCTCTTCTCTTTTTTTTTTTTTTTTTTCTTTTTTTTTTTTTTTTGGACATAACTTTCTGTTGAAGCTGTTCTTTGGCTGGTTGGTTTTAGTACTGTAAACTGCTTCTGAGCAAACACAGAAATTTAGCAAAATTATGTAAACTTGATCCTGAAGTTTTAGAATGGCAAATAAATGTACAATTGTTTACATAACAAATGGCTAAGCAGAAAGTAAATTTCAATATGTCAGTTATAGAGGCTCTACTTTATGTAGACTTAAATTAATGTGAGATATGTACCTTCATATTCAGAAATCTGGATGTTTCCTTCATACATTAAACTATTAATAAGCATAACTTTTCTACTTGTGTAATTTAAGTAAGTTATAAAAAGAAAAACACTCCAGGCATTATCAGAGGGCGTTTTCCAAATGTGTGTTGGGTTTTTTTGAGAACACATATGTTCTCTATTTGACATTTGAGGAGAGCTTCCCTGCTGAAGGCTCCAAAGGCAGGTGTGTCCCAGAATAAGGCCCGTGAAGGCTTTTTTGGAAGGGTCCAAGTGGGAATTCCCATGTACATTGTCGGGAGCTGTCACCTGTGGACAGCAGTGGCAGGAGGTGAAGGAGGGAAGGTCCTGTGAGGCCGAGCTGGGTGAGCTGTGACACGGATTGTCAGGATCCCTGTACAGTTCCCTTACAGAGCATTTAAAGGAGATCTACAACTCAGATGTAAGAAGTGTTACTTGGTTTTATCATGGTTCCTCCTTTGAAAACCAAGAAAACACCTCAGCTGGCCTCAGCTGCCTTTTAACTATTGTGATGTTTGAGGTGTCGACAAACCTTTTGCATACCCAAGGCTGTATACCTGTCCTTAGGTGCTACTCTGAATAAAAGCAAGTTCCTTCTTCCAGCTGTCTGATCTGCTGAAATACATCCCGTGAAGATCTAGTGGTAGCAAAGAGGATCCCGCAGTGAGGAACTGCTCAGAAAAAGGTTTGAGACTCCTTATCCTGGTGTGGGGGAGTGCCCTTCCCCTCTGCTACAATCATTTGCTGCAGGCTTTAGTGCTGTTTTGGGTTATTAATTATTAATCCCACTGAGAAGTAGTGCTCAGTATTCATTACAACCGTGAATTCCAGAGTCTTTTGTTGACCTGACAGCTTAATCCACACCCGAGGCACTAACAGACCTGATGCCACCACTGTGATCAGGAGATCCTGGGTGGGGAGAATTGGACCATTTTTGTTCCCAGATCCCTTTTTTAATTTTTTTTTTCCTCTCCCCACAATGTAATACTTTTTATTCATCCAATAAACTAAGGAACATACTCTTTTGGGAGCGGGCAGGTGCTGTTTATTTGGGAAAAGGGAACAGAACCAGGGTTAGGACAAACATGAAGGAGTGCAGTGTGTGTATGGTCTAAGGGGTATTGTGACCTCTCCTTGCCACAGAAGGGGTAAGGAGACACAGTTCAGAACCTGTCTGGGCAGGAGAACACTGCTGATGTGGAATGATGAAGTGCTTGTTAATGATTAATTGCTCGTGTATAATTTTCAGGCCGAGAGAGTTGGGGCTCTTCAGCCTGGAGCGGAGAAGGTTGTGTGGGTTGATGCCCTAACTTCCAGCTTTCATACTTGCCCAGATTCTGCACTGCATTAGTGTGTAACTTGGAACTTTCATATAAAGCGTCAGCAAGTTCACAGTTCAGTCAGAACAATCCTTTTCCCGCCTGAGAACCAAGGACACGGTTGCAGCCCAAAAAGTGTAAACAGTATTAACTGAGGGGAGCAGTCTGGGAGGATGGGACTGCATAACCTGGAGCTGTAAATGGACAATTAACCCCAACCTGGACATGGACCAAAACTTTTATAGAAGTGTGAAAATGCGCTGACCAGAGGTCCATCTTGGGTGTAGTCTCAGCGAGGCTCTTGTGCTGCTCAAGGAAGATCCTTTTAAAAATCCCTACTTTATTCCTTTAACAGTGTCCAGCCTCTGTTCCAGGGAGCCTCTTTGGCATCAGGTTCCTCATAGCAGCCTTGCAGTGTCGACAAGTAAGCCCGAGAGGGACTCCTTGTCAGGAACCATAGCGATAGGCCAAGAAGTAATGGGTACAAGTGCAAAAAAGGGCAAATCCAGGCTAGCTACGGGGAGGAAATATTTCCTGGAAGAGCAATGAGACACCGGCCCAACCCTGGCAGGGCTCAAACCAGTCTGGATAAGACCTTGCACCTTCACGCAGGGCTCGGCCAGCACTCGCAGGCCTCCGCTGCGACCCTGGCGCTGTCCCTGCCCGCGGCCGGAGCCCTGAGGGGCCCTGAGGAGCCCTGAGGGGCCCTGAGGAGCCGCTCNNGGGCCTGGCGGCGGCGGCGGCGGGAGCGGGGCTGGGAGCGGGAGCGGGAACGGGAGCGGGCGGCCCTGAGGGCTGGTACGAGTGGGCGGCGCGGTCCGCGCCCGTGCACTGGGCCGAGGGCGGGCTGGCCGCGCTGCAGGAGGCCAGCGGGCTGCCCTGCTGGGCCGCCATCGCCGGCGGCGCCGCCGTGCTGCGCACCGCCGTCACCCTGCCGCTGGCCGCGCACCAGGGCCGGCTGCTGGCCAAGGTGGGGGCGCTGAGGGGGCCGCGGGGGAACATCGCCGCTCGTCTATTGCGNNCTCGTCTATTGCGGCGGCCGCAGGGGCGCGGGTGGGGGCATTTCCTTGCGGTTTGTGCTTTTCTTAGGCCGCCGAAGCCAGCGTCTATTGCGCTCTCGCGTCGTGGGGTCTCTTGTGCTGTGGGTGGTGACTTTGTTCACTGCCTAGCTGTGTCCTCACGGCCTTTATCACTTTTTATTTTATATCTATCGATATATTGTTGTTTATATGTTTCTATCACGTCTATTCTATCATGTATCTATAATTGTATATTACATTCAGTATATTGTAAATAATACATATTGTATATAAGTATTATAGATAATGTATGTGTAAATACATATATATCTACATATATACGTATTTATATATAGTAAACGTATTTCTTATATTTCTTAATGTATATAAAAATATTACATACATTTTCTATTATTATGTATTTATATTTCCATGTTATTATTATTATTAGTCTTTATTATTGTCATTTCTTTGTTTTTCTCATAGAGGTGGCATTAAAACTGGGTCTTTTTAAGTGAAGTAGCTGATTACAGGTCCTGAATGCAGGCAAAAAGATGCTTGCTAGCAATTGCCCTGCTTTCAGCTGTGATAGAAATCGTTTCCTTTTTAAAAAAGTACAAGATCTAGAAAGAGTAAAATTGTGTCTTCATTTCATGCAGTTGTAGGAGAGCGTCCTTGGTTGTTACTGTAATTATTTGTCATTGCTACTCTTGTCACTGTTAGCTTCGCGTGGTTATTTTGTTTAAAGATGAAAGGTGTTCACTGATGTTGAACAAGATTCCTTGTCCCTTACAGGCCTTATCCACCTGTGCAGGTGTTAAATAACAGTGATAATTAATATGTTTGATGTCTGTGCTGGTTTTAAATCGCAGAAGGGTAATTAACATGTATAATACCCACAGAGGTACTGGATTATACGGTGGCAATGTGTATGTTTAATTCCTGTACAGACACTGCATTTTACAGTGATAATGAAGAAGTTTAATATTTGTTGAGGTTATAACAGAGGCAAGGAGAGGAAGCAGTTGTTACCTGCTGCTGTGCCCAAACAGTTCTCCTTTTCTTCAGCTAGCTGGAAAACCTGCAGCCCGAGATCCAGGAACTTGCCAAGCGCCTCCGCTATGAAGTTTCAGTGCGTGGAAAGCAGCTGGGCTGGTCCGAAAAGGTGGCCAGGTACGAGGGGGATTGCGTGGCAGGCAGGAACATCCCCACAAAAACCTTTACAGCAAGAACTCTACCATTGCCCAGAGCTTGGCTCTCCTTTCCCTGCCTGCGATTATTTATTTACGCTGCTCCCTGCAGCTCTGAGCTCCCGCTTTTCTCTCCGGCGCAGGTCGCACTTCGCCAGGAACATGCGGAGGATCGTGGCGGAGCTGTACGTGCGGGACAACTGCCACCCCTTCAAAGCCACCGTGCTGCTGTGGGTGCAGGTGCCCATGTGGGTCTGCGTGTCCCTGGCCCTGCGCAACTGCAGCGTCGGCGCCCGGGGCTCCGCAGGTGCTGCCTCGGGGCGCGCAGTCCTCTCTCCCTGGCTCCTCTCTCACAGACACCTTGCCCCCTAAAGAGCGCAGTGTCCCGAGCTCCCTGTGCAAGCTGAGACAGGAAACAGCCAGCTGCTAAGGTTTTAAACTTAGTGGAGTCTGAACTTTAATGTAAATAATAGGTAATATAATTTGAAGTGAGTTTTAACCTTAAAGTAGTCCGATAATCCTGTTTAGCAAGGCACATTGCACGAGCCACAGCACACTCGCTGTTAATCTGTGTTTTTTATTCCCTTCCATGTGAAATGCTGTGGACAAAGTGAAGGTGTAAGGGTCTGTTAAATTTAAAAAATTTATATACTGATTTCTTAGACAGGAGTTTATGTAGTTTGTTGTTTTAAGCAAAAATGTAGCTAGTTATACAGTTACTAAGAAAGATGGAAATAAACACTGTAGGTTACTGCATTCTTATTTTCCTCTTTGACATGTAAAATATATGAGATCAAAGTATTTTTTATCGCAGATTTACGTGTCCATGGCTGTCATGAGCTAGGCTGGGTCTCAGATTGTATCTCTCCCTTTTCTTACTTATATTGGTAGCAGAGTGTTAAACCCAGGATTTCTGCTTTACTCGTATTTACCATGTGGATCAAACTTACCTAAGAACTTGGGTCTGTGATTTAACACACAGTACCTGGTTTACTTGAAACAGCAAATTGTGCTGAATTCTGTATTTTCTTCAAATTTTTCCTACAGTACAAGAACAGTTTTCCTCAGGAGGAGCGCTGTGGTTTACAGACCTCACGGCACCTGATTCCACGTGGATTTTGCCGGTTTCCCTGGGGCTGGTGAATTTGCTGGTGGTGGAGGTATGTTGGTGGAGTACACCAGCAGCCGTGACTGCAGAGGGCTAGCACATGAAGGTGGCTGCTTGGAATGCAGTGGGCAGAAGGGAAACCTGATCTGTTTGCTCTGTGTATTTTAATGTGTAGGTTGTCTTTGTCCGGGACCTCTGGGTGGGATGTGACACGGCTCAGATCTCCTTGGGCTCCAGTGATGTTTAGTCTTGACTACAGTTTCTCTTAGAACGCTGCTCTAATGAGATTTCTGGGTGTCAGTCCTCAGCGTGGTCGTTTCAGAAAGAGCTCGTTTATAACTGCAGTTTCTCCTCTTTCAGATCTTTGCTTCCCAAAAAACAATGCCACTTTCCCGGTTCCAGAAGCTCGTTACGAACTTCTTCCGCCTGGTGTCCGTGGTGATGATCCCTGTGGCTGCCACAGTGCCCTCCGTAAGTGCCGAGGTGACCTCTGGGACCTCACCTGTGCCTGCTCCCTTCTGGTGCCTGAAGGACAGCCCGAAGGCCTCACGTGTTTCCTGTTTCTACTGCTGTGTGCTTTAAAAGTCAGATGTTCTGTCTGTGTGTGTGCTTGAATCTTGTTGCCTTTGGGATGTTTTTGTTCGAGGAGGAAGACTTTGCAAACTTGAAAGGAGTTAATGTCCATCATTTAGTCTGGAAAAGGAGAGGAAAGCTTTATGTAAAGACACATAGGCAGATGTTTGTTCACTGGAAAGCGGTGTAGTTCTTAAATTAGGAGATTTTCCACATCTTTCTTCAAGCACCTCCCATTTTTACCAGAGCATCCTTAGCAAAAGCAAAGTGTCGGGTTGTTTAGCTCCATTCTAGTTTCAGATACAGAAGTTGAAGCAAGTGTAATAGGAATTAATTAAGAACTGTCAAGCCTCAGTGTAGATGGCACTTTTCCCCTGAGGAGTTCAGAGACAGTTCCATTTCACGTGGCAGCCATTACTGCAGATGAGAGGAGGAGAGGCTTAGGTGAGTTATTTTTGTCGGTAGCTGGGGGTATCCATAAATCCATGCACAGCCACAGCCGTGGCTCGGGAGGAGTTGCTCTGGTGCCTTCCTTGCCTGCAGGGAGCTGAGCTGTGCCTGTCTCCTTGCAGTCCATGGCGCTGTACTGGCTGTCCTCGAGCCTCGTGGGACTGGCCCACAACCTCCTGCTGCGCTCTCCCGCCTTCCACCGGCTGTGCTGCATCCCCAGGAGCACATCCCACTCGGATACTCCCTACAGGGACCTCGTGGCTGCCCTGGCCACCCGATACGGCCTCAGCAAACAGCCCCACTGAGCTGCAGCAGCAGCTGTCCCGGGAGCAGGGCAGTGCTGCTTCAGTGAGCTGTACTTATTTGCTGTACATTTATTTTCCAAATAAAACACTGGCTGGCTGTAGAGAAGGATTGGTCAGCAAAAATGTGTCTTTACTGGGAAGCTTTGTTTCGAGGGTGGTCGTTTTGCAGTTGCAATAGTCCAGAAATCCAGGTTTGTCTCCTGAATTATCGTAAGAAATTGGGCAGGTGAGTGTTAAATAAAACTGTGACTCATATACAGTGCCTCTTTTTTCTTAAGTCCTGAAGGTAAAGAGATTTGGGGTTTTTTTTGTCAAAATGATGAGGTATTAATTATTTACTTTAACTTTTTAAAAGATGCCAAGCTACTACTGTGATGTAAACTAATAAAAATTCGGAAGCAGATTTTTTAATGCAGACTTGGAAGCGTTTACTTGAATTGTTGTGATAGCCTAGTGGAAATTCACAGATAGATATAAACTTTCTGACTAAAATCAGCAGTTTGGAAAAAAAAGTGCAGATGTCATTGTACTAATAACACTGCACCTTATCTGTGGGGATGTTTCACTGATTTCTTTCACAGTTAGAAGTCTCAGAACATCAGTGATAGAACTATATCTGGATGCAACCAGGATATTCTTACACCATGAAAACTCCCCCAAACAGGTGTGAAACTGAAGGTAAAGTAGCCAAAAGCATCTCATCTAATGGTGTCTAACAATTGAAAACCCACAGGTAAGGAGATCAGAAGGTATGTGATAAAACCCTTTCCAGGTCTGCATTGCAGGTAAGAGATTGTTCTAGATTTTTAAAGGGTCTTAGAGATTTCTCTGAATTCATATTGTCATTTTACCTCATCTCAAGGTGTTGGAAAAAGACTCTGCAAAGGGGAATGAATTTTGGTCAGGGAAGCTGGTGGTAGAGGGAGCTGGTGCTCCATGCAGCGCTGAGGAAAGTCACCTCTCCCTCCTCAGCAGTGTCTCCTGAGAGGGGCTGACATTCCCAACCTGGAGACAGGGCAGGCTGACAACAGCTTTGTCCTGTGTGTAGTGGAAAAATAACATGAGATTTCTGGGGAAGTGTAAAGAGGGCTGTGCAACTGGTCGCTGAAGGAAATGTCTCACAGCTCTGTCAGGACCCCGTATGTTCAATGCAGGAAGCTGGCTTTGTTAGATTGGCAGGTCTCCATTTATTTATGTTCATTTTACTGCCTTTGTCACCTTACACAATTGCACCCAAGACCCGGCAGTGCGAGTTGAAAGAGGATAAGGTTCCTCCAGTGGGTGCATTTGGTGGTGGATTTCTCACAGCCTTATTTTAGGTCTGGAAGAGGGTTGTTGGAACACTGTGTGTACTTAGGAGGGAGCCTAAGCTTAAGGAACTGAAGTCGGGCAAGTACAAGACATGGTTCACCCAAAAGCTTACCTCTGTTCTCAGCCATAGCAATAACTCTGTTCAAATACATTGTCTGGCCTAAAATCCTTCCCAGTGTTTGATACTGTTTGTTGGGAAGAGGATTGGAGCTCTGCTGTTTGCCTTTTTATGGTGATGTAATGATTTTGTTGTCAGTCCATACTGGTGAGACAAAGATGGAGCAAAGATACGTATAATGATGTGTGTCAGGTCGAATGAGTCCTTCTTGGCTGTGGAAGGGCCAAGGGAGGTTTCTGGAGAAGAAATCAGAAAAAAACCTGATTTAAAATCAGAAAAAACCCTGCTGTATTCTCTGAGAAACCCAACTGAAGTGTCCTGAAAAAGCCTGTACAATGTTCTTTGTGAATGACACTTTATTATTTAAGTAATGTGACCTATAGCTGTGTTTGGCTTAACTGTGTCTCCACCTCTCCTGTGGCTTCCTGTTCTGGCTTCCCTGAAAACAAAGAAGTTGTAAGCAAATGAGCAAAAGCCAGTAGTGACAAAAGAATTGTGGTTTTTGGAAAGGAGGGCAGTTTCCTTCCTGACTTCCCTCTGATTCTTAGCCTGAAATACTGTAGGTGAGGGGAGATGGCCCCTGTCCCATTCAGGAATGAGATGTCAGGATGATCCAACACCTTTTACAGGGTGCTGGAGGGGATGCTGCTGTCTGCCAGAGAATTTGACACCTTGCCAGTCCACCTGGTCGTTCCTTTGGGTTGTTTTAGTGAGGAATCCAAACTCTTCGTCCAAAGCTCAGTTACCGGGGTGGATTCCTTGAAGTGCACGAATTTTTTTCCCGGACTAAGTGTCATCTTTGGCGGGGTTCCATGGTTTCTGGAAAGGAAAGAAGGGTGTCTGAGTACTGTCGAGTGTGCTGCTGTACACACGGGGGTGCTCCAGCTCCTGTCAGCTGTCGGGCTGCCAGCTTCTAAAATCCAGGACAGCCAGGCAAGCATCGGACTAAAACGTTTTCCCTCCTCTGTCTTTCATCTTGCTGCTGTTTCAGAAGTTAATCAGGCTGTCCTTTACAGTGTACACTTCTTTTCCACCTCGCTGCCATGCCCCTTTGAAGTAACCCAGTGTTCAACACTGCTGAGCTTGAAGATAATGGGAAGGACTCCCTTGCTGCTCCCTCTTTGTGGCTCAGGATGCCAAGGGAAGCGGGCAGGTGTCGGAACAATCCCTGGTTGTCTTTGCAAAGCCCTCCGTTTGTGCAGCCATGTGGCCAGCTGGCAGCAGGACTCCTTCTTTCACTTGATATTCTTAATCTGCCTATATTTAATTAATCTGATTTCTGATGATAAGTAAGGCATTCTTCATTCCTTTGAAGGAGATGCTGCTGCTTCTTTCCTCAGTGAGGTGTGCTCTATTTTCGGAGTTTCAGAGCTCACAAAAAAACTCTGAATAAGGGATTAGTGCTTTACATCCGTGGCACCTTGATGATTCTGATCCATTTTTACTGCACACAACTGTGGTGTTACAGGCTTTGGATTTGGGTAGGGGTGTTTAAAGAAGCCTGTGTAAATTAAGGTGAGTGCACACATCCATATGTTCCTTTATTTAGGAAGCTGAGCTTTGTGGATTCATTTGTCAAGGTACCTATTCATAATTTGATTGCCTTAATTAACTTTGCAATTGGAGTAATGGCAAATAACTTTTTTTTTTAGCCTGTTTTACCTAATATAATCCCCTACTTTTGTTTGAAAGCAGGAAAGAGGAGACCACTGCTGCCTTATTTGTAAGGACTGGGCTTCTGGAGGGGATCTTCCAGCTCCCAGAATTCCTGGTACTCAAATCCCTCATGAAGATCAAGAGTATTGTGCTGTATGCTCTGAGGCTTAATGTTACCTGGCCTTTTCAGGCCTGGAGAGAGGTAGGGAAAGCATTTCCCTGTGCCAAGTACCCTGCCTTCCTGCAGGGAAATCCCACTCCTGTCCTCACACTTGGGCAGTAGAAAGATGGTTTTGGTACCGCAGCTGAGCATTTGGGATGCTGTCACGAGCTTGATTTTGGCTTTCGGAGTCCAAGGCTCAAATGTGTGAAACAGAGGGGACAGAGAGGTTGAAAAGCCACTTGGAATGTCTGTGGCTGCCACACAGGCTGTAAGGGGAAGAATGTTAATTGGAAACAAATGCCAGCCCCTCAGCACCATCCATTCCTGAGGCAAAGGGCCTGTGGATTCAGGAGTTTGGGCCTGAGTGTGTTTATGCTGAGCTTTCTGGGGAGCTGTTGGTCAGTGGCGTGCGGTTGTTCCAGAGGGGGTAGAATGCGAACCCGTGGTAAACGATGGATCCTTGGAAGTGCAAGAGGGCATGAAGGTCTTTGGATTGCAGTTAAAATATGCTCTTGCAGCCAAGTAAAGCAGGCCAAGAAGTGCTTTTCCACCCTTGTGTTAAAAGATGACCTGAGATGGGCCAGGAATCTTCAGGCAGAGACATGGTAAGTTTTGAAATACTTAGACTTGAGCAGGGGAGATCATCTGCTCGGCTTTAGTCCTCCTTCCTATTTGAGTGCTGTGATGGATTCCCTTTTGTCCTTGTGTGTGTTTTTCACTTCAGGCATGTGTCTAGGAAAACGCTGAACTGTGAACTTTTTCTGACAGGGCAACATTTAAAATATGGATTTCCTGGAAGATTTGAAAGGCTGGATTTGATTTGAGAGGGCTAGTGGAGGTACCAGAACAGTCAAGTGCAATGATTTTCTTTCAGCACTTGAGTTTGAACAGAAAACTGACCTCTGTCCTGCTGACAGAGGTTTATCAAGCATACCTTAGTGGGAGCTGCTGCAGGCAGAGAACACGTTCTTCTGGACGAATTCCTGACCTTGAGCCCTTTCAGTCTAGAAAATAAACGATAAAATCTTCTACTGGGGGAAATCAGTTGCTTGGAAATGTATCTAATAAAATATAAATAATGGCAGTACTCTCTAGGCACGTTATTTTTGCTTTGAGGAAGAGTTGGAGATTGAAAGTTGGCAGACAGCAACTTTTTGGAGGTTTCATATCAATGTAGCCTAAACCTTGTGGGTACAACTAAAATGATTTTAGTTTAGATTTAGTTTAGAACTCAAGTTCTCTGTGCATTTTGTTCAAGTCCAGCTGGCCACATAATGAAACAATATTTTTTTCGAAGGGTCTTTAAAGAGGTACTTGATACTCACTCAGCTGTTTGGAAATATTTCTGTGTCTTATTTTTAGGAATTTCTTTAATGCATTGCCAGAGTTACAGTGGAGCACTAGGTCCTTATTAACTTTTGTAAGTGGAGAAGGTGCAGCTTTGTCAGAAGGGAAAGGGGGAGGGCCTGGAAGTGGGTCCATTGATTCCCAAGTGGGGCCATTTGCCAAGAGCCCCTGATTTTCCTCTGTAATCGCTGTGCAGTTCATGGGTTTTATTTCATTACTGCCTAAGTGCTTGCTCCAGAGTGCAACTAATAATTCTGTTGTATTGTACATAGTAAACAAGATTAATTTGCTAATAAAAGCTTTGCTAGTCTTGCATTTTTCCACTTTAAATGCTCTTGCTGGAAGGCTGAGAGATAAGCTTTGTTTGGAGATATTTAGAGTCACCATTTCAGCAATAAGTCCCCAGAGACTGACTATGCACATGACAGCAATTAAAAAAAAAAATATATGGTGACCTTTTCCCCTTCAGATGCAGATTGTTTTGAGTGCACTAGTTGTAGAAGTTGATGGAAAAGAGGAGCAGTGATGCTTCCAAGTGCTTTACTGCAGCATGCCTGTACCTTGGGCAGCTTCAGCGTGTGTGTTTGCTTTTCCAGTGCTGCCAGCTCCCCGAGGATTGCATCCAAACGAAGAGTAGTCTGGCTGGGGGGTGAGTCTAAATCATGCCAGTTGCTGTCACAAGCCCTTCACTCTTGTGGCAGTGCAAAATTGGGATTGAAGATGTTGGTGGAAGTTTGCACTGAAATCTGGGAGGTGCTGAGCTGCAGAAGTGAGGCCTTGACTGCTAAACAGGTTCTAAAAATCCTAAAGCTAGGAAATACTGTCTCTAGAAAAAAATAACTCCATTGTTCTGGCCAAATGAAGTCTGTTTGGTGCTTCAGCCTTTGACAGTGTTTCTCCCCCAGGTTCTGTGAGGTGAGAGGATGTTCTAATGCTGTTGAATAATGCAAAATACAGATTTGTGGTTCAGGGCTGAGCTGAGGAGCTGTCCTGTTCCTGTGCTGTCAGAATCTGTGGATTTGGGTCCGTTTCTGTCTTTCCTCATTGCTCTTTGGATGAGCATACTGGGACTTGTTGTGGGCCAAAATTTTTCCAATTTTTGGCCGAGCGTGTTGACTTTTATACTTCATTTGAGTGAATCCATCTAAATTCATCTTTTCAGGGAGCCTCAGAAATCTCAAACTTGCTGCTGCCAGCAGGAATTCTGTGACTGATTTCAGTGGAAGAAAGATTTCATTCTTTTCTCCATTTTCTTCCTCCTGCAAGTAGAACGATAGGAAGATTGTTTCTTTTTTTATCCCTTTGCTTATGCCACGATTTGGACATGTCTCCTGCTTTATCTGTAAAATGACTGCCAAAAATACTGCAATGATTTAGCAACAAACACTTGTTCCTCTCCATAATGCACGGGTTATGGCTAAGTGTTCCAGCATGCGTGGTAGGATCCTTCCTGACTGTTTCCAGCTAAATATTTCTGGTTTATGGAAGGAAGCTGAGCAAATAAACTGCTCCTCATCATAGGTCTCTCCAAGTTTAGAATATCCTTCAGATTGCAACAGAAAAGCTCTGAGAGGTCAACTGTGTGAGCTCTGTCTGAAGTTTATCACTGATTAAACCCCCGCAGCTTATTTTATGGAGACTTTCTGCTTTTTTTTTTTTTTTTTTTTTGGAAACAAGCCTAATTGCTATTCCAAGCTCGCAGCCTCTGTTGCCTTTTATTACTAAAATTTGATGTTGGAATGCTGAATATCTTTGTAAACCCAAGGATATACCACCCCAAAGGCTTGATTCTCGTGCCATAAAAGCTTTGTGTAGGGAAGAATAGACAAAACTGATGAAGGAATTTCAAAATGCAGGTTTTATTTATGGGTTTTGTGCTCCTTCACACCCTGAGGACTGCCATAAGGCAATTTTTTCTATTGCACGTCATAGGAGTTCACTGAACCCTGGAAACAACAGGACCTGACTCCTAAGAGCTGTTTTCTTGAGTGCAGAAGACATTTTTGCCCTAAGGAATTTACTCAGGGACCCTCATTAGTTTTATATGTGACATGAATTCACCTCCTGAGACATGTAACGATCACCTTGGATCAGTGCATCTGGATGACTGCAGGATTCTTCTTTAATAACCAGGTACGGGCTGGTTTTTATAGAATTGTACTTTTTTTATTTGAAGGCTACATGCATGCCTGTATCCAGGCTCAAAGAGGATGTGTGACCTAAGGAGGTATGTTTATTTGCCAAAACCTGCTCAAATCTCCTTGTTTTGCAGAGCTGAGTGTTTAAATGGCAGGACTGAAGGCGTTGGAGCAGTTTTCCCAGTGCCTGTGTATGTGTGTGACACAGGCACTGGTAAATGGCCACAGACACTTTGGTTCCTGGCAACTGTGCCTCAGTGCACAGGGTAATGGATGTGCAGAGGGTTATGGACTGCATGAGGCTCTTGATTTGCTGGAGGAGGTGGAGTTGGAATGAGATCCTGGTTGGGGTTCCCTAATGCTCTCTGCCTTCCTCGAGGAGCAATGGATTGTTCAGCAGCAATCTGGCCTTGAGGCATTACATTCCTGCCTTAAACTGCTCCCACCAGCTTTAGCTTCATCTTCTAGGAGGGGTCACTGGGGTGTAGTTTCACTGTCTGGATGCTGGCAGCTCTCACCACGGCCTTATTGGGCTCATTTAGGCCCAAACAGGAAACACTGATTTGCCATTTGGAGCTTTCTTCGTGCTGCTTGTAGAAAAGTCCAGCGCGCTCCCGGCTAAATGTTTCATTTGCTCTGGGAATTTGCTTTGGCTAATGCAGTTTTTAAGACCTGTTGGTTCATTCAGAGGTCGAGGAGCATTTATGTAAGAGAGTCCTCAATAACATTCCTTTAACTTGGCAAGTTGAAAAAGCACAGCACCAATTTCTCTTCTCTTCGGAGCATTAAACTTTTTGCATGGATCCTCTTGTTTTCCAAAGGGTAAAATAGCTTTAAAAGTCTGGATACAGCATCATGTAAAGGTAGAGACAGGCAGTATGGATTAATTTCCATGGATGGCCCTATCTCCCTACTAATGAGGGTTAGCCCAAGCCCTAGCACACTTGGTTTTCAGGCAGACAGAGGTGGGATTTGACTGAGCTTCCATCCTCCACCTTTCTGCTGCTGAGATTTTTCAGGCATCCAAAGGTGGTGGAGATGGCAGATGTGAGGGAAGGCTCTATGTTCTCTGTGTGTAGCTGCTTCCTGACAATTCCACAGTATTTAGGTGTTTTGTATCTCACACTTGGTAGGCCAATAAATTCTCAAAAGTATTTCTCTTTTCTCAGGTCCATAAAAAACCCCTCGCTTTTTTGGTAAATTCCACATGAAAAGCATCAGGTTAGGAAACATTTGTACCTATTTCTTTCCCTTGAAAGGCAGACACACTCCTGCCACATGCAGCAAGGTGGCTTGGAGGCTGATTGTCCTGAGCTGCCTCATGTGAGTTCAAGCAATAGGAAAATCAAATATCTCTCCAGAGGGTTGTTTTGGGGTTTGGGTTTTTTTTACATTAAATGCTCTTGCCCTTTCTTATGTGGTTATTTCAATGTGTGGGCACAAAAGTCATATTTGGATTATGTAAAGCTGAAGGAGGAGGAAAATCAGGGACACTGCTGAGACACAGGGGGAGATCCCTGGCTGACTCCTCTGATTTCAGGTATCATAGAAACACTTGAAGGAAAGCTGCCCTTAATTTTATTCGCGTCCTCCTTGCCATTTCCTTTGGGACAGAATGATATTGACTGTTTTATCACTCCATTTTATTGACAGATCCTGTGCTCTGCCAGTGTGACCCCTGGTTTAAGAACAAAAGTGTGTTCCATCATTGTGGAATGATGGAATTGTGTCAAAGCTGCCCCGTTAGGAGAGGTCTCCTGAATCATGCTGGGGCTGTGTGGTCAGCTCTGTCACTCCTCTGCTTCTTTCTCAGGACTGGTACTTTTTAGTCACCCAGCCTTTTTTTGATTAAGAGAAACGAGGATCCACTGGTTGGGTACCTCAGTAACATGAGAGCATTCCCACTGCTCCAAACTGAGAAACAATGATGCATGTTTGATACGGCCAGAAAATAGCCAGTTCTGTCCTTTATCCCAGGAAAGTTACCTGCTAAAACTGCTGCATTTTGCAGGTTTTTTTGAGAAAAACAAAGAAAAAGGGAAAAAAAAGAAAATAAAAATACAGCGGATGTGGTACTTTCATGAGAGAAACCCCAGGTGATAAGAAAAAGCTGTAAAGTTCTGAAAAAATCTGTTTTGACCTTGAAACGTGTTCAGCCTTTTTTCTCTTATTGCAGCCCTTGCAGTTATACCTGTGGTGAATTAATCTCTTTGTTAGCTACGTCTGAGTGCTCAGGAAAATGGATCCCTAGCTGGGTGAGCATTCCAGCGTTGTTTTATGCAAAGAGATGTCACCATTTTTAATAGCACATCCTGGGAGGGTGGCTAAAGCTCCTCACTGCTGAGAGGGACATGGCTGGGCTTCAAATGAAGTTTGAAAACACTGGCATAGTAAGGATATTTTAGTGCCTAAACACATACATGTGTGTACACACACACTTCTCTGTCTTTCTTTTACATGGGTGAGCCTTAAGAAAATCTGCAATTTTGCTGCTGATCTAGTAGATGATTTCCTGTCAGTAACAGGAAAAAAATGTGATTTTTTAACTCTACTGTAGTGGAAACTCATGTCTCTAATCCAGAACTGCAAGGGGAAACTGCTGTTGTAAAGAAAGGTAAATTGCAGCTTCAAAATACTTCATGCATTTTTCTTTTTTTTTTTTTTAACTCTAAAATTTTGATAATTTTGATAATTGCTCTCAAGCCTTTTCGAAGTGGATTTTTGTAGTGACTTTGAAGCTCTTTCTCAGATTTATTTTCAAGATGTTTGTCTTGTAAGCAACATTTGATCCCAGTATTGTACTGCCTAGAAAAAACAAATGCAGATTTTCAGTAAGCATTCCTGATTTTTTTTCAAATTATCCATATTGCTAATATATTGGAAAAACTGCAGTTCTCATGGTCCTTTTTGATTCTAGGCCCTAATATAAAACTGTAATAAAAAACTTGATTTCTAGGTTAGACTTCTATGTGCTTGACCTCCAAATTTCAGACACTTCTTTCCTGAAATTGAACTAAACCTAGGCAAAGTATTGTGGTAAGTGATGGGAGGGAGGAATGTACTGATTGTGCTTAAAGGTTCTTCCTTGCATGGTGACTAGATGGCCTCCTAAAATTATTGATGGGGTAGAGAAATTATTCCTGAAGGAATCAGGGTGTCTGGTTTTCTCTCTGGTGAGAGAATTTGGATTCTTTAAAAAAACAAACAACCTACACCTTTTTAGACTTGAAAGTTGCTGATGATCCTGGCTGATCATGTTCAGATGCTGCTGCTTCATTTCCCCACTGTTTTTATCCACTGGACATGGGCTAAGCTGGCACAGGGGTGTTAGCAGGTAGCTCTCACCCTGCACTGCCAGATGTGCACATCTGTTGGGCTCTGTCACACTTCCAGGAGTTTCAAATGTTTTGTGGCACCTCAAACCATTTTTTTTTTTTTTAATCAGTGTTTTCTGTTTTTTCTCAGAAACACTGATTTATTTGGTTTTTCCTCCCAAAGCTGATTTCCTGAAGTGCCTTTTACTGTTTCACAGACTTCTCTGAGCCAACTGCAAGCAATTTGCCTTTTTTTCTCTTCCTGCAGCACCGTTTGGGGAGGTTTTGGAGTAGAGGAGAACTCCAGTTGGAAGCACAAAGTCAGTTCTCAGGACAGGACAACCCTGCCCAGAGGAGCCTTCAGATGGGTTCCCCAGGAGTACCTGGAAAATATGCTTTTGTCCTGTCATGGAATCATAAAGTTTTAAGATTGGAGAAGTCCCCCAAGGTCTAAGCCCATCTGTACCCCCAGCCTTGACAAGGACTCTGCTAAAACCCATCTTTAAAGTTCCTCGTGCTGCGAGCGAGCCAGGAATAATGCACCTGGGAGCAGTAGAATTTTTTATCAAGAACCATTTAAAAGATGAGATTTCCTTTCAGTGGGATCTAGATTTGAGTTGGATTGGTTGGTTCTTTTTTTAAGGAACTAATTTGGAATTAAATATTATTATGCCCTAACCCATTCAGTGAGTCTAGGGGAAAGTAGTTTGATAATTTTAGGCAGCGTGCAGAGAAACAACCAAATTCTCAAGAGGTTCAGTAACAAACTTTTATTTGCAAACCTGCAAAGGTAGAAGAAGGTAGGGGCAAATTTTAAAACAACATCCAGACAAAGTAAGATGCTTCACAAGCTTTAACCTAGCAAACTTAAACTCAGCCAACTTTAACTTACCCAGGCACAGCAAGGCACTTCCTAAGGTAGTGAACTGGACTTTTTTTGTCTGGCTGACATTATTATTTTGAAAGGAAGGTAGGAGAAGAAAGAGGGAAAGAAAGAAAAAGATAAAAGGCAGACAATATATATTGATCATCCCAGGATCCCATGTGGTCTCAGCTGCTTCTAAATCCAGGGCAGTAGAGTGTCTTAACCCATGTGTCACATGCTTTTATCTCCTCTACTCTCCTGGGGCCTCCCCCAGGCTTTAATGTTCACTGTGCAGCCCATGCAGTCAGTTCCTGCCATTTTGGGGCAGCCTGTGGGTTACTCTTGGCCATTTTGGGGCTCTCTGCAGTCTCTGTGGGTCACTCTTGGCCATTTTGGGGCTCACTGCAGTCTGTGGGTCACTCATGGCCATTTTGGGGCTCTCTGCACTCTGTGGGTCACTCATGGCCATTTTGGGGCTCTCTGCACTCTCTGTGGGTCACTCACGGCCCTTTTGGGCGCGGTCCCAGATCCATCACAGCCGCTTTGGGGCGGGCCCTGCCCTCAGCCCGTGCCGCTGTGCTGTGACCAGAGGCCGGCAGTGGCTCGGCGGTGCCGAGGGGAGCCGTGCCTGCGTTGGGTACAGAGAGCTCGGCCTGTTCCCCCCGCCCCACTTCCCCCCTGCCTTTTTTGAGCCTGGCAGCCATTCCTCTGGTTATCTGCACCACGCCATGGCTCTAAGCAACCAGGACCTGAGAGATGGGGCCTTTTTTTCTGTGAGGCTGATCCTGACCTAGCAGACAGAGGGAGAAAAAAGAGAGGAGAAAGAGGAAAAAAGGGGAGAGAATCGTCCTACGTGGACAGTCAATATTCCTGTCTTCAAAACTGTAAGTCCAGTTAATACAGATATTCTGCTCAAGATTCCAGCTTTGACTATAAATCACTTCTTCCTTGTCCAGCACTCTGTTATCCCCATAAAAAACTTTCTGAACATTCTGAACCCCTCATCTCTTCTTGGAATAATCCTGCCTGTGAAGCCAGCGTTGATGTTATGACCTGCCCCTGGAGGTGGGGGTAACTCAGGTTGTTAATAGATCCCTTGGGGTGGATTAGAGTAAAATGGCTGGTGTTTATAAATATATAAGTGAATATGGATATGGATGTAAATATGCATATGTCGGGTTTATTTTGGAACAATTTGGTTGCATGGGAAGGAGGTATGTAGCCATTTTGGTTATTATCTGTAGAAATACAGCAATTTAAAAGCATAAAAATATAATCCAATGTAATATATAATGAAGAGAAATGATGGATAAAAGTAGAAAGATATCCCCACCCATGGACCTGGCAATGACACTTCATTGTTGTAATTCAAATGTTCACTGGTCAGTGTGATGGTCCCAGTCTTGAATCCCTCAGGGGAGGGGGAAACATAATATTTGAGTAGTCTGTGTTTGCTGCCAAGTTTTGAGGAAAATCAAAGTGCTGAACTGATGCAGATTCCTGGATAATCACAGAAATGTGACAGTTGCTAGTCATGTCCTGTTTTTAGATGGCATGAGTCTCCTCTGCAGGAGCAGGCGTGTATAATATTTATGAAAGACAAGGTCCACCAGAAAACTCCACGCTCAAGTGGAGTTTTCAGGAACCTCCCCAATGACCCCAACTATAACCCAGATTTCTTAAACCCTCCTGCTGAGGTGAGGACAGGCTCACTCCACGAGGCCTCCGTGCTGTCTGCTCTGTATCTGTAAGTGCAGCACCGTGACTTGCAGCCTTTCCTTGGACATCATTTGGTGCATCCTGGATCAACTTGCTGCCTGGGTGGCTCTAGACAAGTGGAGAGATCAGTTGGTATTCTGACAGAATGGAAATAAACTGTGTTTGTTCAGGTGGGAAAGGGATGGGCTGGAAGATGCAGCAGAAGGAGCAGAAAGCTGTGGAGAGGCTGTCTCGGGTGGGAGGGAGCGAGGAGATAGGCAGGGAGCCAGGCAAGAGGTGAGCAGGGACAGAAAACATCTGGAGGGCAAGTGCTGACACATGCTCTTGTTTTATGCCTGTCACCTGGCTGTGAATGTTGCAATAAAAAACAGTCTCTTACAGTCAGGTCAGTAAATCCATCTGAAATGGCAGGTTTTATTTCTCAACAAGTCATGCTCCCTGTATTTCCCTGTATTAGGGATGTAATCATTTTTCTGATGATCATGAAGCTGTTTCTCTACTGTCTCTAATTCCGAGCGCTTTCCAAGCCATTCCAGGCAATTTTCTAACCTCTGCTGGAACATTTAGCAAATCTATTCTACATCAGCACTTGGGTCAGCCAGACAAGATATTTACATCCTTCCCCGGCTCTGAGTTTTTACCACTGTCCAGAAAGAACACAGCAACTAAATCTTGTCGTGAGGAGGCAGAACTGTCCCAGCCAAGGCTTTACCTCTTTGTCTGGCTGATGTCTCTGCAGTAACCATTATTTAAAGCACTGTGAAGTGCTGTAATTCACGTGTAATTCTGTAAGTAAATGAGTGTCTTGGGGGGAAGGCCGTGGCAGCTAACGGAAAACGAGAAACTTGGAGAGGACATTTTAGTCAGTATGTTTCTCTGACTTCAGCAGGACAAAGAGCCTGCCCGAGAGGCAGATTTGCAGACTTTAAGAAAGAGGAGGGGGGATAATAAAAGTTGGAAATGAAGAACAGTTTGATGTACATTTAAAGGGGAGAAAACAATACAAGGTGCTCTATATTTCTTTTTATATATTATGATGTCAAGCTTAATCATTTGCATGTCTTAAAATGGTTCAGAATACAGTTCAAAACTTAAAATTAGAAGTAGTTCAGCAATGTTTGTCTTGTAGGCCAATAGCTGGTGTAAGCCTGTAGTCGAGCGAGGATTTCAGGGAGAGATTTGGAGTGTATATATTTATATATTGAATTTAATTTTTAAAATAGCAGTAGATTTCTGTAGAAAATAATCTAATTCTTAAGACCATAGGCTGGTTTATGTTGGAAGGGACCTTAGAGATGATTTAGTACCTACGTGTGTGCCCGTGGGTGACAGGTAAGTGCCAGATGTCAGTGAAGAGTCAGGAGTTTCTCCTTGCTATGGAGAGTTATGATGTAGCAGAGAGAGAAGACTTGGCTTCAAAACTGCAGGTGTCATCAAGTGCAGTTCTTTACCAGATCTGCCAGAACTCAGGATCTGGAATAACCTGGAGAGTGGATAAGAGACAGAATTCTTCTTTCCACCCTGGGGACCTGGCTTGGTTGCTGGAGCTGCCTCCTCACTCTCTAGCCAAAGATAGCAGATGATTTTTAATGGCCACACCCCTTTAGGACTGTTATTTTTTTTGTCTCCTCCAATAAAGGATAGAAGAAATGTTGTTCTGTTTCCGAAAAATACGGTGGATGTCGTAAGTGCTTCCAAAACTAACAATTCTTTAGAAAAATAACTGTGGTCTGGGGAGTGGGGGACTCAAGTTCTTTGTTAGTGTAAAGTTTGTCTAACAGGACCATTATTAATTTAATGAGTATTTATTGTGCTGACCCAGTTATGAAACGTGTACCATCTTCTGGTTTTTGGCAAGTTCCAAGGAAATCTAAGCAGTAAGTTCTGTCATGGAATCACAGAATGGTTTGGGTTGGAAGTGACCTGAGGCATCATCTCATTCCATCCCCCTGCCATGGGCAGGGACACCTTCCACTAGCCCAGTTTGCTCCAAGGCCTATCCAAGCCAGCCTTGAAAGTGTTTCTGCAGCTTATATTATTGCATGACTAAAAGCTCGAGTTTAGATGTGTTGAATTTACAGATTTACTGTGTCAACTTGCAGCACAGAGCTTTCTGGGGTGTCTTCCAGCATTTGCTGTGGAATTGTAATGGCATTCCTAATCCTTGAGAGAGCCTGAATTCAGACTAGCACACAGAGTGTTAATGAAAGCATCCTTGATTTTTGAAATATTTGTTGTGTGAAAGAGTGTGCTTTAGAATGTGGTTAGAGGCTCCTTGGTGTCCTTGCAAGAGCAGCCTCCCAGCCAGCCAACTGGCTGATTCAGAGCCTACGGAATTACTGCTGTCCCCAAACTCCAGCCAGCCTCAGGAAACCACAAGAATCAAACAAACAATAGGATTTGTTTGGTAAAAAAAGGCTTTTTCCCAACCCTGCGAGATGTCATTTGTTGTACATCAGGGATTTATGGGGAGGGAGGGGAATTCTCACTTCTTTGAGCCCAGTCTCAAGGGAATGTGTGAGCATGTCTTTGGTCCTGTGAAGAACTTCTGAACTGCTCCAGGGAAGGCACACACAGCTTGGGGAGTGGGCAGGGCAGCTCCCAGAAGTGCTGGGGAACTTCAGTGCAGCTCAAGTGTGACATGACCTCCCCTCTTTAGCTCCTGAAACGAATTTTCCTTGTCCTGTACTCATCCAGCACAGTGGTTAAAAGCTAACCTTTCCCAGCACTGTGTGCATCATGCCTTTCCCTGTATACATTTCACAGCCTGCTGTGTGACCCAGAACAGCTTGGAGCTTTCTAAAACTTCCAGGACATCCTGGAAAAGTTTTACATTGCGTGACATTATTTGAATATTTCCCAAGCGTTTTTTTGAAAGCATTTTTTTTCAGATAAAATGGCAATAAGCAGATATTTATTTTGTGCTAAGGAAAAGAAAGTAGTTTTCCCAGAAGGAAATGTAGTTTGAAAACTCCTATCACGTTTTATACAGAATTAAAGGCAAATATTATTGGGACAAAATCGAACCAGAGTCTTGATGAACTCTTGGCAGTTTTATTGCCACTCAAAACCCATGTATAGGAAATCCTCATTGGAACTGAAGAGCCAAGAAAGATTTAAGCAGCTGAAAGTTTCAGCGTTTGGCTTCAGTTTTATCTTTTTAAAACATGGAGTTGCTCCTTTCAGTTGTCTAAAATGAACATGAAGGAAACAGGTGACAATTATACCAATAATATCAGTGAGATGGTTCTAGAAAGAATCAGCCTTACTGGAGCTTCTCCCACCTTGAAAAGGTGGAATTGAAATCTTGAACACGTTTCTCTTCTAGGGAACAAGAACTGCAGTTGCTTTCTGTGGTACCGAGTGGTGGTGGAGTCCTGAGGTGGGTGGTTTTCGTTTCTGCTTGGGTGCCTCCTCCCTTACAGCCTTTGTGTGAATAATTAAGCTGATAACTGTTTCACTGACGTATCAGGCATTTAGCAGAGACTTGCCCCTGTTAAATGGTGCCAAATCTGAAGATCTTGCAACCTTAAATACTTCAATATAATGGTAAAACACTGGAAACAAAACTTGCGGAGTTGTAGAGGAAAAGTCATTGGCAAGACATGCTCTTTGCCTTATAAAAAGCTTGAAAATTTAGAGGTACCAATAAAATCTTTAGAAAATGAAAAGATAGAAGTAACAGATTGGCCTAGGAGTTTGGTGTGGAACCAGCAGCTCTTGGCTGTGTACAAATTCTTTCAAAGAAACATTTGGAAAAGTTCTTTGCAGCATTTTTATTGTGTTTTTCTTCATCGGTTTTGTTGCCAAACTGATTTAATGTGGGCTGAATACTCACTGTGTCTTATTCTCTCAAAATTCTTTGACACAGGCATCTCAAAAAATGGCAACTTTTTGAGACAACTCAGGCTGGCTCTTGGGAGCAGAACAGCAGCAGCTGTAACGTCCGATGGTCCAGCTGGATTTCGGAGGGCCCCGGGCCAAGGCTGTGCATCCTGGCACTCAGCAATGTGTTCATGGCTTTGCCATAGCCATCCCAGGCCGCTCTTCCCTGGTCTGCACTCGTGGTCCGTGAGGGTGGCAGGAGAGGTCCTGTCTCTGAGACATCCCAGGAGCCAGCAATGGTAGTGAAAACACTGAAATGTCACTGCTTCCAGGGGTTAGTGATTCATACGGCACCAAACCCAGGGCTAACTGGGAATCTCTGGTGAGCAATGGCTGGTTTTTCTAAGAGTAGAAAAGTTGCATTAGTTGAGCAGATAACTGTCCATCTGGCCTAATGTCCCACTTCTGGATGCTTTAAAGCAAGGTGTTAATCTGCCTCTCCTCAATATCCTGTTAATTATCCAACGCTATAGCAGTGTTGGGCTTGGAGCAGAGGAGATTTCTTCCTGATCCAAATCAGCTTATGCCTTGGTGATATGGATTGATAGCCCCAATAATTCTTACATAAACCAGCAGGAGTTTGAAATTTAATCCTTTTCATAATGGAAATTGCATTTATGTTTTGCAGGCATCCACCAGGCGAGGTGGAATCTTAAATATTCCAGCAGCCTTTGGAAGTTTGCTGTCTAGTTTGTCTCAGTAGCCTCATTCAACCTCCTGTGAATTTGGTTAAACCACAGCTGCACTTATCCGCTCTCATAACAGTAGGAGCCGAATCTTTTCATCCATAATGAATAAAGTCCTATTATGTCTAACAAGATTGACCCCAATCCTCCCTCATACGACAGGCAGTGCTCCATCTGTACGAATTTCAGTCTCTAATATTCCTCTTCACTCTAAAAACTCTCGGATTTTGTGGAGAGTTTGAGCAGCCACCATAAGCACGAGCTCATGGTTTTGTTATTTGCTGGCTCAGTTCAAGGGCACACAAAAGTTGTGGTGAGCTTTTGCCGGTCTGCAAAGACTCCAGGTGTTCTTTATAGATGCCTCCCATTGGTCTGGAAGAAATATTGGTAGCTGGGATTAAATATTTTGGATTTCAAAGCTGGGATTTCTTTACTTACAGAAGCAAGCTCTTGATCTCTCCTTCTAATTTACTAATGCTCTCACTTCCTTCTGGTTTTTGGATTTCTTCCAGTCAAGTCTGAACAGCAGCTGTGACCAAATGTGTTTCTTCATTAAGCTCATTTTGTAAATCATTTGTGCTGTATCCCTGTCTGACTGCTGAAATGACATTTGGATCACAGTTGTCTGTTCTAGATGAATAGGCAGTGTGTCTGTATAGGGAGTTTTTCTGTGATGGTATATAAATGGACAAACAGAACTTGATTCTGGCTCATTTTTGCTCTTGGCTGAAGCATCTGGGCAGTTCCCTGTGTATATTTTAAAAGCCCAGTCTCTCTTATCTCTCAGGGAATGTAGGGTTGGACAAGGCCCCGTGCCATTGGAACCTAGCAGTGCCTTGACTTTGTAAGAGAAAAACAGGTTCAAAATGTGGCTTTGTAGCATTGGCAGCCCCCACTTGGGTCTTGCCTTACGTCACCAAGATCAGAAGGGAGAGCTGTCGGTGACAACCGTGTCGTTCGTGTCATTGCCCTTCACAGGCAGCCTGATGGGCATCAAAGGTGGGAGAGAGAAATCTGGCTGTCTCCATCCTGGAAATGCAGTGCAACTGAGCTGATGTGGCTGCAGTGTCTCTGTGAGCCAGCCACGTGTCCTCAGGCGTAAGTATTCAGGGCGTTTTGTTGGGTTTTTTTAATCAATGGAATGAAATGGGAATGTTCATATTGACTTGTTATCATGGACAGGAGCTTCTTGGGATGTCCTCATGAAATTCCCTGTAACTGTGCAGTAATCCCTCCACACCTGTGTCTGTGAACCTTGTATATCTGATTCTGAGCTTTGTTTCTTGCTTGTAAATAGCTGCAGTCGGGCCTGATTTTAATTCCTGGGAATGCTGACAAACTCTGATGACAGGCATTGGGTGGCTTTCCGACAGAAAACACTTACCG
The DNA here is from genome assembly GCA_013397295.1 of Polioptila caerulea. Lineage (NCBI taxonomy): Eukaryota > Metazoa > Chordata > Aves > Passeriformes > Certhiidae > Polioptila > Polioptila caerulea. The sequence goes on along the minus strand of VYXF01000638.1, from coordinate 97,641 downwards.
TTTCTCACACCTAGTTTTTATTTTCTCTACCTGGCTTTCCTGTATTGCAAACTCAATCCCAGGGAGCGTGATCCAACCCAGAGCAGGATTCCATCAGGGCCCAGGCCCAGACTGTGTTCTTCTCTTTTCCTAGTGCAGCCAGTGTTCGACAGGAGCTGTAAATCCATTGTGCATTGGTACCACAGCGATATGGAGATGTCCTGACTCCAAGTGGGGCCCACCGTTGTTTATACATAGTCCTTCAGTCCCCTGCCTTCCTGTCTGTCTTTCCAAACAAGACCCACGTGGGAGGCTTTTAATTTTTTGTGTCAGACCCAGAGATGGGATCAAATGTCAGTTGTTTGCCTTTTTCAGCATGCGTTGCATTCACAGACCATGAGGAGTCTGTGTTCCACCAGGGCCATGAGAACCATTGCCAAGTTTGGACTTGATGGACCAGTTTTCCTTTCCACCGCTATTATCAGAGTGGAAAACAATCCTTTTAGATGCCAAACCTGGCCCTCTCTCGGATTGCTACTAGGGTTGGCAAACTTTGCATGAATCTCATGTTCTGACTTAATTCCAGCATTCCCCAGTGCCTCAGTTATTTCTTAGAAAAATATGTTCCGTTTGGAATTAAACCTTGGCCGTAGCAATATGCATTTGTGTAGCAGGTTTCACCCCAAAATCTCCTGGTGGACGTGTTCCTGACTGTATGTCCAGCATGGAGTCCTCATGGGATGATGTGGCTGGTGGTACTTCCCCCTGTTCTGTACACCCTCAGCAGCTCCTTCCTTGGTGCAGTTGTTGGGGCTGGAACCCAGCAGGAGAGCCAGACAGCTTTGGAAGAGGAAGTAGGAATCTTATGGAAAAGCAGAGGGGAGAGCCCAAGGGTGACCTCTCCCTCCCCTCTCTGTAGGATAAGTGTTGGAGTCCAGAATGCAGAGGATATTTCTCTGCATGTTTTAAAGGATCCAAACCCTCTGAAAAACACTGCTTTTAATCTTTGTCCATGGAAAGGGCTTCCTGGGCTTTGGGATGAGACACAATTTTCAGGAATGTCAATTAGACAGCAGCATAATATGTAATTTATCACAGGGTGAGAAATGGAGATTTTTGGGTTTGTTAGAATGGTAAGGAGATGGAGACAAGATGGAGGATCCTTGTGGTTTTTAGGCTTCTTCATCTTCCTCCTCCTCCATCTCCTCCACATTCTGCAGCGCTGGGGACCATTGGTCAGAATTTGCCACAGTGCAGCATTACATGAATAGAAATTTAGTCAGTAATTGGTAGAAAAGTAGAAATAATGCACATTTTGAGTGATAATTGGGTGAATTATCTTTAAGAGAGCCTTGAATCTGCGTGTTAGAGGCTCTTTGGTGCCTTTCTCCTTCTCGCTAGGCTGGTGTAAAGCCTGGTGTGCACAAATTGTAGATAAGAACAGAATAAACAACGTGGAGAACGAGAACAACCACGAGTCCTGTCCGTTTTTTACTTAACAAGGACTTAATGAAGAGGCCTTCCCTCTTAGGGAAGAGACACGTGGGAGCAGTAGAACTCTTTACAGATAAGTGCAAGATGATTTTTGGCAATTAAATGTGATGAGAACCAGTGTTATCTGACCCCAGGTCAGCCACCTCCCCCACTCTTCCATAGGGTGTACAGCTGGTTTAAGCGCTGCTTAAAATCAAAATCCTTGAGTTTCGTGAACCTCCACAAAGTCCAGTCAACTGGAAGTTCAAGGTTTCTTGGGAATGTAACCTTTAGAGAGTAAAGAAATAAAACATTCTGTTAACAGCAGGTACTACTAGGCTGGTCTTTATTTCTGCCTAAAGATTTCACTCGGGTGGACAAGAAAATCTCTTTTATTTTATAAATAGTAAATTCTTTGTCAGCTTTCAACTATCAAAAATACACTTCCTTCATGCAAATTACTTTCGTTTTTAGGATAATTGATGGATCTGTTTATCCTGAGACTGACGCCAGCCTGAGGTAAAACATGAGAAGGTTTGTAGCAAATTATTCCTTTCTTCTCAGAATGAGGCTCATCACTTAAACACTCCTGCTCTCAGCTGTACCATCTGCAAGGACTGGCAGGATACAAAGCAAAAATACTGTTTGCTTTATGTGGAAACTTTGCTACTCTGGGGATCAGCTGGAGTAAAGCTGGAAAATATGATAATTATATTTTCCTAGCCCAGTGCAAACTAGGCCAGCCCAGGTGGCACCACGAGCCGTGCACGGAGCCAGATTGTGTGGGGCTGCATGTGGCTGCTGCAAGTGCAAGGGGGTTCAGGGCAGAGCTCATTCCTGCTCCACTGGAGTGCCCATGGTCTGTCCACACCCAGGGCCTTTTGTGTGGGATGGCTGATGGAGCTGGAGCAGAGCTCTGAGCTGGGGGGGCCTTCAACAGTGCTTAACAGTCCCACGTTGTAAGAGGGAAATGGAGTTTAAGTGGAAGTTAAATACCTCCTTTCTGTGCTACGGTAGATATTGAGCACCAAACCAATTAACAATTTGCCATAAAGCCCCGGGCTGACATTTGGAGACTTGGTGTCTTCATGTTCTTTACACAGGAAAATGCCCCAGCAAAGGTGGGACCAGCATCTCTTCTCCTGATACCCCAAGTCTTTGGGTTTTCTGCTGTACTTGAGAGATTTTGTTGAGACTGCAGGTTTGTTATCAAAATGATTGCAAACATGCAAGCTGTCTGCAGTCCTGCTTTTCTCAGGTGTTCTTGCTGTTGGTCCTGGAGAAGCAGGAGCTGGGATGGCAGATGGGATCAGAACAAAGCATTGTCTATCCCTCATGAGTGTGTTGTCAGACCCAGCACCTCCTCATGGCTTTAGGACATTTGCAAAGGTGCTCTCTGGAGCACCACTGTCACGCGGCCTGCATGGTGAACTTGATGAAGTTTACAACCTCATCCTCCCTAGAAATGCCTTTCCCTCAGTTCAGGTAATATTTCCTCACGGATTCTCATTTGAGGCTTTTGGCATAAAGTGAAGTTGATAATCTTTTCTGTGTCGTTGCTGGAGCAAATCTAGTGGGAAACTAGATCCTTAGGAAAAGTTTTTGTGGGATGGTGTTCAGACCTGCACAATCTAATTAGTTGTTTTGTTGATTTGTCAAGGTTTTATAATTCCTACAGAGCCCTATTAAATCCCATGGACAACATATTGCTTTCATTCCCCCTTGACTACATAGGTCTGTTGAAAAGGTTCTATTGCATTGTGCATAAGGATAAAATGAGTTGATCTTTTCTGCACTTAACAGGCAATTTCTATTGATTTTGGCATTTCAAGGCAAGAGAATATGACAGAATTAGACAAATTAGACCAGAATTTGACAGAAATATTGATATTTGTCTGTTTAAGGAATGCATTTTCAGATTTTTAGCCCATGTTTTTGCACGTTTTATTTAGATCTTATACATTTTGCTATTGATAAGAAGCCAGTTTCATTAAAAAGTTGTTTAAAAATAGCTCTACTAGATAAAACAAGAATACCTGATGTCAGGGGAGTGAGGGCAGAGTTGGCATCCCATTATATTTACATATTTTGGTGATGGGCACGCTCAAAATCATGTGGATTGAAACTGGCTTTGGACCTGCTCCCTGCTCTTTGGCTGCCTGAGCAGCATAATGTGGATTGAAGTACTCGGGGTTCCACCTTGGGCACAACAGAACTTTGCTGCCTGGAGATTCAAACATACCCAGGAGACACAAGGTTATAGGTGACTTCATGAAAGAATGGACAGATGAGTTCTTCAAGTTGTTTGCTGGATGCATTCATGCCTCTGCACCCTCCCCAGCAATGTCACTGGAACATTCCTTTAGCTGTTTCATGAGGCAGAATCTCCTTTCCAAAGTGTTGGAATGTGCAGTCGATCCAGACATCTGATGGCTGGAAAAAAAAGCAGGGGCACTGTGCGATTTTTATTTAAATCACAATGCTCAGGGTCTGTGGCCTCCAAATCATTTGTACTCCCTGCAATGAGCAGATAGCTTGTAATTAATGAAAGATATTAATGCAAATTCCAGTGAAATGAACACATATAACATTCTTGTGGAACACTGAAGTAAAAACCCTTTCCCTTGTGCTCTCGGAGCGTGTCAGCCATCAAGGGATTGATAGGATATAATATAATATAGTATGTTGACACAGTGAAACCTAGTTATTAGAAGAGGATTAAAGATACTCTGCCTGAAGACTGAAACATTCTGCTTCGCGTTTTTTGGTCAACAGATAGTTCCAAGATTTCAGGGTTAATTCTAAATGTCATGTTTTGCCACTATTCATTGATGGTTGCAAATAGCTAAGTTGAAAAAAATAGAAAAAGAGAACAAAAGAGGTTTCAGATATCCCAGTGCACTCCAGGAAAGCCTGCCAAATCTCCAGAAAACTGAACTTAGGAACTGAAGCTATTAAAATCAAAACCCTTTACAGAACTTTTATTTTATTGCCCTTTCATCCTAAGGTATTTAATAGAAAATGGTGCCCATAGGATGTTGTACACTTCCTTGGCTTTAACTACAAGGTCACTCACTGCCTGTGTGACCAGAGCAATTTGACAGCAGATCCCACTGCCATGGAACAGCAGTGCTTCCCACAGGGACATGCACCAGGCACTCAGGAAGGGCTAGGCTGCACATCTGGGTGACCATGTGTTCTCCCCTCCCCACATCAGGAAGACTTTGGTCTCTCACACTGATGTTCCTCACAGCCCAGAATTTGGGGGAAGGTAATAAATAGAAGGGCTGCAGGTGGAGTGTGCCACGGGTTTTTTAATGGGAATGAAACGGTTTTGGAAGACATTGCTCTTGCTCTGGCTGTCGGTGCTTCAAGTAACGCTGTCCTTTTGTGGGAGGGGCTGTGGGGCAGGAAAGGAAACGGCCTCTGCAGGGACAGTTTTGCCCTTTAGCAGTTCCCTCTGCAAGTTAAAGGTAAAGCAGTAGGAATTACTCTGTAATAAATCCCAAAACAGCAGTGTAAGGATGAAATTCTAACCAAGAGGGAAATGGTGAGCGAACAGAGCATTGGACAGACACTCCACATTCTTGGATTCTCTCCTCTGTCCTGGTGCATCAGGATTGTGCAGTCAACTGTTTGAAAGGAGGCAAGAGTGATTTCCCAGGAGTGGGCCTTTCTCCCCACTAACACTGGGATGCTATTTGTTTCATGTTGCAGTGGGCACAGCTGGAAATGTAAATGTGTAAAGTTTTAGTGTCTCATCATTCCTAAGAGAGACACACCACCCTCCCTTCCCAAAAAAAGCCTCTGCATGTCTTGTGATGTATCTGCCCTGTCCCTCTGTGGGCAGAACCAGAGCTGTAAGTGCTGTTACTTGGTAGTTTGGAAGACCAGTTGCTCAGAGTGATGTTGTGTCTCTTAATGCTGAAAAGTGCTCAAGGCATGAAGTTTTAAATAAGTAACTTTTCTGTGTTAGTGGGAAGAACTAAAAAAGAAATTTAAACAAGAAGATTCTGACACTTGCCATTCTTCAAAGTTAAAAGCCTCGAGTTTTAAACTTAATTCCCCTTGTCCTGTGCCCGTTATCTTTGACTTATTCAAAAGGAAAAGTTTCCCTGATCAACTTTGCTTTACATTAACTGGAAAATTTGTTTCAATTTACCGAGGTTCTGTGCTGCCTGGTGAAGTTCTTGTCTGCAACTTGAGTTGAAGACTGAACTTCAGTTGAAGTGAAGTTCTTGTCAGCAACCCCTCTTCTGGAGGAAACTCCAAAAAACCAGGTGGGTGTGACACCTTTGCTTTGGATGGGCTTGGCACAACCTAGTCTAGTGGGAGGTGTCCCTGCCCATGGCATGGATGAGTTTTAGCTCCCTTCCAACCCACACCATTCCAGGACTCTGTGATTATTTTTAAATATTCCCCGTCCATTGCCCGCCACCTTTCTTACACGCCTTGAAACACCACTGGTGTGTGTAACAGACTCCACACTGGGTGACATCTCCAGTCTCCAGAACAATCCCAGGGTGCAAAAACTCCAGAGGAGACCGCTGGTGTCCTGGAGCTGTCGTGAGCTCGAGGGCAGCTGAGTGCAGGGAGGGAGCGGGGAGCTGCGGCGCTGGCGTTTAAATGGCAGGTTGTTTTGAAGCGCTGTGTGTGCACTATGTAGGTCAGGGCTGAAGGGATAGACTGGCTCTGCAGAGGTGCTGAGGATGATTAATTTCCCTGGGCAGAATTCTCCGGGTTTTTTGTTTCACTGCGTGCTCAAGTCAAACTGCAATTTCTCACAGACAGTGGGCTCAGGTTTGGGACCATCTGCCGAAAGGGGAAATTTATCCTGGCAGCTGCTGAAAGGGAAACTCTTGTGGATTGGTATCAGTTTGTGCATTAAAAAAAACCAAATTTTTTTTTCTGCATATTTTCAAGGATGGTTTGTTTGTGTTGCTGCTGTATTCTTTACATCATTGAGAGGTGTTATTTGGGTGCTTTCCAGCAGTTGCCAGGCACCACGGAAGGTGTGGACCAGGCTCCTTTGACTGCCTGAGCAGCAGTACCTAATTTCCTGTGGAAAACTGTGCCCTTTCAGTCCTTAGCCCTTTGTCTGATGCCCAGCTCCAATCTGTATTGCCAAACCAGAGGTGCTAATGGGGTAGTATTGTTTTAAACACAATAAAAACCAGCCCCATGGAATACTTAGGGAAGACCTAAAATCTCAGTAACTCTTCCTTTATGAGAGCACAAGCCTTGTTGTTGTTCCCCTTTATTCCCAAGCAGCCTGAACTTCTGTCTCCAGCAAAACATATAAAAATTGGCTGATAAGTAGTTTTAAATGTCAGTAGAGAAAAGTCTGGAAACATTGCTTAATGCTCTAAAATACTAACTTTAGATATTCTAAGCTCTTAACTTGAAGCAGCAGTTTATTGGTTATTTTTTGCCACTTGTTACACAGCCCGTCTGCTCGTGCTTTATAGGTTGATAGTGGTCCTGAAATTGTCCAAAGGAACATGTCTCCAGGGCTTGGGATTTATTGGGATTGCAGGATGCCTGAACACAAGCCCTGCCTTCCCTCCTACTCACTCTTCATATTGCCACACGAGAGTCCCTGGGAGATGAGAAGCAGGTGGAGGGATTATTCACAGGGAAGACATTGGATGTGTTCTGTTCTGCAAAGATGGTTTAAAGATGGGTTTGCTCAATAATTATCTCAGCCATATTTTCTAACAAAGCTTGGCAAGTTCCTCCAACACCTCTGGTATAGGTGCATGTGTGACTTGTACATATCCTCAGAGTAGAGCTTCATCATTTGAAAGGAGGCTTGCAAACGGTGCTATTTACTGAATAAAATGTGTTTTCCTGGAATCCTGATGGATTGATTTCTTGCCTCTGTAGTTTTTTTTTTCTGGCAGCTGCCCCATTATGGAGTTGTGCCTTCTGGGTCAGAGATGAAAGGAGCTGGCTGTAACCCTGTGCAACTGAAACCCTTTTTCCAAAGGTACAGTAAAATTTTAGCTGTTGAAATGCAGCTTTGCCTGCTCAGTAAAGCCTATGAATTCATATTTTTGCAGCAAAGAGAATACTTGGATTCTTTGTTGCTGGACACCTTTGGTTGCTGCTGGATTTGTGAGGTGTCGAAATCAAAAATACTTTCTTTTCATTTTGACCTCTTTTTCATGAATCATGGAAAAAACCCCCATGGTCTGGCATTCTGTTTGTCTATAAGTGTATAATTTCCAAATGATTTCTCCCAATCCTGTAGAATCCTGTTATGTGGAGAAAAAATACTGTTAAGGATACTTACAGAGGTTTTGCATTGAGCACTGCCAGTTTTCCTCAGCCCTACCTTTAGAAGATTGCCACCCTGCTCACAGCTCTTGGGGTCTGAAATATTTTCAATATTTACGGTGTGAAATGGCATCAGAGTGTTAAGATAAATTCTTCAACCCTGAAGCAGATCTTGGAAATGAAATGACAGGAAAAAATACTGGGAAATAGATGTGTTTTGTATGTTTTTGTCACTGCTCAGATCACACCCAAATCTGAGGGCTTTCTGATTTTCAAGCAGAATTTTTAATTCTGCCATACTCTTTTAAAATTCCAGATTTCAGCTGAAACTCAAACTATTAAACCAGTATGAAAGAATCTGTGCTGGAGAGATTTCCTGCCAGCTTGAAACACAATCAGTACTGGAATTTTCCTTTGAAAAATCTGATCTTGCAAAACTGCTCTGTGTGTTTCCAGGCCATTACAGTCTGGACCATCTAAGAGAAGTGACTAAACTCCATGGATTTCTTGCAGCTAAATCTGGCTAAATCAGGGACTCACTCACACAACAGGCAAACCTGCTGTGTTAGAGTCTTGTAGAGACAAAAACCCATGACTCCCAAAGTAATTTAAAAGCATTTCATCTGGTTTTAAATAATTTGGGTTTTTTCAGTTATGAACGTCAATTTAAAAAAAATATTTTTTGGATTGAGGAGTTTTGTTGGTTTCAGTAGTATCTGTACAGGAATTTAACTATTATAAAATAGGATTTTATTTTTTTTTTTGTAGAAACCACAAAAATTTTCTATTGATTTTAGAGATTTCAGAATTTCTGGAACTATATTCAGAAATATAAAACTGGTTCATTTTTCCTGCATTTGAGTCTCCTCCTACCAAACTATAAGGGAAAGAATTCTTTCAGGAGGTACAGACCTGTCCATTTTCTGGGGGCACTGAGGAGCTGTGGACATGCAATCAATTTTGAGTGCATCAGGGTCTGAGTGCACATTAGCATATCCTTTTTCTCAGAAGTGACTGGCATTCCCCAAAATTGTCCATTTCCCCCCCATTTTTTAGGAGAAGATTTTGAAAGGCAGCACTGTGATAATCCATTTTTGATCTGCTGTTTCGTTGACAGAGGGAAGAGTGGTCATGGGTCTCACAATGTGGGAAAGTCCTCCAGGAATAGGATGTGATGTGTTGGCTGCTTCCTTATGGAATTATCAGGAGAAGCCAAAGGAGGGCTCTTCTTCTAGCTTGTTAGGTGGTTGGTTGGGTGGGGTTTCTTGGTTTAGGTGGTTGGAGTTTTCATTCATCCAGGCTTTTCCTCCCTCTCCTTCCATGACAAGACGCTGCAGTTTCTGGGAAGGGCTGGCAGTGTGGAGGCAGGGCTGGCAAACCTGAGGAGAATTGGCTGGATTTGTGAGCTTCTCCAATCTCCATTAGTCCATCTGTGCAGTGAAGCATTTTATGATCCTAATCACCAGTCTTCTGGGTTTTGAAGGGAACTTTGAGAATACCCTCTGAATGAACACCAGGACTTGGAATGTCCCAGTTTTAGGGAGGTGAGTGGTTCTGCAGGTGTGCTAGTGGGATTTTTTGTATGCCAGCAGCCATAACAGCAAATCAAACCAATTTACATCTGATTCTTCTCTTGCTTTGAGATCAGAAGGCATTCCCTGAAATGTCCCTTGAAGAGCTGCATCCAGACAAACCAAGGAGCTTTGGCACTAAGGATTTGTGTAGTGCTGCTGCTTGAGGAATCCCTGCCAAACCTCACATGGCAGGGCAGGTCCTGCTCAGAGAACTTTGCTTGCTTGGGTCTTTTTAATGTTAGTCACAGGAACAAAGAAAAACTGCATCTTATTATGCCCACATAAATCTAAGAAATTACTGGTTTAATAGTGTCTAATTTTTATGCTAATTTTGAAAAAATATATCAGAGCTCTGAGTGTTCAGTTCTTGACTCTAAATTTGATTAACCATTTTTCTCACTCCTTGCCACAAAGGAATATAGGGCATCCTGATTATTTCATCTGAACTGGCATGTTGTAAATTAAATCCACCTTCTACAGGGAATCCACACCCTAAGATCCCCCAAGATGTGTGAAATACGTTTTTCTTAGGAAATAAAGCATGTTTGTTTAATTCTTGTCCTCTTCAGTGAGGGGCCAGACAGTCATCAAAGCTGCACTGAAGGTAGGTGAGCACCCTGAGCTGCCTCAAGGGCAGGGCATGGCAATTCTGCCAGGGCTGCTATGAAGTGATAGATTCAGAAATGTGCTGCTGAACGTGGGGAATCCTGCAAATAATGAGGCTGTTGAGTCCAACAGATATGAAATATTAGTTTTGCATTTTTTCCTTTAAAAGAAGAAAAAAATGAGCATGAAAGAAATCTCGTTCTGAATTATGGATCTCATAGTCCTCAAAAGAGTCACCACTTCAGTTTAGCCAGAGAAAAATTAATATTTCCTGCTAAGGATTGTATTCTTGAGAAACTCATCAGTGTGTGTGAGAGTATTACATCGCTGTCCTCTGGGAATATCCATTTCCATCTCTTTCCATCCCATTCTGTAAAACACTCTGTGAGAATGAAACGATTCCCTGAATGAATTCTCATTTTCTTTGACCTCTTCCCTCTTGAGGAACCCTATACACACAGAGCAGAGTTAAGTAGCACAGAGGAAACAAAGCTATACTTTTATATTAAAAATATTATTAAGTCTTCTGCATCTGGGGATGTTTATTCCCAGTCTGGAGAGTGGTGCTCCCTGGTTCCCATGGGTGTGGCATATGAGGGATTATCCCTGATCGGTTGGAACCTTAATTTTGGGAAGGAAATCTGTGCAGAGCCTGTTGGAAGGCAACGGGGCACGGTGAGGAACGATGTTCCCTCTGTGCAGCTCGCTGTTCCCTCGGGTGGATCTGTACCTGGTCCAGGAGAGCAGCAGCAGAGCAGTGATGTTTCACCTGCCCTGGGTGGTCGCAAGGAACTGCTGCTGGGTTTGCTTAGGGCCAGGCTGCTTGGCATCACAGAGCCCTCAAATCACTGGGGCTGGGAGGGATCCTAGAGCCCCCTCATCCCAAACCCCGGCCGTGGGCAGGGACACCTTCCACTACACCACGATGGCCCAAGTCAGAAATGCAGAGCTTAAAGCACGGCTTTGCTTGGACTTTGGGAGCTTGTCTGTAAGTGAAACTAGTGGCCTTGCCATTGCATTTCACTCATGGTGCTGGCACAAAAAGGTCACTTCATAAAGAGCTGATGTTGTTGCTGTTAGGATGGCCCTTTTCACTGTGTTTAGCATTCAGGATGTTCCTATGGCTCGAGTCAGATAATGGCTTTGTTGTTGTTGTTTTCAAGTCAATAAACACTGGCCTTTAACCAAACCTTACACCCAGAATGTTTCTGTACTGGCTGAAGAAGGGAGTGAGCCAGGCTCTTTGTCTGCTTTTGGAAGTATTATTGGAATATGGTAGTAAGTTGTTCCTGTTGACATCTGAATGTGGATAGGATGGGAGTGTGGGAGGGCTGATGTTGATGGGACCCCAGCTGTGCCAGGACTGTAGGAAAAAGCTGTTTTCTCCTCTTCCATTTTTAAAGCACTCAGTTCCGTGTGGAAAGAGAGCTGTTATTTTCAGAGATCATGGAGAAACTGCTAAGGCCCATGCCTTCTGCATTGCTCTGGACTTTGGTGCAGAGATACAGCAGATCCCAGAACCTGGTTGAATGATGTGTGGCCAGTTTTAGCTTATCTTCAATCCAATTACAGACACTCCACAAGAAATATATTCATGTTGGCCTGGACATTCCGACTGCCCCATGGAAAATGTAATTCCAAGGCTTCTGGCAAATTTTAAGCTATTTTATATTTGTTACAGGTATTGTATCAGGCTATAATTTAGGAATTGACTCTGCATTACATTTATTCAGTGAGAAATCATGCTGGAAATTGCTGGCAAGCAAGATTTCTAACAACTCCTGGTTTCGAAGCCTTGGAAGCGTAAGAGGAGTAGCCTTCCTGGTTTCCTGCATTCTTTCAGTCTCCAAAGGGGCTTTTTGTCATTTTGGTTTGGCTTTTCAAAAGAATATGAACTCCAGGTCTTAATTCATTTAAACTTTGTGTACATCCTCAGAGTCTGTTCTGCTGGAGAAAGCTCGGAGGGCTTTGATTCATATGACATCTCTTTTATCCCTCTTTCTAAGCTGATACAGGAACAATGCTGAACGATGCTAAATTCAGTGTTTATGGGGCAGGCTCCAAGGGTCCCTCTGAACCTGCTTTATTTCCAGAACAAGATGTTCTCTGGGGGTCACGTGTATGGGGCTAGGTGTGAGCAGAGGCTGGGCACAGCACCAGTACAAAAAAGAAGGCAGAGGCTATCCCAAAATCATGAGAGCAGCTGCCTATAGAAGCTATCCTTGCTGGACAAGTGGATCAGCATGTAGAGCCTAGGAAAACTAGGCAAAGTTTCCACAGGAAAGTTTGTTCAACTAATAGACTTAATTTGCCAATGGTTATCTTTAAATTAGAATTTGCAATCCCTTGCCTGATTGCTTCAAGATGTGTTTTTTTGTTCCATTTAAGGACTCTTAAATCCCAGGAGAATCCCTTTAAACATCTGTTCTGTCTTCTCTGGAGATAGTGATGGGTGGCTGCTGTGATACTGTAATTAGATGTGGCTCCTTGATTAACCAGGATTCTTGTGTCCACCTGGTGACCCCTTTTAATGGGAGCAGATAGGTGCATCCCATAAGTGAAATAAATGCATCTGTCAAAATGCTCAAGTGGAATTCAGGGCTGGTTTTATTTCTATATTCCTTATATTTTATACATGTAATTATCTAAGCTCTTTCATGTATCATCTTGGGAAGTTGTCACAGGTAGAGTTCATGGTTTGGTGCGAGTACAACAAGTACGGTGATTTATGCGCATCCAGAGAAAATTATTTCACCTCATGAAGGATAAAATTCCCAAAATTCAGTACTGACCTAATACTACTGTTATCAAAGTTGACACAGGTTTGAGAGACCGTTCCTGTAAACCTGTGTGCCCTTGTGTATTATTTCTTCCTTACATCTTTTGCAAGAAGGTTCTGGCCATTTGGGTAAGTGCACAGGCCTACTGGTGTGTAAAACAGCAGCCTGGATTTACTTAGCAGCCCAAGCTGCTCTTGGAATTGAAAGGAAAAATAATATTTTAAGTCCTGGACAATTATAAATGAGAGCTGGATGTAGCAGCCTGTCTCTGGGTGGACAGGCCAAGTCTCAGACCCCTCAGTTCCTGTGGCTCAATCTAGAGATTGATCTAAATGTGTCTGTTCTTGGATTTCAGGTCTGGACCTGAGTCAGCTCACTGGAGAACTTCTCCAGTGTGTGGTGATCATTAAATTGGACTTAGAGTAATGAGAAAAGGAAAACTTGGAGCTGGCTCAGACCCGCCATTCAAGTAATACGTGTGAAAAAAGGCTGCCAGGTATTCACACTTGACATGTCATCACTTTTCTTGCTTTGCTGAAGGAATGGATTCCAGGGAAGTACCAGATTATCTCTGCTAATGCCAGTGGCCAATTTCCAGTGTAAAGAAAGAAAAAGAATACTCCAGCCTTACTTCATTGAGTTGCTGGTGACGGGGCTGGTGACAAAGGAGTTAGTTGGTGACTTTCTTTTCTGGTGAAGGTGCCACTTAAGAGTGAGTTTGGGAAAGGCTGAAATTCTTAACTACTGGCTCAATCCTCTGCACAGGGGAGCGGGGTTTGGAGATGGAGCACTGAGTTTATACTCCTCCCTCTCACTAATCATTAAATACACACGAGGAGCCGTGACAGATGGGCCATGTTCCACATTTTCAGAGCATATTTCAGAATTAATTGTGCTGACAACATTTTAGAAAGAGCAGCTCCAGACTCTTTTCTCTTTGGCAACAGTGGCTTCTGCCTGCTGTCAGGCAGATGAACATGTTTTTTCTGGGTTTATTATTTTGGTTTGGCTCACATGCTCACTGTACTGGTGATTAGGGGTATGAGAGGAGCATTACCTGTGTTCATTAACCAGGCTTCAAATACCTGCGGCCATCAGCAGCTTTGTACCTGGGTGCCTGTGGGTTTGGGAGGGGGAACAGCTCTGGGACTAGATAAGGAGAGGTGGGAGGGAAGCCTGGAACAGGACCCACGCTGTGGATGTTGTTTGTGGCCAGTGGAGATGACTGTCAGGGATCCAGAGGGCTGAGGTCTGGTCTGCAGAGGATTCCAGGGAGGTTGAGTCTAGACTAAACATTTTGGGATGCACCGAGTCTTTCGCTCTTGCCCAGATTCCTCTGCCAGGGACTAATTGGAGCTGATGATCGCCTGCCATGAGAATTGCAAATTCCATTTCGAAGGTGCTTTTTTTTTGTTCTTTTCCTTCTTTAAAAAGAGTTTTACAGGTTTTGGCAAGAGGCTGGTTTTGGCTCTAAAATGACAAAAATGCTTCCAGCATAGATTTAGGCATAACTGTTAATATTCTCCAGATTCCTTCATTGAAAAACCATGCCAGTTACAAACAAACAAAAACCCACCCCTCTCCCCACTTTGGTTAGCCAAATTTACTTTCTGTTCGTTCTTTTCATAAAAGCTCTTTCCTTCAAGCCCTCAAATGCAGAATGCATTCTTTCATTCTGGTTTTGACAGACATCCATTATATGTTTCTCCCACAAAATTTGCATGCTGTGGTGGGATTTTCAAAGCATTCCCCCTCAGCCTCATATTTCTGTGTTTGGAGTCAGCAGGATCAGTGTTAGTCTGGCTCTGGATGCCCTGGAGATCTCCTTCTTGCTCTGACACTTCCTTTTTTGTTCATTCATTTCTTAAAAAACATTTTACCTGGATAGACCTTGAATGCCTTTACTTCATTCTTAGTTTTCAACATATATTATTGTTGGCACGAACAAAAGGAAGGTGATATCTAATGTACTAAGATGGATGTTAGGAATTGTTGAAGACTTTCTTTAATTTTTGAAAGGAGTTTTGTAGCATCTTCTCACCCCATCTTCAGCTTTGTCAGTTATAGGAAGAAACCTCAAGGGCAGATATTTTAATGGTGGCCAATCAATCAATCAGAGGCTTTTTTTGAGAAGAGATATCAAAAGCCAGTCGCTGTTAAAATTAAGGTTTGGAGTTTTCTCTGGAGGGGTTTTTTTTGTGTGTTTCCATAATGCTAATTTAGAAGCAAGGAGATCTTGTAAAAGCTGTCAAGTTTTTAATAATACAATTTAATTAATGTACATTTACAAATTCTTTTAAAATCAAAGCCAGATCCAGAAGTAGCTGCAAGAAAGCTGCAGAATGGGTGAGAAGGTGAAAGACAAAGATGACTGATCACATGGAGATCTTTAGGCTGCTGCCTCAAGAAACAGTGTTCATAAGCATAAGGTGGAGGTTGGGATTGGGGTCAGAAGAAGGGTCTGACTGGGATGAGATGAAAAGTTGCTGCTTCTCAAAAATCCACCTGAAGCTAGTCAAGGTTTGAGGACTTGGATTTAAAAGATCTAATAATCACCTTTGCGTACATTACTGCAATAATCAGATAATTTTTATCTTCTCTTGGTGTGGTGAAGTTAATTTTGGTATTATTCTGAAAGTCCTAGCTCAGCTGTCTGGCTGGATGGGAAGAAATGCAGACTCCCAGAAAAACTCTCCTCACTTCCTTGTGGTTTTTCTATGGTAAAGCCTGTTCTGTGATGAGTCAGGCAGCTCTGGCTCCCATTTTGTGGGATAAAACTCCTGACGTGCTGTATTCCAGGCAAATCTTGGGAACCTCCAAGTTTATTCCAGCTCTCCTGAGATTTCTGCGAGTCTTTGGAGTGGCCAAAACAGACTTCTCTTTGCAGAGAAATCTTCTCCTGGAGGCCCTGCCTTCTGTGCCCTCTCATTCCTTGGAAAGACTTCTGAGGAAGTGACAGCTGACTGACCCTAACAGGATCACAGGAATTGGACTCCTTGGTGTTCCTCCCAGAGATGAGGGAAATTGCTGAATGTAAGTACACACCAAGAAGTGAGATGCCATGAGGAATGGTAATTCCAGTTTGAGGCTGTCACCCGTCAATCCAGGTGAAAGTCAAGGTAAAAGCTTTTTGTAATTGATTTTTTTTTTATTTTAAAGTCCAAGGCTGATCTTTAAAGAAAGCATTTGCACTCACTTGTAGGAGCTTAAGCCAGTTGTGTGCTCTCTAATTACATCAGCCCAGGAATGGAGATGTTGGGAACAGCACCAATACTGCAGGAGCTGCCAGGAGTGATTTATTCCAAGCACCCATGCGGAATCTTAGCCTGTGCTGAAGCCACAATGTATTTCAGCAGTAATTCTTTGACTCTCTGCTGTGGTGTTATTCAGTCATGGCCTTGTAAGAGGCAAAGTGGAAAATGTTGGACAAATGCCACGTTAAAAGACATAATGCCAGAACTGGAAATATTGGGTTCTTATTTTATTGTAAAAATGAGGCTATAACAGACCTAAAACAAGAACCCAATAATTTCTTCTCAAATCATAGAAACAATAAGATAAATAATATTAATTATCATCACCCCATGAATCAATGAATTTGCCTTGATTTACCCCAGCTTAATGTCACAGCACATTTCTTACCCTAAGGCAAGCTGTACCTGGGAGATGTGCAAAGGATTTTTCCCTTAAAGAAATCTGGGATTTGAAAAAAAGAAGTAATAAAATGTAGAAGAGGCCTTGTCACATGGTTTGAATTTACCTGGCCCATAGCCAACAGCCATAGGTTTGATTTGTATCCCAGCAGGTCACTGCAGATTATAGCACTTCTGTTCAAATGTGCTCAGATTTGTTCAAAGGCAGCATACACACGTGGTGTGTGATCAGTTATCAGTTTTAATGGCATTTCCCTACAAAAGGCATCAGGAGAACTGCTGTGTGTGTCCCTGTGGCCTGCTTTGCTCTTTCTTACAATGTATTTTTGTTTTGGTTTTACTGTACTTAAACTCATTACCTACTCTGAATTCTTCCCAAATCGCAAATGAGGGCATTTTGCATCTTGGTTGTAAAAGCTGAAATACATTGTAACAGAATTAATCCATTGATTGGAAAAACGGCTTTAAAATCAATCAATTTTATTATTTTAACTAAGCCCATAAAGGATAAAGGCTATTTCTTGGCTCAGGTGATGCTGGTGGTGAACAACCTTACAGACCTATAGCAAGTTTCATCTCTTACCCCAGAAGAAGTCAGAGTGGGTAATCTCTGTTTTCCCATTAAATGCTCAGCACATTATTTGTTTATTGTTATTCCTTATTTTATCTCTGTCTTTAGTCTTAGGAATCCTTCAGAGTTGTGCCCTTCATAGAAGCAGGATTAAGCCTGCTAAAAGCCAGCAGTGGTATGAAAAAAGAGCACCAGGCAGCCTTTAGCCTCTTGGGAAAAGGAATTCCAGTGAGGAGCACTACATCCCTGAAACGGGAAAGTTCTAATTTGAAACTGCTGCAAGTGATGAAGATTTTGGCACTGTCTCAGGTGATCAGCTCCCCACAGGCTCTTCTGCAGCCTTGCTGCCTGTGCCTCGATTAAGCTGATGGCTTCTGAAGGGAAGCCTCAGAAAAGCACTCTCTTAGCTATGTTCATGGCATGGTATTTTTTCAGAAACCGATGGATGGTAATTAACAGAGAGCAGAAGCTGCACTGTGCTTCATTTTTACAGAGTAATAAATCGTGTCAGAAGCAGCCCAAATTTAAGGCTGATGACAGAATTATTGCGCAGAAAAACAGATGTGTCAGGTCTCTTCCATCTCTCAGACTGGGAGGGAAATCATTTGGTGCTCACAGCAATCAGGACAGAGTCATTAACATATTAATAGAGAAGTAATATTTCCCTGTCTCCATCCCTGGCTGAGTTTTGCTGCCCAGCCTCCCCAGGCTGTGGTGATTGCTGCAGCTGAAGTCCAAATTCAGCCCTAGGGCATGACCAAGGGGCCCAAGAGTGACAAAATGAGTTAGAAAATCAAAAAACTAGTGAGACCTGAAGAGGTTCTTCTGTGTTCCTGGGCAGGATTCAAACACCAAGGGAGAGGAGTGAAGGAAAGGATAAACTTGAGTTTACTTGCCTAGTCTGGGAAGGATAAATAGATGGCATGCAAGTGATGAGATATAAAGTGATCAAATACTTCCTTTGTGGTTCTTTCATCCTTTCACAGATGATGAGAATAAAGACATACCTGAGAACGCACCAGGGGCTTTGAACAGATGCTGACTAAACATGTGTGGGATGCTGAGGAGCTGACCTCAGCATTGTGTAATGAAAGGAAATGCTGAGGTGAGGGTTTCTCCTGGGATTTTTGGGTGCTTACTGCCCGTGTCTGTACCACGGAGGTGTGGGGGACAGTTCAGGCTCCTCTTTAGGGAAAGCCTCGGTGACTTGTGCAGTGTGTGGCTGAAGGGTGGGTGCACTCTGTGCCTGCAGTGTGTACTGCTCCACTGCAGCATGAGCTGAGGACTGGCACAATCAGTTCTGTGAGCCAGCCTGGCAAGTTCAGAGCTGGTGTCAATCAAGGCCACCAGCCCTGGAATGGAAGTGACTTGGTGTTATTAGTGGGATGGGAGTTATGGGTGGGATATGTGATGTTTGTAGGAGAGGCAGAGATGAGTTCCCTTGGGACAGAAACCCCTTTCCATGTTTTGTTGCAGAATGTTTATGTCATGTGGGAGCACTTTAGTCTCCATCTCTTTCCATCCTTGCAAAGACAGACCACTCTGGGCTGCCTCGTGTCCTTCCCCAGCAGAAAACATCCCTTTGCTGTTTGTGTCTTCTTTGGCAGAAGAACAAATTCTTGGGACTGTTGCTGCTTCTTCCCTTTGTTCTGATCTGCTGCTGGGGGGACAGGACTAGAATGGGGAAGGGTTCTTTTTATCTGAGGGGAAAGTCACAGCTGGAAAAGGAGAGAAGATCAGTGGCTGGTTCTGGTGGAAGAGGCAGGAGCAGCAAAGCTGCCTCAGCAGCTCTGCCTTACCTCAGTCTTCAGTGCAGCCTGTGTTGGTGCTGCTGTCTGACTTTGGAACACTCCTTTGCCAGTGCATGTGTGGTAAAACTGAGGTCAGTGGATTTGAAAATAATCCATAAGTATCCAGAACTTACTGGAGTTTGCTGCACTGAGGCCATCAGGTTGATCTGTGTGTGTGAGGCATGAATTTTGCATTAAGTAGTCCATTTACACTGGGTAAGTGGCAGCTAAACACAATTTAATGTATCTCGAAGAGCAAGCAAACATTTTCCAATTTACTGAGAGTGAGCAAGGTCCACTATTGCCATTTATAGTCCAACCTTCCAGTAGTCTGATGTTGCCCCAAGCAGCCTCTGACAGAAGTCTCTCATATTTCAGTCTTCATCAATGGTACAGGAGTTCTTCAATTGGTTCTGCCATCTCTGTTTTATTTTGGTGTGGAGTTGCTGAGATAATACCTTTGTTTAAGGGAAATGAAGTCAGAGTTAAGGAAATCCCAGCCCTAGGGGTTGTTCAGACATTTGAATATATTCCCTTTTTATCATGTCAGTGGGGGAACTTTGGGAAATACCAGCTGCCTCTCTCCTTATTTTATTTTTCTATGGATTTTCCTTTTCATTTTGTAGTCAGAGTCTTAACTTCTAAATGAGTATACCTTTCTCATGTTTCAGTCTCTGCTTTGCTATTTCTCTTTCCCTTGCCATTCTCTGTTTTGACACTCCCTTCCTAGGGAAGTAGGAAAATGCAGGTGTTAATACTGGAATGATTTTTACTGCTGTAGTTTCAGCTTTGAAACTTGCAGCTTTCCCTAGCTTTCCTCAAGCCGATGAGATCTTCTGCGCGAGAGCAGTGGCACGGATTTCTGTGTAGATCTCAGAGTGAGCGATTATTCTGAATCCATCCAGAGTAAAACCCACAGTTGTATCATTTCAGCCCAGCTCTGTGTCATTGCAGTAGGAACATCCAGCTGAAACAGATGATACTTGGCCAGGATGTAAAAGGAACCTTCCTGAGGACATTTCTCCTCTGTCTGAAGTTGTTCCCTTTTTTATTGTATTAGTACAGGTTTTTCAGCTGGTTGTTTTAACTCATTTTTTTCTGGAGATCACCAAGATTTCTGTATGAGGTGTTTATTTAAAATCTTTTACAATGTAAGTAAGATATACAGATCCAACTTGAGCCTCATTAAAAGAAGGTTGCCAAAAATGGAAAGCCTTCAGAGGCCTATTAGAGTGAATTATCCTAATGAGAAGCATGAATTCTGTCCTAACAGCTCAAACTGCTTCAGTGAATCTGGAATTTTCCCAAAACCTGCCAGAATTTAAGGACCCACGTCTGTCTGGCTTCCCTTGCCTTGTAACCAGGACAGAGAGCAGCCAAGTGCTGTCTCTGCCAGCTGTATATTCAGAATATAATTTAAACAAAATACTCAACTAACAGCAGAAACGGTTTTGGCTTTGCTGAGCATGCGTAAGATATTTTTAGATAAAAATTCTCATTATCATTGCTGACTGAAAAGACTGGCTCTTCTTCCTGTAGTGATTTCCTAACAGGTGAGCAATGGGAATTAAGATTCATACCTTAGTCTCTGTTGTGAGCTATTCAGGAGGCTGGAGAGCCAGGAAATGGAGGTCCAAAGCAATCAGAATTGTCATTTTTAATGTAGTCTCCCCAGCATTCCTGGCCCAAGGTTTTAGGTGAATGTTCCCAAGAAAAAAAATAGTCACTTTGCATATATGTATATATATTAATTATATATATATAAATGATAAATGTATATGTGTAAACTATCTCTGCATTGTCTGCTTTAATTGTAAAAGCATCAAGTGGCATTTCCTTCCCCGTGAAATTCCATGGCCTTGTATTGCCAGATGTGGCCATAAGTTGCACAGCTGTAAATGAAACCAGCCCTGTTCTTCATCTTGCTGCAAGCTGCTGTTCTCAGCTGCTCTTTGCTGGCGCTTCCCCCTCGCAGTGAGAAGCTGTGGTTACAGTGTGATCCCTAAAGCTGATCTCCCATCCTCTGCCCCGTGTTGGGACACTGATAAGCAGCTGGAAAGGGTGATGAGTTACTGGCAGTGCCCCTGTGGGGCTGGGATGGTGCCCTGGCACCGATTCCCGGTGCACCTGAAGCCTGGCCCTGGCCCTGTGTGTAACTCTGCTGGCACCTCCTTCCTCCCAAAATGAAGTGGATTTTTGCCCCTCTGTGCTGTGTTATGTGCTGATGGCACCCAGCTGGTGAGTTACTGTGATCCTGAGACCTGTAAAGGAGCTGGAGAGAAAGCTGGAAAGGTAACAAAGCCTTTTGAAACCAGGCACCCACTTGCAGGTTCAGATGACTTTCCATGTAGGATTGCAGGATGGAGCGATTTTTCAATTTTCTAGATTTAACATGGAAACCTCATTTCTTATTTCCAAAATTAGGAAGGTGTGTCTTACTTCTTGATTTGCTCGTTCTGTGTAGAATATCCTTCTTTCTTGCTGCTCCTTTGTTGTTTTTTTTCCTGTGTAGCCACTTGCAAAGTGCTCATCTTAAAAAGCATTTTCACCTCTTAGTTGCTGCAGTCTTCAGGGAACATCCGACTCTTCCTAAGGCATAAGTCAATCCAGGTTTTCTCTTGAATTCCACCCATGCCAGCTGAGGATATCTGGGCACTCAGATACGCTTTTCCTGAAGAAAACAGCACTGGTAGCTACATAAAGCTGTCTGTGCATTAGCCAGATGTTGAGTCTGAATCCGGGAGCAGGTAGGACACCTTTTTTTGCAGGACACTCCCTTAGTTATGTTCCTTTTGCTGCACAGTTTTTACTAGTAAACCATATTGGCCACGCCTCGTAGCTATAATATTGATAGTAATTTTTTTTTTATCCTCTGGGTCTGACATTTCTCGAAAAATAGGTTCATTGTGTTTTCTGTCAGTGCTGTTGTATACAGAAGCTATTTATTTATTAAGCCATAAGGAGTTAATGGGGATGTTTCTTCAATTCTACGTCAAGCTGGAAATGCTGTCCTAAAAACAGATGTCTCTGGAAGGGATTGAATGAAGTGATGTGCAGGGAGGAGCAAAGGTGCAGATAAATGTAATAATATCTTTTTGTGACTGAATGCAGCAGCTGTCAAGTGAGTTAAATAGCAGCATTTCTCAGTGCAAAAGCTGCTTGAAGCTGATAATTCTTGTGCCTTTGAGAAAGCAAAGCCCTCTCATTATAAATATGTAATGAACTATGAGTCCCCATCTCACGCAAAACTATCTGAGATTAAATCTTCTTCCAGTTTGCATTGTTCAAATAATTATATCTAGCCGGGGTCAGAGTTTGGATGATGCATTCCCAGCCCTGAGGTTTATCCGCTGGCTCCAGGACCAGACCACAATGTCAACCAGCTCAAAGAGGTTTCCTATTGACTCTGCTGGGGCTATTTTCAGCTCTGCTGCTCCTTCCTGCAGTCTAATCGATGCAGCTCTCTGAGAAGTTCTTCTCCATTCTGTGCCTTGCCCTGTTTCCTGAAGCTTTGCTTTCCAAACAGAAACATCCACTTAAAATGCAGAGTCTTCGTTCCAGCTGCATTCCTCAGAGTGATCTCTTCCCAGTTCCAAACAGTAAACCGCAGCTAAAACAGTAACAGCGAGCTGCCGTGCACAGCGAGCCTCAGCTCTGAGAGCAACATCTGGATTTGTTAGGAGGAGCAGGCCAAGCACTCTGGAGGGTTTAGGAGCAGTATTTGCTGAGTGTTGAGCTCTTGGGTCACCCTGCCTTCGGGCTTCATCCCGTTTGCTGTGAAAAGGAGATGGCCAGGGAGCAGGGTGGGATGACAACACATGAAATCTGGGAAGGGATTACAAAGGGCCTGTGCAAATGCAAATCCATGTCATTCCCAGCACCTCGAAGACGCCCCCAGGCAGTTGCCTCATTGTTAGGTCAAATGTGCTGCATGGAATGCTGGATGATTTCATTTTATGTAAGTCCTTGTTTTATTGGAAGGCCACTTCCTCAGACTAATTCTTCTTCTGCCATATGTGCAAGATGTAAAAGATTATCCTCCAGTCATTTCAGTCGGGAAGAGGCTGCTTTCCTCTGCAGAGCTGTGCAGTGATGTCCCCTGTGTCATTGTTCCCCTCATCCCTGCTGGCAGTCGGAGCTCTGGTGTCAGAAGGAGCAAGGATCCATCAGAAGCCCCCTGGCTCTTGAGTTCCCGTGGGCATGAGATCGCTTTGGGAATCGCTGTGATCCCTTTGGGGTCACTTCCCTTTGGATGGTGTGATGCTGCATGGGTGGGAGATGTCACTCGATGCAGCTTGTGCTGGTGACGCATCCGTTCCTCCCAGACCTGCACTGC
Organism: Polioptila caerulea; assembly: GCA_013397295.1. Classification (NCBI taxonomy): domain Eukaryota; kingdom Metazoa; phylum Chordata; class Aves; order Passeriformes; family Certhiidae; genus Polioptila; species Polioptila caerulea. The sequence continues at coordinate 74,600 of VYXF01000638.1, read as the reverse complement.
CAAGCCCTTGGAAGGAGCTGCAGAGAAATGAGCTGCCTGTGTGTTTCTGCAAGTGTAACCTGACCGGGATGTCATTCGCTTTTATTCAGCAGCCCATGCACATGAACTTCCAAAGAAGTTCATGTTCTGTTAAAAGAAAAAAAAGAGGAACAGGAACTGGAAAACCAAAGAGATGTGGAGTGATATTTGGGCTATTATGCAAACGGCCCAGCGTTGGGTGAAACTTAAATTCTGTGCACTTCCAATTAAATTTACTTTCTTTTTATGTCTTTTCCCTGTAAATGTTGCAGGGTTGTCTCTTGTCCTTTCATACAGAACCTTGCACAGAGATAGCAGCTGAGCTCTCAGGATGAAGAATCACCTATTACCTTCTTCATATATGGTTAAATGTCAGTCCAAGTATCTTTGAGTTGTCAAAGTAGATTTCTGATGAACATGAGTTAGTTTTCTCTCTTGTGCTGCATGTGCTGGAGCTTTTATATGTGTAGAAACATGCATGCTTCCTTGTCCTAGAACACACATTTCACAGCTTACATCATTGAGTGACATTTTTTACAGCTGTTTTCGCTCTTTAACAATTTGTTTCTTTCCTCTGTAGCTCAAGGAAATGATGGAAAACGAGCCAAAAGCATCGTGTGAGTCAAGAGGCACAGAAGTGCTGCCAAGCACGGGTTCCCACCGTGGCAGGAATGACTCCTGGGGTGGTGAATTCCAGAGAAATGGCTCTGTGGTGGCTGGCACGGCTGCAGCAGGCGAGTCAGGAACAAGGCAGCAGGTAAGAATCTCAGTGTCTCACTCATGCATCCAGACACTTTGTGGTTTCCCAGTCTGCGGTGTGGGAAGCATGTCATCCTTGGAACACTTGGGCTGCTGAGCCAAGTAGGAAGAGGGTGAGAGAGGAACGGGAGAGAGGGAGTCACTGATTTGGGACTGCAGCGCTGAGGAGGGAGCCAGGCCTCTGGCTGCAAGGGTTTTGCCTCCTTCATTGAAATAAGTAACCTGAGGTACAGGATTCTCAACAGTTTGGCAAGATATTTCTTTTCCTTCCGTTTGCTTCTCCCAGTAGTAGACAACTATCCCTATCTAATTCCAAACTAATTCCAGCTCCCACCGCTGCTGGATTGGCACTGTTCCAGCCTAGCTATGGCTGCCTGTGCCCTGATAAGGGAGTGCCTGTGTGGCCCCAAAGGGCAGAAACAGCTGCATCACCCCCCATTTGAAATCATGTGCTTGAAATAAGCTTTAGTTTGGTGAGAAGTAGAGACTATCGGATAATAAAGTCAGGCTCTGATTTCTATGTATTGATTTTAAAGACAGTACCAGCCCAGTATCTTTCTATGTCCATTTAAACAGGAAACTGTCAAGTTTAATCTTGAAAGTCAGGCCTACCAAGACTCTTCAGTCACAGCCATTTGCTGCTGAACAAAAACCAGTGTTTTCAACTCGAGATTTTCATGTCACAGTCCTAGCACCAAATTTCTTGTGGCAAAACCTTTTTCACAGCTTGGACTTAACAGTGGGATTATTCCCTGAGTATCCTATTCAAAAGGGCAGAGCATATTGTACTGTGTACAGGTGCAGAGAGAGCAAGCTTTGCTCTTTCATGATGAAAACTAATTTTCTGGGAAGGTAGCTGTACATTTTCTCAGAACTTTAGGTAGTAGAATATTAAAATGTGTCACTTCTGGACACGCAGACTTAGATTTCATTTTTCTTTCAGCTCCTTCTCCCTAGATTGTAACCCTAAACGTGAATCCAATTCTATGAAATAGTTTTAACCAGGAACAAAACTCAAAAAGAAGCTGAAAAATGTCCAACACTTTATTAAAAAGGAGCTGATCGGTTCAGAGCCCTAGATTAATTAGGAAATCCCTAGGACAGGGTATAAAATCAGTAAGACTTTGATGGGCATTTTTCCCATATTTTTGCCCCTGGGATAATTCTTAAGAAAAAACAAACAGGGTTGTTATTAGTGTTTGTTTTGCCTTCCTTCTTCTGGAAAGCTGATGGAGGAGCCTTTTTCTTTTCAGTGCAGGTAGTTGAGTCCTGAAGCACCTGTAGAACCTCGTGGATCCTGGGTTTATCAGTGTTGTTTGCAGGCCTAGATCTCTCCTTTTAGATCAGGCCAGTGTCAGATGCTGGGCACAAACCTTGAATTCTGTTTATTTTCTCTGATCTCAAACCCTTTGTATCTTTAAGGCAGCGCCTTTAAAAATGGTTACCAGTTAAATCATTCATTTTTCCCATTTTCTGCTCTTACGCTTTGAATTCAAATGATTTGCACACAAATCTCCCTGGGAAGCACCCGAGAAGCTAAAAAAATTAAAAAACTTTGATGGGATTGTAGATATTTCCAGTTCTTCACATGCTCAAGTGTTCTACTCTAGCACAGGACATAAGGAAAGGTTCTGACAAGTATTTTAGGGATAATCTGGTCTAGCTACGTCACACTGAGCACTTTTAGCATTTAATTCAGAATTCCTATTCAACAGGTACCTGTGCAGTCAAAACCAAATCTTTGTATTCTTCACTTAGGAACCATTTCTGTGCATGTGATGACATTCCTTCAATAAAATATAAGGACTTGAATCATGTAATGGAATAAGTAATTTGGGTATTTCCTTGATGCATTTTGAAGGATTTATTTTCCCTTGTGAGGCTGATGTTGCAACTTTTCTTTTAGGCTCCTTGGATAGCCTTCTCCTAAACCTACTGCTTAGACTGCAAAATGTGCAGGAACAAAGTGTTCTCAACCAGGAAACTGCATCTTGGAGATCTCTACCTCTTTGCCAAATTTTATTAGAATTGGACAGCAAAAACACCTTAAGGAATCACACACGTACGCACGCAAAAAAAGTAATTTAAAAAGTCTTCTCTCTGTAGTAAATTAGCAAAAAATACAAGTATTTGCAATTTTCCATCATTTAGTGTCAATTTAATCAATTTGCAAGAGATCATAGTAGCCTGTGTGTTGTTTCCTAATAAATGGTGGCAGTTGTAAAGAGGAAGAGCCTCAGGATACAGCCCATAGTGACAGATCTTCACTCCCTTGATTCTTAGATAAATCTGGGAAGTGAGTGACCTTTTTCCCCTAACTTGAGGCTGTAATGTTGGCAGCACTGTGGAAAGAGGTTAATTTGAATGTCTTAAAGGGAAAAAAGGCTTCCCCCATGCCAAATAACAAAGCTTTGGTGGTGTCTGGACTGGCAGGAAAGGTACTTACTTTAAATTGAGGTTCTTTTAAACAAGAAGTGAAAGTTTTCCTAGCTTATCACTCAGACCAAGAAGGCCAAGGGTCCTTTGATAAGGATTTTCACAGACCACTGGAACGTTTTCCAGAGGCATTAGCTTGGGCTCTGTGTTTTTTAACTGTCTAAAGAGTCTCCTTTCCTACTTTTCACTGGGTGCCTCTTCCTTTTGTTCCTTCTTGCTGCAACAGTATCTTTTATTGTTTAGCCTTTATTGTTTTTAGCCTGTATTTCAGGCTAAAAACCTCTTATCTCTTGGATGTAAGCCATGACCCCATGACTTCTAAGGAGCTACACCAGTTTATACTAAGGATCTCTCCTTTTTCTATATCACTGGATTAAAATGTGAGTGCTTTGGAGTAGATGGAGTGGGGTTAATCTAAAAATGTTTATTTTTGGAAAAGCCACCTGGAGCAGAGCAGTGGGTCAGTGTTGTGCTGTTCACTCGGGCAGGATGGGCAGTCCCAGCTCAGGCCAGCACAGATGAGGCACATCTCATGGAAGCTGGGATGAAAAAAATGCCAAGAAGAAGGGCTGGGAATGATATTGTAGCATCAATAAAAATGGGAATAAGGCACCCTGTGCTGTCAGCACCTAGAACCATCAAGAGGAGTAAGTCAAAGCTCAGGCAGTTCACACCTCTGCCTGCAGTGGTCCTTGGGCTGGACCCACCAAGGGGACTCACTTCTGCCTCCAGTGACTCAGTACAAAGGCACCTCTTACCCTCCAGCCATTTTAGAGGATACTTTGGGCAAAAAAGGGCAAATATTTTATTGTGAAAAAGTGATTGTCAGCCCAGAATACTTTGGGATATTTTCAATGCTGCTCTCTCTTTCTTTCATGTCCTCGGAGCTCTCTTTGAGCCTTTCAGATATATTTGCCTGCTGGAATTTTTGAGTAGAGAGAGGAAAAGCAGTTCTCTTCAGGACTGGGGAGTGGGCTGCTTTTTCAGGAAGATTTAAGGTAGAGTTGAATTTTATGTGGAGCCTCCCATCCTTGAGGTACACTGTGGTGTTTTATACTGTGATGTGATAAATATAGAAAGGTGACCTGGTAGGCAGAACAGAGCAACCACTCAATCACTTCACACATATAACACTGGACAGTAAATGAAGGGCTCCAGTAGCAGCAGGGCTGGGATTCCTGACCTCTGGCAGCTCCCACTGGGGTGGTTTTAAGGAGTTACTGATTTCTTTCCACTCTGCCCCTTATCAGAGGGGACAGCTCACTGCTGGCACAGGCAATGGAGAAAGGTAACTTTAAATCATCCCCACATGCCATTCCTGAGCTCAGGAGTTAGAGCCAGATTGCAGCATAGGGAAGCTTTACTATAAACTTGGTCCAATACTTAAAATGACTTACTTTTAAATGACCTGAGCTGATGAGTGGTTTGGCTGTTTAAATCACGTGAAATACAGACCTTTATGGAGCTGTAAAGAAAAATAGATAAAATTCTGCACTTTTTATTGTATTTGCTTTTAAGGTGTTAGGTTCAGTAAAAGCTGCAAAGGACAAGGAGTTAATGGGCTGCAGAAGATAGAAGTGGTGTTACCAGAACATACTGTTGCCAGCCCAAAGCAAGCTAAAAATTCCTGAGAATGTCCAAAAGGTACTGAGATTTCAGTCAAGTTTTAGTATTCTATGTGATTGCTATTTTTTTGTTTTTCCCTAGAAAGTTTTAAGAAGGAGGTTTAAATAATCAAGTTGTAATGTGTGAGCCTAAAGTTCAGGAAGTATTTTGGTTTTATTAAGGAAAATGGGAAGTCTGTGCCTGTATTTCTTGTAGGGCAATCAGAAACACCGTGTCCTATGGGACTGAAGGATGGCTCCATGCTTCACAGGGAACTTCCTAGTTCCCTTTGGGTCTTGTAGGTGACTGAAGGGCACTTGATTTGCAATTTGGTACCCACCAAGGGAGTTTTACATCACTTCTCCTATGTTGTTTCCAGCTAAGATCTCTGCTCTGCTGTGGGATGAAAGGACACACCAGGTAGCAGTGCCTAGAACTCAGAAGTGGCAACTTCTATTCTTCTTCCTGCCTGAGTGAGCACCTAGCCTCACCTCCTGCCAGGTGAAGTGACACACTTAGCTGTTTTCTGCTCTCTCTTCCCCTTACCTGGCTGCCTGCTACTCCTTATCTTCTTGCTCCTTTTTTTCCCATTACCTGTGGGGTTTTTTTGCAGTGCTCTGCTTGGCTCAGCTGCACTTGCTGCAGCAGCTGAGGCTGGACAATTCCCTTCAGCAAAGTCCCCTCTGCCACTGTTACATTGCAGAAAGAAGATGAAGGGCTCAGCTAACTGAGCTAACTGATGGATCCTGCTCGGTGATTTGTGTGAGCAGGAGCTGAAAGGGACCAGCCCATGTCCCAGAGCTGAATTACAGAGTGTTTCTGGTTCGAATGTGCAAGCCACAAGCTGTAAGCTGCCACTCACTTGGCCCAGGGTTTGAATTCCCTCTTTCTCCTAGGCTGAATTCAGGTTTCTGTTGAGTGCAGAATGAAGCCTGTGAAAAGACTCTGGTATCAAGTGGCTCTTCCACAAGGCAGCAAGTAATAAATTAGGAGCCTAGAAAAAGTTTCATTCTACATGGCACTCTAGGAGAATCAATAAATGAGAGCTATTTTATTTTACACTGAATAGTGATAGGCTAAATCCTTTCTTCCTTTAAAATTAAAAGAGAGATTTTTTCTTAAAAATGCAGTTCTTTGCTAATAAGGATCCATGGTTACAAATTCTAATTATTTGGATATTTCACTAAAGGACATGGTACTGTTCCTCAGGCTCTGACAAGGGATAACCAGGTGAATGATGTTGGCAGGGAGTGAAGCAAACAAGTGATAGCAGTTACTGATAGTTTAAATTTGGCTCGAATTTCCTCAGATGATGAACTTCTCGTTTGAGGCTGAATGCTACACTTGAGTTTTGGATCTCATCCTGTACCTTGTCCTGAAGTCAAAACCAGCTGCACAGAATGGGAGGCTGAGGGGAAGGTGCAGAAAGACCATGGGACAGCTAAGATTCCAAATTCAAGTTGGAGCAGTGAAGAAGTGCAGGTAAGGACTCTGCTTTAGCTGTACTTAGGCCATGATTACTTCTAGTCACTTAAAAGCAGCAGAATGCTTGTGCCCCTGGGCTCGTGGTTGTTCCTCCAAAACTTTTGAGTTCATTGGCTGTACTGTGCCAAATCCATTAAATTCACACAGATATCAGAGCCTTTACAAATGTGTGACTTTGCACACAGCTTGAGGCTCAAGGGAAAGCCTTTTTACAGGGAAAAGTCCCAGAGAGGCCTCGCCAGAATGTGATAGGAACCTGCAAGAATCAGACTCCATTACTATGTGGGCACTTGCCTTTCTTCCCATTCTTCTCTCCTGCTTTTCCCTGCAGGGTAGACAAATAAGAACATGAGAAGAGAACAGATTGCTGAGACCAGACGATTTAAAACTGCAGTCTCTTGCTTCTAGCTGTTGTGGCAGCTCTCTGAATTTAAACTGAGCTTAAGTGAAGCTACTGGGGAGAAATGCAGGTCAAGCCTAGGAGGTCATAGCCCTGATGTTCGAGGCTTTGGCTTCAAGAGAAAAATGGTATTACTGGTTAGACTTTGCAAACTGTGCCAAGATTTCATTTGGGAAATAAAATGGTAAGAGGAGAGATTACAATGCCTTAATTATGCTGATCTTGATAGTGTGTATCCTACTAGAAACCATGCTGGACACAAGGAAGCATGAGTGTTTCTTAGTAATCAGATGCTTTGCAGTTTTTAATTGTTTTCGAAACGAAATTGTTGTGTTGCTGGGTCAGCTGTACAACACCTCCTGGAGCCAGGGGCCATTAATACTGGAGATTCCAGTCTGGATAAAAATAGGCAAACCAAATAAATTGATAAATAACTGTATTTTTGAAGTATTTCTCCATATAGTTATCATACAAAAGCAAAAGTGCACTGTAAAACCCCCAGAAGTGAGGGGAGCTAGGATACCAATCACCCCCATTACAGTGAGGAATTTCAGTAGAAGCTGTCCTCACCTTTGAAATTCAGTGCTTAGCTTTTAAAATGGATTTTAATCATGCCTCTTTATAACAACATAGTATGCATGTATGCTTGTCAGCTGTGTTTGAGACCAGAAACACTGATGACCTTGACTAACCAACAGGAAAGAAGCAGGAAACAACAAAGGAAAATATGTTATTCATATTTCCCCACATGGTTTCCTGTGCATGCTTACCTATGTGTAACTACACCACAAACTTGAGGTGAATTTCTGGTATTATCCTGCAATTTGTTGCAAACAGGCTGGAATGTGAGTGAAATCCTAAAGTAATACCATATGTAGTGCTGTGGTCCTTTTTGAAATGCAGCTCAGAACTCTCGGCCATCCCGTACTGTCCCAGGGGTTTCTGGAGCTGCCGCCCCTGTGCCACGGCACAGGCCTGGATAATGCCAAGGCAGTGTCACACACTGGAAATGGAGCTCACAGAGCAGCCTCCTGTAACTCCTCTGGGATTTCCACACACATTTGTCCACTTGAAGCCCAACACGTGCATGTTCCATCTCCACAAGGTCTCCTTTTCCTCCTTCTTTGGTGCGTAGGATTGGAAGCCCCTGCTGTTTCTACTTTTCTTAAAAGTTGCCTAGAAGTTGAGCACCAATATTGCTGTGGTTGTTTCCCCTCTTAAGCAGCATCCAGGGTATTGTTTCCTCTGCTTTTCCTTTTCCCAGGAACAGCGAGCAGCCCTGTTGAATGGATTTCTCCATGAGGTTACTTTGTGGGTCAGGAGGTTAGCTCACTTTTGTCTTTTTACTCAGCTGCTGCTGAAGAAATCCTCTGTGTGTTCTCCTGAATTGTAAAGGCTGGTAAGAAAGAGAAGCCAAAGTCATCCATTAATCCACAGGCAAAGTCCTATTGAAGCTGCTGCAGTGAAAGCTCTCACATGCTGCCCTGGAAATAACCCCAGCCGTGACGTGGTGAGATGACCCTAGGTAAGGTCAGAAGCTCAGTTCTCATTTTCATTTAAGCTTCTGTTTTTTAAACAGTATTTGGGATTGTGCCTCATGGTTCTGTTGAGCTCTTAAAGCAGCTGGAGCCCCCTCGAGAGGGAGAGGAGAAGGGGACTCCGGGGAGGCAGGGGTGTATCTGCCAAACTTGCCACTCTCTCCTCTCAACTTACTGTTGTTTTGGCTTAAATACTTAATGACCATGACCCCATGTGAGAGCAGCAAGTGGTATCAGGACTTTAGCTTAAGCTGCTTTGCAGAGACAAAGCACCTGTTTTAATTCCTCCTGGAAATGGAAGTGATTTGGAAGTGTCCCAGCAAATTGAAGGCAAAGTGGTAATTCTTGACTGCCTGTACAGTTTCTCAGGAAGTGTGTGAATTGGAAGGATCTGTGTATGCAGCTCCTGGCTGGGATTTCCAGGAGGGCTAAGAGACCCGGGGCTCCCTGTCCTGGCATCCTTTGCAGGGTTGCAGCTGTATTGCCAAGATGCATTTAGTGGGAAAGCAGTGGCATCACCTGTTTGTCTCTTCTCTTCAGAGACACTGGTGCAATAAAATGCCGAGCTGATGTGCAGGGTTATGGTCAGGTCAGACACAGCCTGCACCTTGCCCCGGTCCCGTGTGCCCTCAGAGCTGGCAGCTTCCAGGGTTCTCTCTGGGATCCAGCTGCAGTGGTTATGAAAATGCTGACATGAGGCACTGCTGGCAGCTGTCCTCCACTGCTGTTGTGTCGTGGAATGACCTCCTGTAATAAAATCAAGGAAACAGAAGTGACTAGAACTACTGACAGGATGGATTTGGGGTGTTTTGTGGGGTAATCAGGTAGCACTGATTCCATACTCTTTGGAGTAAGGAACTGTGAGTTGGAGCTGAATCAGCTATTCCCATCGACTTGCTCAGGGAACTGATTTTCAACAGGATATTACTGATTTTTACTTCTCATTTTTCATTTCTGTGGTGCAGCTTCTGCCTTTTCTGGGTTTAGGGAATCAAGCCAAGCAAGTTGATTTTCATTTCATTTGAGAGGTAAGGGAGTGCTAAAGTGTGCAACCTCCTTCCCTCTCTCCCTCCCTCCCTCCTTCCCTCCCTCTGTGTGGAAACATGTTTTGTGTGAATCAGTGACAGAAAAGCAACCAGAACAGAAAATATATTCCTTTTCTTTCTCTGCAGAAATCCCCCTCCCCAAAAACTTCTCTAAGAATGTGACTAAAACCAAAGCTCTCTAAGTTACAAAGGAATAGTGTTGAGCTGGTGAAGCTAGTGGGAAATGAACATAGAATCCCAGAATTGTTTCATTTGGAAAAGACCTTTCAATCATCAAATCCAGCCGTTAACCTAGACATGGAGCAGGGCTATCACTTCTTTTGAGGATTCAGGGCGGGTTTAGTTGCATTTTATTTGGCACACATTGTTTTAAAACTCATCACCTCAGAGTAGAAAAATTTTAAGGCATGTGCTAATTATACAAAATTCACAAACACTGCTTCCTCTCATTTTTATTTTTCACAATGTCTTTTTCAACTACAATTTTCACGGCTCACATTTTTCTCTCCAGTTTCCTGTGTCTTGTGGTTAAATCTCGACCGTAATTCTTGCTCTGCTTTGTTAAAAATAATAGGTGTGCTATATTTCTTCATTTAACAACCTGCTAGATTAATAGTGGCTTTAAAACAATTAAATATGGTTGTGTGGTTTAATATTCCCAGTTTTAATGCACCATGAAGGAGAAATGAGAGGCATTGTCTTTTATAGAGTGCTTGGGTTTCACGTACAGTCTGGCGGCCTTTGTCTGACACCTTGGTACTGGGATCTCCTTCTTACACAGATAATGCCAAAAAAAGCTTTCTGTGCAGGTTTGGAAATCAAATGGCAAGTCACTGGGTGGCAAATAAGGCTCAGATTTTAACAGTGGTGTCTCCGCCAGAAAGGCTTTGGAGCTGGCACGGGACAGCTGGAAGAGGAGGATTTCTGCGTTGTAGCAGCAAAGTTTTTGAACATAAAATTTAGTTCTTGTAAATTCTCCTTGTCATTAAGCCTGGAAACCTGAGAAGGTCATGGTCACGTGTTGTGGTGTGTCACAGAGCAGAATCTGCATCTCCAGTCACCCTGCCTCACAGGGGATTCCATCCTTGTGTTAGATTTCCATCCAGGAAGGCTCCATGGAAAAGAAGAACCTGAGGCACGAGATATCGGTCAACCAAGGTAGTCAGGTTTTCACACCAAAGCCATATTTCAGAAAGAACAGAATTAATGCCTTCCCAACTGGCTTCTATTAAGAAGGGTCATCAAATGCATATGTAGATCAGAAACTCAGTAAATTGTAATGATTTCTAAATATCTGGAAATATCAATGCACAACTGAGCATTAAAATGTGTGTGAACAGGATCAGTGAAGACTGGGAGTTGTCTGGATGATAGCTATTATTCCTGCATGTTGTAGTTAAGTTACACTGTATTCCTGCTAGATGTTATAGCTGAGTTTACAATGGGCTTGTCTCAAAAAAGAATGTTTGAAGCTTGGGTTAAATGGCATTGCTAGAACTCCTGGTCAATAACTTCTCATGGCTCCTCAGAGGCAATATTCTTGACATTTTCTCGGTTCGAATTCTCGCTGCGATTAAGCCTGACTTGGAAATTGTTTTGTTGCAGACACCTCTGCAGCGAGAGGATGTGGGACCTCATGGAGGCTCTGCTCCAGATCAGGTCAAGCCATGTTTTACACCCCTGACTATTATCCCTGCCAAATCCTGCTGCAGCCTTCCCGCTCTGAGCCCTGGCCCTGTGCAAAGCCTTCCAGACAGAGTTTGGTGCCTCTTTGCTTCAGGCCCCAGTCTCGGTTCATGAAATATTTGTGGCTGTCAGTCTTGTGCATCAGCCAAAGTTGCACAGATGCAGAAAGCCTGTCTGAGGGATTTTAGAATTGCAAATGCCGAGCAGACTTCTAACAGCTCTATAGATGTACACACATATGTAAATACATACATGCATATGTATGTGTAACAGACTAGAAATACACACAAGGAATCTATGATTTCTCTGATAGTAGTGTGCCAAACTGGGCTGTTGGAGATGAGGAGTGCCTTTAATTGAACTTTCACATACTGCCTTGATTTACATATGTTACAGGAGTGGCATTTGGTGTGGTTTCTTATTGGAAATAATGGAGCATCCAATTCTAATCCCTTATTTTTGCTTTCTTGCAATCCTATCAAGCTTTTGATAGAGGACAAAACGGAGTATCTCCTTTGGGCCCCAGATCTCTCTGTTGTGTATCGTGGTATCTCTGACATTTAGACACCTTTTAAACCAGTTTGGCTAAGTTTAATAACTTAGGAGATAACAAACTTTACACTGAATTGCAAGAACGTTTTTAAGAGCATAGAAACAGCTTTACTGGAGGCCAGGACTTTGGATCCCTGTGCCTGTGGAAGGTGTCCATGCCCATGACAGGGGTTGGGGACTAGATGAGGTTTAAGGTCTCCTCCAACCCAAACCATTCTGTGAATCTGTGATTCCCTGAAGTGCCCCTGTCATTAGGCTGCACAAAACACCTGGTGCTGTGCAGTTCATGGGTTCACCCCAGAGAACAGGGGGTGTGCAGCACACAGCACTCAGGTGTGTCACGTTACAGAAAAGCCCACGAGGACAGCCAGGTTGTGTGCAGGCTTTGAATGGGCAGCAAGGGAGGTTTGGGGTCGCCTCGTGAACATCCATGAGGGAAGTAAAAGGGAAATGGCTGCATGGTAAGTGAAATACCTTTTAATGTGGAATTATGGAGCTGGCAGTTTTCAGAACCTCAGCCTTCCCCGTTGTGGGCCTTCCCAGAAGTGGCTCTGTGCAGCTGGAGGTGCTGAATGGGACAGGCTGCTTCGTGTTTTATGGGCAGAAATGACTGTACACTTGTAATAACAGATGCATTCCCACTCTCTCAGAAAAATTCCTTTTATTTTTTTGCTTTGTGAGGGGATATCATGCAGTTCAAGACCTGTGTGCTCTGAAACAGCAGGGCTGCTGTGGTTGGAATATTCAAGGTATGCCCTGAAAATCAAGGCTGAAGCTCTCCTCCTCTTTAATGTTGCTGTGATGCAATTTGGATTTAGTAGAACCAGTATTCTTTTTATGTTGATATGATGATTTCTAGCAGGGAGGTCAAGTTAAAAATTCTAGTTAAGCTGTCATGTGTATTCTGAGAACACTGAGCAGCAGCAGATCATGTGTTTGTGCTACATGACGCCAACAGAAACTGATTTTGGTCAGTTGTGATATTTCACAGGAGTGGTAATGCACAAGGCATAACAGAATGGTTTGAAATTGGATTTTAAATTGGGATCCAGATGTTTATAACACTGGCTAATTCTGACCCTGAAAAAATTCAGTCCTCAGTTGAACACTGCTGGAGTTCAAGGATGTTGGAGTGGTTGATCTCTGCCTCCTGGAAAGTTGCTTCCCCCTTGGGGATGCCCCAGTGGGGTCTGTTATCAGGTGGTTCTGCACAGCTTCAACTGCGTAACTTCTCCTGGGGAAATGAGGATGTACAGAGTGTGCTTGAGCAGAGTTCTGTCGGTGGAAGGTGCTGTGCGAGTGGATCTTGGTCTCTGCCCAGGCCAGGCACCATTTCCTTCTGTGTTGTGTGCTGAGCTCCCAGCTGGTGGGGAGAGAAAAGGCTTTGTGGTCAGACTCCAGTCCAGCGGGAGCCTTGGGAAGAACTGTTGAGATGGAACATGGGGTGATGGTTTCAAACTGAACGAGCATCAGTTTAGATTAGATATAGGGAAGAAGTCTTTTTACCACGGGAATGGTGAGGTCCTGGCACAGGTAGCCCAGGGAAGCTGTGGCTGCCCCATACCTGGAAGCGTTCAAGGCCAGGTTGGATGAGGCTTGAAGCAACCCAGTCCAGTGGCANGTGTGCTGAGCTCCCAGCTGGTGGGGAGAGAAAAGGCTTTGTGGTCAGACTCCAGTCCAGCGGGAGCCTTGGGAAGAACTGTTGAGATGGAACATGGGGTGATGGTTTCAAACTGAACGAGCATCAGTTTAGATTAGATATAGGGAAGAAGTCTTTTTACCACGGGAATGGTGAGGTCCTGGCACAGGTAGCCCAGGGAAGCTGTGGCTGCCCCATCCCTGGAAGCGTTCAAGGCCAGGTTGGATGAGGCTTGAAGCAACCCAGTCCAGTGGCACCCAAGGCAGAGGGTTGGAATGAGATGGGCTTTAAGGTCCCTTCCAACCTGAACCATTCTGGGATTTAGGACAGTAGCTGTTGCAGTCTGCCTTGGGTTAATGGGAAATATGGAAGCTTGAGGATGCGGTCCCGGGCTGGGGAGCTGCTCTGGGAGTCCCTACCAGGGTGTGATGCAGGCAGTGATGGTGAGCGGGACGGACGGACAGGAAAGTTGTTTCTCGGTGGATTTCAGGCTCACGGAGCAAGGGCGAGGAGCGCCGAGGACGCAGCGGGGGCACAGCGGTAGGGTTTGTGCCTCGGCGCACACGGAGCCGGGCGGGTTCCCCGGCGGTTCCCCGG
>VYXF01000638.1:47440-58854 GCA_013397295.1 Polioptila caerulea | reverse complement strand
CCCCCGCGTCCCTCCTTTGCGCTACCGGCCCGGGGCGAGGAGAGACGGGCGGCTCTCCGCCCTCTCTGTGCTGCACACCGCTGCATCCGAGCAGCCTGGAGCCGGGCACGGCATCCCCGGCCCGGGCTGGATCCTGCAGCGGCAGCCCCTGGGTCCCTTCGCTCTGGATCCTATGCCCCTAGGTCCCCTAACCCTGGCAAGAGCAAGTGCCAAGCCGGCAGTGAGCTGACCCTGCCGTCGGATCGCTGCCACCGTCCCTGCGGTCGCTGTGGTCCAGTTGGCTTTCCCGTTCTCTAGCCTAGATACAAAGAGCTGTCAGCTCACTGCTTCCTCTTTGCCCCAGCGCCCGAGCTTCTTGGAGCTCTTCTTTCCTGCTGTTAAATCCCCGCTTTGGCCACCGAACTTACTTTTTGGCACAGTGTCACAATGTATGGAACCGGGTCATTCAGAATCAGGATTGCTTAGCAGCTCTATTTATGTTCAGCTTGCTATGGACCCTGTTAGTATATTGGTGGGAACAGCTGTTTATTCAGTTAAGGAAGAACTGCTATCCCTGGAAACCGAATGCAGAAACATATAAAATAGTGCAGCACAGACCAAGTGATTTTTCAGCCGTCTGCCATCCCCCATTGCATAGTAATTACACTAACAACTTTGTGCACGTGTTTCTTTTCTCTTCTGCAGGCTGGTAAAGAACAGCAGATCCAAATAGGTAAGTCTTTTTGGCTATTATTGCTGCTAGCAAAACAGAAATGAAAGCAGTTAGCTCAAAGACTAGTTATTTCTGGAGAAATGATCTGTATGCAGGCAAGCATTCCCTGTGCACCCCCCACCATTGCCACCCAGAAGCGTGTGTACTTGCAGTGACGTGGCATGGCTTGAATTTGCATGCCCTCTCGTGCTGCGGTTCTGCATCTTTGTGTGTCTGTGCTTCCCTTCTGAAATGCAACCAGTCAAAGTTAAAAAATCCATGGCTGGTCACTGTTGCCTTGTAAACTGATAGGCCTGGCTAAGAGGGTGCTGTGCAGCGAGTTCAGGGTCAGTGGCACAGAGGGAGCTCAAGGGAAATGTGCCTCCCTGTGCCCATGGGCTGCTTCTTACTGAGACTTCAGCCTCTCAGACTCTTCACAAAAAGAGGAAGCTTCCTTTAATTGGGAGGATACACCCACAGTTTAAATTTCAGATCTTGTTTAGATTTAGAGTAACTGGTAATTGGGTGCTCCACAGGATGGAAGAGGGTAGTGGAAGGATGTGGAAGCTGACATTCCCAGGGCATTGGTGCCAGGGAATGCCATTCTACATGCTCCTTCCCTTACCAGTGTGAAATGGGTCTTGTACTGGTGCTGAGTGTGTGTCCCTGCACACGAGTGCTCTCTGGAGCCCTTCGGCAGTGGGAATGGACCCCAGGCAGTTCTGCTTCCAGCTGCTGTTGGACCTCCAGCCCTGAGGTTTTGGTTCAGCTTTCGTTCAGAAAAGAATTTCAGGCATTTCTGTGAATTTTGGAGGTCTTGTCTCCACTTCAGTTCTGGCACTGTGAGCTTCTGGGCTTAGGTTGGTTTGCACCGTGATCAGTGGATAATGGGAACAGAGACAGTGAGGGACATTTAAAGCTAATTGGCAAACAGAGGGTTTTTCCAGTGGTGTGCTGATCCTGTCTTTTATTTCCAGTCCTTTCCATGAGAAATGGATTGTATTTGAATTTCAGAAACCATAAGCTATATAGGAATGTGTCTTTTAAATTACGCAGTACATCAGGCAAGATCCCTGGATCTGGAAAATAACTTGTTGTCCTTTAACGTCTTCCTTTCTTCCACAGCCCTGGCACTGCTTTAGTCAGGAACATCTGGGGCTGAATTGGATCCTGTAAATTCTGATTCAAAAAGTACAGAACCGCAGAATCCTAAAATGGTTTGGGTTGGAAGGGACTTGTACAATCATCTGATTCCAAACCCCTGCCGTGAACAATGACACCTTCCACTATCCCAGGTTGCTCCCGAGCCCCTTCCAACCTGGCCCCATTCCAGGGATGGGGCAGCCACAGCTTCAAACTATGGCTTACTCAGTTGAGAGCTGTAGTGACTTGGAGGTAAAACCTGCATTGGAATTGCTTGCAAATGCACTGTCCTACTTCTGAGTCCCCAGAAAGTATCGCTTTGCATTGGCGGCGCGTATTCTGAGTTGGCCCAGGGCTGGCTGCTGTCAGCAGCTGAAAAGTCACCTCGGGAAATGAAGGCACCTCGGGGTTTATCTTTGTTAAATATCATCACAGGCTGCAGTGCAGGGATAGCGAGTTAGCATGCTTTATTACCTGCACTGGTGCACAATGTGCTGCAGTGCCTGGCAGCTGTCAGGAGAAAGTCCTTCGGTGTCACTCAGCCTGCAGGTGCTGATGCTGTGCTGCACCTTGGCCTCCCATGCAGCAGAGCTCCGTCCCTGCTCAGTGCCACTTCTGGAAGAAACCTGTGACACAACTGGGCTGGGCCCCAGCACCTGCAGTAGGCACCTGCAAAACACCTGGAGCTGTGCAGAGGCTGCAAAGAGCACCACACCAACCATCTCTTGAGCTGTCTGTGTCCCTGGGACAGGTGGCAGTAGAGGAATGAGGACACTAGAGAGGTGTCCCACATCAGCCTCTCTCCTTGCAGTCCCTTGCTTTCACTCATCCAGCTTACACTGTCCAGGTCCCACACAGCCTCATCCCTTTTCAGGTGCAGAGCTGAGTGGGAATTCTCAAGGGGTCTGTCCCCCTTCCTTGTCTTCTCTTTCTTTCGGGGCATTCCTGCCACCTGAAGGCAGCCAGGGAGCAAATAGTAGTTCTGGAGTGACCCAGGTTGTTGAGAGGGACCAAAACTGCTCTGTTGTTTCTGGAAGCCCCCAGCCAGCAATGAAGCAGAAAAGGGTGATGACAAAACCCCTGCCAGGCTTGTGCAGTTGTCTCCACACCATGTTCTCTTATTAAGCATCACCTTGCTGAGTGACCAGGACAGCTCTGTGCTCATCCCTTTGTGCTTATCTGCGGGACAGAAGCGTGATCTCCCAGAACATGGCACTTTACAGAAACACTCTCCCCTTCATCCCTACAGCAGCAGGTAACTGGTTTTTCTCCAATGCTTCCACTGCGGGGCTGGATGTCTGCCAGCCAGCGGTTTGGTTGTGTCACAGCTTGTGAATTCCAGGCAGAAAATTCCATGGTGATGCTCTGGAGATATCACCTTAGATCCAGTCCTTTTGACGAGGAACCTGAGCTTCCTGACCCTCGAGCCACATCCAAATGCATGTTCTAGTGGGGAGGCTCTGGAAGATTGCTGGTCATCCCATCGTGTCCTTATGGAATGGCCTGGGACCCAGCAGTGGGAACCCTGTGCAGGGGCCATGTGGGTGGCATGTTACCAGGAGTCCTCCACATTCCTTTTCTTGGGTAGTTTGGTTTAGACATAGAAAAATCATTTGAACTTTGAGAAATTCTTCCTTTTCCACTGCTGCCACTGATTTCCACATAGACAGTGCCTTTGAAATCTCCTCAAGTGGCTGTTTAGGCATTTGGCATTCTGCTGTGGACGACCACCTGAGTGATTTTTGATCACTGTATTTCACAGAATCTTATGCATAAAAAATACTGGTTTTCCAAATGTAGGTGATAAAGAAAGTTTAGGATTTTCCAACCTCTGTTGACCACAGCTGTTGTACAGTGCAGAGACAGCTCCTGTGAGCCAGTGGTGTTAATTCTGCAGTTTCACGAGTTTTTGAGGGCAAAGAAAGCCTGGACAGCTCTCTTCAGAGGCATTCTCTAGCTAATTGTGTTTTGGCACACAATGAAAGAATGTGATCTTCCTTCTTAAGTGCTTCCTTTCAACCTAAACATTGTGCAACTGGAGCAGCATTTTAAGGCCAGATTAAAAAAAAAAAAAAAAAGAAGGAAATTTAAAGTTAAGTGCTTTTCCTCTTGCTCTGATCAGCACTGTCAGCTTTGAATTAGCAGAGCAGATCGACTCTAAAATTTTAGCTAAGGAAAGAGAACACCTACGGCTGGGATAGCATTTCCTCAGAGCGTGCAGTTTGTGGAAAAAGGGTAATGTAAGTCAGCAGAGGAGTTCAGATGTCTTTGGGATTCAGTCATGTCCCATTTAATTTTAATTGCCTTTGAACAAAAGGCATTTCCTCTTCTAGCTCAGCATTTACAGACTCTGGAAAAGGCTTTCGCTGACTCAAAACCTTGACAGTTCTTCTTTTCCACCCTTTGTTCCTGCCTTCTTGGGGCTAGCTGGCTGCTCTTAGTGGCAAAATAGCCGTTTTCCCCCCCAGCCTGTGGAAATGTGGGAATTCTGCTGCAGGATGTGCAGAGCAGTTTCTCAGGCGTGCGGTGAGTGCGGAATTCCATCACTGGACTGTGGTCTCTGGCACTGAACATCCTGCTTTAAAGAAAAAAGGAAACAAGCCACCAAGAATCTTGGTGAGGTAGAAGGTGGAATGCCAGCCTGGGAATGAAATCCTGGAGTTGAAGCACCGGGAATGTGAGGATCTGTGTTTTTACTTTGACCCAGTTAGAATGTACAACCCAGCAGCTCCGTCTCCTGGGCATGGCCTGGTGTCTAATTAACAAAAATGACATTAGAGTTTTAATTTGGTCCCTTCTCTAAAGAGACAGATTAACAATCCTGGCTCAGAATTCCCAGTGTATAAAATGGGAATTATCCTAAGGATAATGGCCTAATTAGGATGCCAGTTTTAGAACTTGATCTTGTGGGTGTATGGCAAGATAGGTGGAGTTGGCTGCTGCTGAAACCCACCCTGTGGCTGCTGGCTGTAGGATGTGGGGTACCAATGGGCTTGGAAATGACTTTTCACATTCCTAGGATATAGTATTTGTGTAGTAAGGTATTTATAGTGCAAGAATTTACATGTGTGCATCCTACTAGTACCATACATTGTTTTTCTGTCAGATTCCTCAGTAACTGGCTGAAAGAATTTGAAAAACAGTTCCGTGAAGCCATTAGGAACATTTTCCTACTGAAGGTACTTGTTGAATGTGTGATTCTTTTAAAACCAGCAGCCCTTGCTTTCAGGAGAGAGGAACTGGCTACTGAGCTTTTCCTCTATTAATTCTCCTATCAAGTGTGATCCACACTGGGAGCAGGTGAAATTTAGCTCACTTAATTTAGTATATTTATTTGAGGAATTCTCAGTGGCACTTGATGCTGACATCGGAGCTGTTCAATCTTGAAGCTTTTCGAATGAAATTGCCAGTAATATCACTCTGATACTGCTTTCATCAGCTCTCCCAGGAAGAAGGGAGTAGGGAATAACTGTTTTAACTCTCACAGAGTCAAATACACAGGCTTAGACTTGGACCCATTCAGAGCAGCAGTGTGGCTCACAGCTTGACCTGGGCCTTCCCTTACAAGCCTGAAAATCAGACACCAAATATCCCGACTGCTGCCAGATTACAGAGATCTCACTGGAAAGATAAACTCATTCGAATGGATTTGTTTTCCAGCGGTGTGAAATTACTTGGAGACATGTTGCCTTAGCTGAGGGTTCTGCCATTGAGCTTCTCCAGGATTACCAGCAGTGTGGCTTTGCTGGGCTTATGGCTTTTCTCAGCTGCACTCAAGTGCAAGATTTAGGGTCAAATTTGTGCAGATCTGTGTTGGGTTTTTTAATAATTAGATTCCCTCATTGTTTTTGATCTCGGTTACTCAGAGGAAAGGTAACAGCAAGTTGCTAGGTAGGGGGATTTGTAGAGGGAAAAGTTACTGCCTTTACCAGTGCTGACATAGATTAATTTATCAGCTACATGTGATTCACTGGATTTTCCCCCTATTTCTATTTCCTGAGAAATCTGTGTGCAAATTGTGCTTATAACCAAGCTTGGCACTTCATGTTCAAAAGCTTGACGCAAGTCCTGACACGGGAGCAAGTTCTGTGTTAGGTGTACAGCAGAGGTGTGTGGCATTTCTTATGCGAGGATTCAGGCGGGTCCGTGCCTCTCCTGGGGCTGTTGAGCAAGCCTGAAACCCACAGGAAACTCCCCAGATAAATGTCAGTGAGTATTTCAGGCTTTTCTCTGAAAGTTTTAGGAAAATCATTTTTATAATAACAATTGATAGGAGGAAATGCTTCCCTGTGAAGGAGGTGAGGCCCTGGCACAGGTTGTCCAGAGAAGCTGTGGCTGCCCCTGGATCCCTGGAAGTGTCCAAGACCAGGTTGGATGGGGCTTGGAGCAACCTGGGCTCGTGGAGGGAGGTGTCTTTACCCATGGCAGGGAGTTTGGAACTGGAAGATGTTGAAGGTCCCTTCCAAACCCCAGACCATTTTGTGATTCCATGATAAAAGAGGAGCAGTGACACGTGCCTTACATTTCCCCCTGTTAGTACCTCAGACAGGAACCCTCAGCTGGGATTTTTGGAAGGGGAGGTGTGAGGCAGCGGGGATCCTTCAGTCTTTGGGCTCCTTCCGTGCTCCTGTTCTGATTTCAGCCTGGTTTTTGGGGTGTGTCTGTTGGCAGAGCTCCGCCCCAGCCGCCCGAGGCCGTACGGGCTGGTGATCCCCATCAGCACGAGCGCAGATGGGAGCTACGTGTCCAACATCCTGTCGGCCAGCGGCCAGCGGCGGTGGGCGCGGGCGGCGGCGCCCGGCCCCAGGCAGCTCTTCTTCAACGTCAGCGCCTTCGGGAGGGACTTCCACCTGCGCCTGAGGCCCAACACGCGCCTGCTGGCTCCCGGGGCCGTGGTGGAGTGGTACGAAGACTCCCTGGAGACTGCGGGCGATGGCGGCAACACCACTCACACCGCGAGGGGCACGGAGCGGCTCTGGAAGAGAGAGCCCCTGTGGACCAACTGTGCCTACGTGGGGGACATCACGGACATCCCCGGAGCTGCCGTGGCCATCAGCAACTGTGATGGGCTGGTAAGGCTGCTTTCGTGGCTGTAGGAGTTGGTTACTCCCACGTAACTCTCCCCTCATCGGGGAGACTGGTCTTTTAAGTCTTCGTTTAGGTAAAAAACGGACAGGACTCGTGGTTGTTCTCGTTCTCCACGTTGTTTATTCTGTTCTTATCTACAATTTGTGCACACCAGGCTTTACACCAGCCTAGCGAGAAGGAGAAAGGCACCAAAGAGCCTCTTAACACGCAGATTCAAGGCTCTCTTAAAGATAATTCACCCAATTACCACTCAAAATGTGCATTATTTCTGCTTTTCTACCAATTACTGACTAAATTTCTATTCATGTAATGCTGCACTGTGGCAAATTCTGACCAATGGTCCCCAGCACTGCAGAATGTGGAGGAGATGGAGGAGGAGGAAGATGGAGGAGCCTAAAAACCACAAGGATCCTCCATCTTGTCTCCATCTCCTTACCATTCTAACAAACCCAAAAATCTCCATTTCTCACCCTGTGATAAATTACATATTATGCTGCTGTCTAATTGACATTCCTGAAAATCTGTCTCATCCCAAAACCCAGGAAGCCCTTTCCATGGACAGAGGTTAAAAGCAATGTTTTTCAGAGGGTTTGGATCCTTTAAAACATGCAGAGGAATATTCTCTGCATTCTGGATTCCAACAGCGGCCTTTGTGTCTCCTGTCACACTCTGTGCATGTCTTTTGTTGCCTAATGATGTTATGTACAGAACTTCATTTCTTAAATCCCTTAGAAAATATTAATGCCCTACTGCTTTAATTTGTGATCATTTCTCTGAGGTGGGTAAGCAAAGTTCTTTGTGTCTCAGGTGTGAGAGAGAGAACTCAAACATACATGTTGTTGGGTTTCCTTTTTTACTTGTGTGAGGTGTTACAAACAGGAAAATTAATAATGAAGACAATTTCAGACTTAAAAGGTGACCTTCTGTTAACTGTATTTAGAATTTGGTGCCCAAACCATCCCTCTTTGCTTCTCAGGTACCGAAATGATGGGCTAGCCTGTTGTCCAAGAATAGCAGCATTAATTTTTAAAGGGTTCATTTATGAAGTGAGCATGCTTTTTGTTCTCTTAGATGCAGATTTGTTTCATCAGGAGGTGTCATACAAGAATTGAGTGGTTCACATCTGTAACGGGTTTGTTTTCCATCTGCCTGTGAACCCGCAGGTTTCCCTGGGGCTGAGCAGATGCCCAAATCCCAGAATGAAAGGCTGGGCATACGTGGAGCCCCCACACCATTCCTTGATTCACTCAGGCAGCAGTGAAGGCCAGCAATACCCACCTTGTGCACTGCTGGAACACACCTGCGACATCCAGGGACAGCAATGTCCTGGTTACCCTCCTGCTGTTTGGGACAGGGATCATGTGAAAAGGTCTGCAACAGCATCCTTCCTTGGAAGTGGGTTTCCCACTTCCCATGGCTGCCACGCAGTCATGGCTTGGTTCTGTTTTGAGCTAAGTCCTGGCTAGGAGAGCTCCCACCTCGGCAGCAGCAGCAGCAGTCACTGTGGGAATAACTGCAGGAATAGCTCAAAATCCCCATTCCGATCAAAACTCCTTGAATTCCCTCGCTTAGAGAAGGGAAATACTGGTAGTGGTTGCTTCAGAGGTGATAACTAATGTCAGTTTGATGTGTTTTGGGGGTTTTTGGAGGGTTTTTTAGGAGAATCTCTTGCCAGTGTACTGTGTTTTCAAGGGCCAAGCAGATCCCTGCCTGGCTAGGTGTAGCTTCCGATAGAACGGTTCTGAGGAGGGAGACCCTGGGACTGGCAGCTGGATTTTGGCAGTAAGCCTGAATGAAGTTGTTGTGTTGAGACAGCACGTGAAGACAAGAAATTGGATTAAATGGAATTAGATTAAGGAGCATAGCTCCGTCCCAGATTGCCATGTGGCTGGCAAGCTGCTTGTGGTGTGTTTTCAGGTAAAAGAAGCCAGAGGGGGACTTCTGGAGAGGGAGTGGCTTCACAGTGACAGAGGACAGGGTTGGATGGGATATTGGGAGGAAATGCCATGCTGAGGATGGTGAGGGCCTGGCACAGGTTGCCCAGGGAAGCTGTGGCTGCCCCATCCCTGGAAGTGTTCAAGGCCAGGTTAGATGGGGCTTGGAGCAACTTGGGATAGTGGAACGTGTCCCTCTTTTCCCATAACATCCCGTGTGCTTTCCATGGTTTTGGGGACTGGAGCAGGAGAACATGGGCTTTTTCTTTGAGGAGTAGTGGGTCAATGCTCCTGGGTCACTCTTGGCTCTCTGTTCTTCTCGACCTTTGCTGTTTTAGCATCTCTTGGAGCTCTAATCACATGAGTGTGAAAGAAATAAATAATCCTGAAGATTTATTTTGCGTTTTCTTTCTCCCAACATTTCCCAGGGTAGCAAAAGGAACTTGCAATTACTGTCTCTGGCCTCTCTGTTGCTGTACTACGTGTCTCTCAACCCAGCTGGAATATCTGATCCTCAGTGTATCCTAAAGATGTGAAGAGTGAGATAATATGGCTTAACAGAAACTGGAACAAGAGTGAGAAATTCTAGGGGCATGTGTGTGCTGGAGAGATTTATTTTTGACTTCAAAGGAATTTAGACACTCTCCAGAGTAGCCAGCTAGGTTTTGAAATCTTGCAGAGAAAGTGGAGGGAATCACCAGGGTAGCAGTTTGCACAATGCATAGCTTGTGGAAGAGGTGTGATTCTGTAAGTAAGAGTAAAAGAGCATTTGGTGCTAAATTTGGTTTGTTTGATAGTAAATATGTGGAATAATTGGCATTTGCACTAGTAAAGTAAGATTTTGCCCCGTCTCTTCCTGAATCTAAACTTACATTTAAACCCCCAAATACTTGAACACTTTTGTTTTGAAATAGTTTACATATCTACTTTTGCAGTGGAAGTTGTCTGTCTGCCATCAGTTCTGCGAATTCCTATCTTCACATCTGCTTAATCTCCCTTGGAAATGACCCTGTTTATTTAAAAAACCCACATGCATGTGCCTGCACTTGTCATGGCAGAAGGACCCTTCATTAGTCATGAGGAGCTGCCTCTTGTCTCCTTCTCTGTGTGTCAGAACGCCGGTGCTTCCACAGGTTTCTGCTGTTGCTTGGTGAAAGCAGCAGTATTTATTGTCAGAATCCTTCAGGAGTGGAAGGTGCCAGCCTTCCAGAAAACACTGAGAATGGTTTAGATTATGTGAATGGTTTAGATTATTACCATTATGTGAATGGTAAATAGAGAGGAGACAGCAAGCCTAACCTTTAGAAATAGTGGCTGAAACACTTTTACCTGTTGCTGTTTAGGAAATCAGTTTCACAGTTATCTTCCTGCCTTTGTACCAAACCCCCAGCAGGTGCTGGTGTGTGATGCCTTCAGCCTGTGCTTGCACTCTGAGCTGGGTTTGTGTGGGTGTGTGTCTCTGTCCTTGAGCTGGGATCTGGTTTGTGCTCACAGCCGTGCAGCGCCAAGTGGCAGCGCTGTTTCTGTTTCTCCTAGAGCATTAACCTTCCTTGTTTCAAATGAAAGGGCTGGGCAATGAAACCTGAGTCTTTGACTCCAAGTAAAATGTGACTTCTTTTTTGTTTGTTGGAAATGATTTGCGGTATTTTTGTTTATGGAAATTCCATGGCCTTCAAGCCCAGGGCAGCATACGGCTGTTTGAAGTACAGCTGTTTGCAAGCGGAAGATGCTCAGGAATCTGCCTGCCTTGTAGTGTTCAGCTGCCAAACCAGGGAAATCCTGGAAGACAGACCAACCATCAAGAATAAAAAAAAATACCCAAACGTGCTTTGATCTGTCATTTGTGACAACTTATTCCTCACTTTCTTATTGCCATCCCTTTTCCCAAGGATATGGAGACGTGAAGAAACATGTCTGTGCGTGTTCACAGCTACTTTCCTTTGGCAAATCTTTTGGAAATACAGGCTGGAGTATCTCAGATAATTGCTGAGGCTTTAAACTTGGTTCAGGAAGAGCTTTAAAAATCCGTAGGAATTGTGGCATATGAGATCCAAGGAGTTTCAGGGCAATTTGATTTGTTTCAAATCCTTTTTTATTACTATTGTTTCATCAGGACTGAACTCTTAAGGCTTATTTCTTGTTCCTATGCTGGTTCTAATGTGCTATTTCAGCATGATTTGCCCTGAGCTGGCAAGACAGAGTTCCTAAATGGAGAAACATCTTTCTGGGAGCTAATGGTGTTTTATCCCAGTGTATTGGAATAGCATTTTGGAGACAAATGTTTGGATTGCTGCAGAGCATCTGGCTGTAGAAACCTGGAAACATCAGAAAATCTTGCTGATTTTGGGACTGGGACTGTCCTCTCAGGCCTGGAGGTTTCTTCCAGTCCAAGCTGGGAGCTGTGGTCGAGGGGATGTCTGGTCATCCAGGACTTTCTGGGAGGGCAAAGCACAAGGAGAGCAGGACAAACCCTGGGAGGAGGGGAGCAGGACAAACCCTGAGGAGGAGGGGAGCAGGACAAACCCTGGGAGAAGGAGAGCAGGACAAACCCTGAGGAG
>VYXF01000638.1:28302-46924 GCA_013397295.1 Polioptila caerulea | reverse complement strand
GGACAAACCCTGGGGAGAAGGGGAGCAGGACAAAGGCTGGAGAAGGGGAGCAGGACAAAGGCTGGAGAAGGCCGTGGCTCTGGCCGCGTGCCGCGCTGGGCAGATGGCAGCCGTGTCTTAGGCTGGTTTAACGCTCTGATACTGCTGCTCCCCTGCCCCACTGCGCTCTCCCCACAGTAATTCCCTCCCTGCCATGAACTCCTGTGACCCCCTGTGCCTGCCCTCCCCACTGGCATTTGGCTGTGCTTGGCAGCACGATGAGCTGGGTGTGATGGGCTGCAGCTGGGCTCCGTCCCCGTCACCTCTCCGCTGTGCAGCACTTCCCACAGGCTAATCCAGACTCCTCAGGCGTAGTAATCCATAGTAAAGAGGATTTCTCAAAGTTTAGGAACTCCAGAAACTTGGGAAAATGTGTTCCCTTATTCAGGACTTGGGGCTTCTTGGGTAAAACACGGAGGGGAGGAGCTTTGATTGAGAAGGGGGGTGATGGGGATGGAAGTCAAGTATCAATATAGTGTAAAATGATAAAATCTAGGAATTCTTTTATATGTCTGGTTTGCTCCTCTGTGAAGTTATCACTCAAAGCAAATGAGTATTTCACCCTTACTTCATGGAGCGTAGTCAGAGTTTATCCAGATGGTTCCTCAAGCTCCATTTATTTATTCTGGTTTGTTTTTACCAGTTCTTCTAACGGGGCCAGATTTGGTGTAATGATAGGTTTGCCTTATTTCCAGGCCTTTGTGTCTCCTCCTCTCTCTCCTGCCTACCTTCAAACACAGACTTTGGTCCTTAAAAATTATGTCTTAGCCCCTTAGCCTTTAGACCTCAGAATGGCTGTTTGGAACTTGGGAGGGTTTGTACCCTAAAAATTAGGGTTTTAATCCTAGAATCAAAGTTTTGATCTCCAGAAATGAGGCTTTGTGGCCCAAAAATGAGGTTCTTAGGTCTAAAAGTGTGATTTAGACCCTATGTGTGAGGGATTGGACACTCAAGGTGTGCCTTGGACCTTCCACACTGGGATGAGTGTTTGGACAGTCGAGATGTGTCTTGGATCCTAAGGGTTGACTGGTTCATAAAAATGGAGCTTTGCACATGGAAAATGAGGCTTTGGGCACTATAAATGCAACTTTGAGCTATATCTGCTCAAAAAGGTGGAGGTAGTTTAGCTCTTTCTGCCTCATAGAAGTGTTTTTAGGCACTTCTTGGTAACTGAAATGAAAGTTGTACTATTTGTCTCTCCCCTCTGTTGAGGAGCAGGTGGCAGCAGGTTATCAGACAACTGAAAGCCAGGATGAAAGGAAAATCAATCCCATGTGTTCTGGGAATTCTGCAGAATTCCTCACCCTCCAAGCTGAGGAGAGATGCAGTGAGTTCAGGCTGGCATCTGAGTGACCTGTGATGTCATAATTTCCTTCTAGAAAAGGAGGAGTTCGCTGTGGGGCCTCTCTGGAGCCATCAGCAGGAATAGCCCAGAACCCCTCAAGGGGTTTAGCAACAGGCAGCTGGAAAGACTCTGCCTGGAGACTTTTCACAAAAAGTCTCCACTTAGATTGTCACAACTTCAGGCTTTTATTTATAGTTTATTTCTGATGTTGAAAAATCATTCTGTACAGCAAAGCACAGGTTTACATGTAATCCTTGCCTTTTAAGCAATATATTTAGGGGCTGAAACTGCTGTTACAGATCAGTATGTGGTTAAAAATGGTCTGGAACAAAGGGCTGGTGGTTGGGTGCTGCTCTGGATACGTCCTTTGTAGCTGTTATTTAATCACATCTTGTAGTCCTGGTGATGCATTTTCACAAAACACTGCTTTTAGGGCACTTGGGCAAAGAATTTCCTTTCTGGATTTTTCCTCTTTGTTTCCAAACCAGCAGACACTTCTTAAATTTTTTGCTTCCTGGAGGCTCACAGCATACAGTTTATAAAATAGCATAAGCTTATTAAAATGACTAAGTACAGCCCTTTTTTATAGTTTTAGTAATAAATCCCAGACTGTGTAACTTGTGTGGACTCTTGATAACACCCACAGAGTGCGTGAACTGGGCTCTCATTCCTCATTCGTGTCCTGCCTCCCCAAGTCACCTGTGGCAAAGTGTGTGTCCCAGGAAAAGAAAGTAAACAGATACTAAAATAGTCAGTGGTCCCAAAATTCAATCCCTGTAGCCTCCCTCAAGGTTCTCATTGATGGTGCAGTTGGTGCTGAATTTGTGACTGCGTTTGGTAGGGTGGAGGTACAGAAGCCATATTCAGCAATGGCTTTTTTGATGTTCCATGTTTATTCAGTGTTGTACGTCCTTGGATCTGGAATTCAGCCTGCGAGGCACATGGTGCCTGCTGTTTGCAAAGGGGCAGTGAGGAGAGAAAATACTGTGCCATGTCATTGAGAAGAAGAGTTTCTCTGCTCTTTCCTGTTGTTAGTTTTCTCACAGGGTCACACTGTGACTCTGGACATTATGCTCCCATCCAGGCTTTGAAAGAGTCATAGGAAGAAGAGTCAGTTGGTTCCATCTCTGGCCCCTGTGTTTCATCAGGAGCTTCTTGGAATGATGGATAAAGTGCAGCCCTCTTGTTCCTATTAAAACCATCTTTGCTTTCGTTTCTAACTTAAATAGATACTTAGTTTTCATCGAGTGCTTCTGCTGCTTGGCTGAGCACTGGAATAAATTACAACCCTGCAACAACTAAATCAGCTTCCCTACCTCATAAAAATCCCTTTGTCATTTGACTTGCTTGGGTTTTGTGACCAAAGTTGTAAAACTACTTCTCCTTCCCTTTGAGAGATTTTACCAGTTGTTTTGGGTTTTTTTTTCCCCTTTGTGCAAGGATGTAGAACCGATTTAAAAGAATGAATTTGATGGAAATATTGCTAGCTGGGGTGCTTCCTAGCTTTTGATCCACAGAGTATTCCATTCAGAGGGAGCTGCATCCGTTTTCTGTCCTCCTCTGACCTCTCTCCGAGGAGATGACCCTTGCTCACGCAGGGTTTGGACTGAGTAGAGCAATGATGCTGTGGCAGCATTCTACACTGTTGTGTACAGGCAGCAGATAAATCAGTGTTTCTTTTGTGTGCCACAGTGGAAATGGTGCTGCTGACATCCAGATCATGAGCTCTCCATATTTTGGCATTATTTTGTTCGCGTTACACTTTTGGAGTATTCAGCACTTGAAGGTCTCATTTCCCCTTCTCTGAAGGCTATCACATGTCTTCACTTTCTGTTTTCCTTTCCACATTTTGGAGGAATCTGTGACTGGTGTCATCCCATGACTTTTGGATCTGGGAAAACACCACGTTTGCTGCACAACTGGCAACCTTGGTACCATTTCTCCATGAAATAGTTCCTAGCAAAGATCTGACACCAAGACAAAACCTGTGCTCAGTAAATATTTCTACAGAGATTCACTGGGACCGGGGAGGTGCTTGACTGCTCTGAGCATGTTCCATGCATACTTTTCACTCTGGAATAACTGATATTTTAAACCCACAGTTCCTTCTTTAAGGACAAAGCAGTTGGCCTGCCAGCTCTGTGCGGCAGTTTGCTGTTCAAATGAATCCCGGTAGATTTTCCAAGAACAAAAAATAGAGACCTATTTTTCCACATAAAATCAAGGTTTGTTGTTTCTCTGTGCTTTCGTGTAACTCTTAAGGGCTTCCATTGAGTTTTCTTAGGTTTTCTGAAAGGGGGAAAAAGAAAACCCAGCATTTGGATCAAAACCAAGCATGAGAAATTTCAGCATAAAGGAATTTTCTTAAGGATGTTTATAGAGGAGACTGAAAAACTTAATTCCAGTCCAGAGCAGTGACCCAGTAAATGCTGACATTTTCTTTTCTTCTGTGCAAATTCAACAGAATCTTGGTTAATTTGATGGCTCTTCCAAATGCCTCCTGCCCCTTAAAGTGGTGTCAGTTAGTATGTTGAGAGACTTCAATTCCTCTGGGCAGATGATTTCTAGTATTTTAGTAGGAGCTTGTCTAAGAGCCTTCTAAATATTGCCCATGGTTTGGAAGAGGATATTAAACATTCCTGCGTTTTCATCCTGTTTCTGAATCTTCTGAACAAATAAGACTTCTCTTGGTAGCTACAGAAGATTTTTGTTTTGATCTAGAAATCTGGTGCTAGTGATTGATCTGGTGCTGGGTTAATAATTCATGTGGCTGTGGGACTCGTTTGAATCTTGTGTGTGTGTTCTGTTTGCATCTTTCACATGATTCTAAAATGGGTTTAATGTTACTAAATAAATGCCATCTCACTTTTCAGCATGCACTTAGTAAGAAAAATCTCAACTCTCTCTGCTGCCTGTGTTCAACACCCTTCAAGGATGGAGCCTAAAATGATACAGGAGCTCTTGCTTTAATTCCGAGGTGCATGGCCAGGATAAAACATGGGCTAGAACATGGATTTAATATCACACTGATCTTCCAGAGAGGGAAAATGAGCTGTGGAATTTCTGCTTGCTCCTCTGGGAATGACTCCAAGGGTGCTGGAGCTCCAGGGTTAGTAAATGGGGATGTTTTACCCCAAAGCCATGGTGTTTTCCCAAAGCCCAGACACCTCCATGGAGACTGGAGGCCCATCCATGGAGGAGGAATTCCATCTGCAAACCTCCTCTGCAGGCACCCAGCAACTGGGTCAGTAACATCTGTTTCTCCAAAATGTGCACAGTGCTGCAGTATTACTTTTTTCCAGCATTCCTCCAATGTGTAGTATTTTTTTAAATGCCAAGTATGTCAAGGCCATAAATACTTTAACATGCAGGAGAAGTGAAAGGAGGGAAGTATGTCCTTTTGGATGCCTTTCCCCTTCCCTGCCAGAGGGACCTGTCAGAGTGTGTGAGCACAGTGGGACTTGGGACCAGGGCTGGAATGACAGGACAAGGGGGATTGTCCTTGACTGACAGAGGGCAGGTTAGATGGGATGCTGGGAAGGAATTCTTCCCTGTGAGGTTGGTGAGGCGCTGGCACAAACTGAAGAGTGGCATCGTGGGCAAACTCAACAACTTGAGACGCTTCTAGAGGGTTTTTGAAAAGCAAGCCAGAGAATCAGTTGATTCTTGCCAAAATGTGGAACCCATGTGGCTTGGGAAGTGATATCCACCCAAGGAACTGAGGGTATAACCCCAGAGCTACACAAACTTAACATCAGTGTCCACCCAGCGTGGCTCAGTTTTGGGGAGGCCAGCAAAGGGAAATGTGCTGTGGGCAAAGCATACTTCTTTGCTTTTATTTTCCTTCCGATAAATCAAGCAGTGTTCGGTGCAACTCCAAAAACTTTGTGCCTTTGGATTGGAAAGTGGAGCAGCAGGTAGGTGTGACGCAGGTTTTGCACAGTCACCGAAGTGAACCCACCTTAAGCCAACAGAGGGGGTGAAAGGTGGCAGTGTTTGGGGGCTGAATCGGTGTTTTCAGGCGAGGCAGCACCTCTTTCATAAAAGCCTGTTTCTATCGACTCCTTAAGAGGTTTAGACTGCAGGGCTGTCTCCAGAACCTGCCCCCTCCCCGTTGCAGCTCCCAGGTGTTTGTCTTGGCAGGAGGCAGTGTCTGCTCGGCCGGGGCTGGGATATTAAATCGAGGGAACACAGAGCTCTTGATGCTTTTCAATAGGGCTTCTATTTCAGTAGGGGCACGATAGAGCTGTCAGCCACCTGTGATTGTCCAGCGGGGAAGAAAGGAGGGATAAGGAATGAGGGGAGAGCCCTGGAAGAAACGTTTTCCAATTCCATCAATAGAATGGTGAGGAGAAAGTGTTTTCTGGGAGGCAGAGCCTTGTGTTGGTTTGACTGCTGAGTCCTTCGCTGCAGTCCAGGCATTGGTGGATGGAGAAATCAAGGATGATACTGGCTGAAACTGTGTGGGATGGCACAAGGAACCTCCTGAACTGAACTTCTCACTTGTGGAGAGCCTTGTAAGAGATTTTGCTACAAGCTGAATGATCACTGTGTGGCCCAAAGTGAGAATTAACCTAGCTGTCCTGATTCTGACACTTGGGGAAGTTCTCATTTTCCATATATATTCCAGATATGTATTTCTGTATTTAATTTTTAAGGTGTGAGAGGTGGTTGATTCATTTAGTTTGCATAGAATAGGAATTTAGTTTAAGTGGCTTTAAGCTGAAGGACGAAAGGTTTGGATTAGATGTTAGGGAGAAATCTTTCCCTGTGAGGGCGGGGAGGGCCTGGCACAGGGTGCCCAGAGAAGCTGTGGCTGCCCCATCCCTGGAAGCGTTTGAGGTCAGGAGCTTGGAGTAGCCTGGGACAGTGGGAGGTGTCCCTGCCTATAGCAGGGGATAGAACAAGTTGGTCTTGGCAGTCCCTGCTAACCCAAATCCATCCATGATTCCAGGATTCTTTGTGGGAAGCAAGGGGAGTCCATTTGGGATGCTTGTAGGAAATGCAGGTGGAAGCTGAAGCCAGAGCATGGCAGGGTCCCTCTTTATTGGATATACCAAACCTCTGTTGGTCTCCATGAGTGTAGGATATTTGGCTTCTCTTGGTCAAATAAAGGCTCCTTCTGCCCCAATGCATGTTTGAAAGAATGGAAGAGAAAACATTGGCAGAAATCTGCAGGCTTTGAAATTCTTGATGTACAGATCCTGTCTGTTTTCCTGTGTTGGTGCAGGTGTTGGACTGGGTCTTGTTCTTTGAAGCAAGCAGGTTCATCCTCCTGAGCAGGTTCATCCTCCTGAGCATAGTCTCTCCCATAAAACAGGACACGGGTAGTTCTCTCTTTTCCCACTGAATCCTTCAGTGTCCTTGGATTGGAAAGTAAATGCCTGGCTCTTTCACACAAGCCTGCTTCACTCTGGTGGGAGCTGTGATCTTCTCATGCTTCCCTTCTAGGTGGAGTCCAGCAGCACAGTGCAGCTTTATTACTCCATGTTTGCACCTGTGTGTGGCTGAAGGGTCACCAGTTGGAGCCACCTTCTGAAGGGGAAGGGGATTTTGGTGTCCTTCCATCTCTGTGTTCATTCCTGATATTTTTCTTGCTTGTTTTTTACTAAGGATGACCACTTCATGTAGCCTCCTGCTGCTGAGCAATCTCCGACCTGCTTATTAATCTGTTCCCACTTACTGACAGCCTGCTCTGTTTGGAGATGAACGTAGAGCCTTGAACGTGATGCTAAGTTTCAATTTTTCAAGCTTTTATCTCCCCTATTTCAGCTCTTCCCAGTGAAGACCCAGCACGTGGTGTTTCCAAATTACTGTGTATGACAGAGGGATGTGCAGATCCTGAGACAGATAAAGGATGTCTGTAATACAAATGAAGAATCTCGTGTAGAGAGATGCAGGGAAGCTCTGTGCATCTTGAAGTCCCATATTGTGTTGCTGATTTGCTTAAAGCAGCTTTACAGATCTGTTCTCTCACTGTTCAGAGCTGATTTAGGAGAAATAGCTGCTAATTAACGCCTCAGTTCCCCAGGGTGTCACATCAGTGTTTGAAAAACTATTTCTTTGTAGTACAAAGGCACCAAGGACAGTGTAAAAACATAACTTACAGCATTATCTTCTTTCTGAGAGGTTCTGTGTCTTACAAGAACACGAGGTGTTCACAACACAGGCACCAGCAGAGTTTGGGATGGAGGCTGGGAGCAGAAGGTGACAGCATCCTCGGACCTCGTGGTGTTGACCATGGGATGGTAGGATGGGTTTAACAACCCAAAGCCTTTCCTGCTCTCGGGTGACCAACTTTAGAAGCACTTGATAATGGCCATCAGTGTGACTGCAGAACAAACTTCCTGACGTTTTGAGGGTGGCCTTTCCAAAGCTCACTTGGGAATTAACTGCCTCGCCCACACTGCAAGCCGCTAGAAAACGGGGCATTTGACTTCCTAAAATACTTTTGGAAATCCCACCCATAATGTTTAATACTGAAGGTAAATGTGGCCATTAATGGACACTTCACAGCTCCCCGTTGTGCTCCCTGACTGAATGAAGGGCTCTTTCCTCTCTCCCTACAAACACCCCATGCATATTTATAGGGAATCATGTTCCCCCTTAAATGCTGTTGATTTTGGCTCAGGAAGTGATTCCTTACTTTAACCTGCCCTTGTAGGTTATTTTCTCAAGGCTTTATATTGTTTCTTACTCCCTTATGCTTCTCTGCATCTTGTACATTCTGGGGGGGAAAAAAAAAAAGTATTTTCCAGATTTTACTCCATCCTTGGTTTGTCCAGTAAGGGATATAAGGTTTGCTGTCCTATGGGAAGCCCTCCTAGGGCTGTCCTATGGGAAGTCCTCCTCTGGCCTGCCTGGGCCAGACTGGGTTTGGCCTTATTCCCACTTACCTTTTGTTATGAACTCCAGCAGCACTTGCTCCTGCATCTCTCTAACTCCATAGAATTCCCTCTGTTCACTGTGCACCATTTCTTCTGGATCAAGGGGGACAGGAGGAACTGCAGGGATGAAAGGAATGAATGCTCAGCAGTCATTTAGACAGGTACAGATACTGGGGAGCAAGGTAGATGCAGATGGGGTGCTGATGGGACCTTGGGCAGGTTTCTCCTGGAATCTCCCCTGGGAGCAGTGAGTCTGTAGGAAAGCCAAGGAGTTAATCCACTTCCCTGAGCCTCAGGGCTGAGATGGTGCTGGGAACAGGCAGCTTTATTCCAGCCACTATGCCCCAAAGGCTGCTTTTGGATTTTGGTGGTCCTGTTGTCTTCCCTTTTTCACAGAATCCCAAGGACAGCTCTGGAGAACTCCACAGTAGCACAGATTCCAACCTGCCTCCTTCAGTGGATGGAAATTTTGAATGCCATTAATTTAGAAGAAAAAAAGTAGTAAAATTAATAGCATTCCAAGATTGGAGACTGCTTTCCTGGATTGCTCCATCAATGTGCTTTTGTGGAAAAAAAAAAAATACTACTACATACTTTCTCCTTGAAAATCCACCGCAACCTTTTCTCCAAGGGAGCCTTGAAAAATCCGTGCTCCAAGCACCTCCCTGGACATCTCTCTGGCTGGGAGAAGGAAGCTCTGGGTTGGCACTACAGTTTACAGGGAGGATTCACTTGGAAATGCATAGCTTGCTTCTACCTCTTCATCTCCATTCATTTGGAAAACTTGAAGCTCTTTTTATTGCTGAAATTTTGGGGAGGGGAAAAGAAATGTATGGGTGACAGTAGTATTCCAAGCATTTCGTGCTTCATCCTTCTTGGTATTTGTTTTTAGAGCCTCAGTCTGGGTCTTTAGGCTCCAGAAAGACATATGGACGTGTTTTCTCTCTTCCTCACCAGGCTGGAATGATAAGAACTGATGAGGATGAGTACTTCATTGAGCCTTTGGAAAGAGGAAAGCAGATGGAAGAGGAGAAGGGGAGAATCCACATGGTGTACCGGCGGTCGGCGGTAGCGCAGCGTCCCACAGACGTGCTCCCCGATGTCCACACAGAAGGTACAGTACCCATGGGGGCTGCTTGCACATCTCTTCCAGGTGACTCCAGCCTATGGAAGCTTTTGCAGGAGGCTGGACAACAACTGTTTCAAGTTGGAGTCCCGTTTCTTTGTGAGTAACAGCGAAATTGTGCCAGGTTACTGTTTTCCTCCTTCTCCTGGTTGCTGTGAAAGCGGTCTGATGGCAGTTGCGTTCATCCGATGTGTTTTGTCACATCCAAGAATTCCCCTCTGCCTTGAAGAGAATGTGGCTGGTCCATCTGAGAATAATTACCATGTCTGAGAATAATTATCATCGTGTAGTTTAATCCATTTGCTTGTGTGTCTTTTTAGTGTTACACAAATCCTCATAAGCCAAGGCATTGCATATTGAAGGCTGAGGGATTTGACACTCTGGACTCAGGATTAAAGAGCAGGTCTGCACCCATCAGTGCTCTGCCTTTATTTCAGTATCCTTCAGCTTCTCACATTCCTGTGTTTATGTTGTGTTCACGTGTTGTTGAAACTGGAAAGGGTTTGGGAAATAAAAGGAGTACTTGCAGTGCACAGAACTGGAGGTGCTTGGCATTTGGTACCCCAGCAAGGCATTTCCAATTTAGTTTGTGCATCTGGAGGGGTTTAGCCTGGAGAAGAGGAGGTTCAGGGAGACCTGCTCTGAAAGGAGGCCAAAACTCCCTGAATGGAGGTTGTAGCCAGGTGGGGTTCAGTCTCTTGTGACGGGTCAAGAGGACATGGCCTCAAGC
Organism: Polioptila caerulea; assembly: GCA_013397295.1. Lineage (NCBI taxonomy): Eukaryota > Metazoa > Chordata > Aves > Passeriformes > Certhiidae > Polioptila > Polioptila caerulea. The sequence goes on along the minus strand of VYXF01000638.1, from coordinate 36,797 downwards.
TGCAGGTTTAGATTGGACATTAGGAAGAACTTCTTTGTGGAAAGGCTTGTCAAGCCCTGACACAGGCTGTTCAGGGCTGTGAAGGAGTCACCATCACTGGGGGATTTTAAAGTCATGTAGATGTGGCACTTGGGGCCATGGGTTAGTGGTAGCCTTGGCAGTGCTGGGGGAACAGCTGAACTCGATCTTGGAGGGCCTTTCTGAAGATTCCAGGACCAAGGTTAAAGCAAGATGCCCAAGCCTGTGACACATGAGGAAATGATAGCAGTGACTGAGTTGTCTCTGTAAGAGCTGTGTATGGATGCCATGAAAATGTTCCTCTTCTCTGTCCTTGTTCCCCCACCACCGTGCCTGGGCTCGAGGCAGCAGTGCAGAGTGCGGTCTGCTCACCCTTTGGGAGTTCAGCCAGCACACACAGGAATCCAAAGTTTCAGTAACAGATGACAGATGACTCAACAGAACAGCCCTTAAGATAAAAAAGTACTTACAAATTGTGTTGTCAATGAAGCTGTAACAAAACTGGAAACACTGTGACAGCCTTTCTCGGCAGTGACACAGGACACGCTGTGTCATGCTTTCCCTACAAAAAGTCAGTTTTCTAAGAGGAAGGCTTCCAGCTCTAGCTGTGTGGAAGGAGCTTGCAGTCTGACAGGACATCTGGTATTCCTGCAGGATTTTACAGCGTTTGGGGATTGGTTTGGACATTGCTCAAAGAACTGGCCAGAATGAGCGTAGGAGTTGTAAGAGGAAAAGCTGCCATCCTGAGAGCGAGGTTTTAGCAATGACCACAGAGCTGTGGAGTATTGATTGGCTTGTATCCAGTGTCCTCATGGAAGTCAGCACACTACCCACTCCTCTTTCCCTGTTTCCTTTGTGGCTGTCTCTTTGATGAAGCTTCACTGAGCTGTCCTAGTGGGAGCCAGAAATCTGGGGGTCTGGGGAGGATATTGGGATGCCTCAAGCTGCTGGATAGCATGGGCTCAGCCTTCCCACCCTGAAGCAACACCCTGTGCTGATTTCTATCTATGATATCCTCTTTAGGGAATGACAGTGGCAATTTGCATGTATTGTTGTCATAATTTGCTTTGTGTAGAGCCTGGTTTCTTCAGAAGCCTTGCATGTGACACTCAGGAAATCAGATTGGAAGTCCTGTCCCATTCCTGTGGGGAGTTTTTCTTTGTGTTTCTGCACACCCAGTTTAGGCTTCTTGGAGGATTCCTTCATTAATTACTGCTGTTTTATACCTCTGGCTTTTCAGTCATTTTGGTGTGAGTAGGATCTCTTGCTTGTAAATGGACCTGAATATTTGGGGTTTGTTTTGATCCCAGGGAATTGTAGATAGTTTTCTATCTTTTATGCTTAGAAAATGCCTCTGCTCGCACTCAGTGATATCAGGGAAATGTGGATAATTTTCCCTATTTTGACAGGCTGTTGGCAGGATTGATTATTTGTATGTCATGGGTAATCTGTCTGCTGATTTCTTGTTTGACTGTATTCCTTGCAATCTGATCTTTCTTCTGCCAGGTGAGGCAGTGCAGAAAAGCGGTAGGTCTTGACCACCAAATGTTGAAACCATTTTATTAACCCAAAATCCTGCTTGGTCCTTGTGATGTCCATGGGACAGAGTGTTTGCTGGTTTGGAGTGCTGAGCTCAGGGTAGCTCCCCTGGACAAAGGAAACTCTTCCTCTTCTCTGGGGTGCAAGGCAAGGCCTCCCATGGGAAATCCCAGCTATTGAAAAAAACCCTGAAATGCAGAGGGATGTGACACTGGACATTTGTTTTTAAGCATCTGGGATGAGCATCTGGTTGGGTCTGGTCTGGGAATCATATCACAGAGCAGGACAGTGTCTAGAGGTCTCCATGGGTGTAAATACACCTGACAGCCTCCTGACAGCTCTTCCATGTCAGATTGCCCCGGGATGACATTTGTAAGCTCGACTTCCCCAGTCGTTTAAGTCTTGATCCTAAAGACACTGGACATCTGTGTCTCTCATTTGGGTTGAGTGCTACAGGTAGTCAGCATTCGTGTGGTGTTACTCCCAAGTAATGTCTCTTAAATCAAAAAATACTTAAGGGTAAAAAGAGACAAAGGCAAAGTCTCCAGGTTGAGGATAAAGGGTCTGAGGGACAGAGAGCGAATGAGCTGTGCAGACAGAGCTGAGAAAAGTCAAACAGTGTATGAGGCTGTCATGTTAAAACAGGATTTAAATAAAGCCTTACGATTCTCTCACCAAAATAGCTTTTTGCTCAGGAAGGGAAAGAAATGCTCTCAGGACAAGCCTGAGTTTGGGAGGTTTTGGAAGTATAACAACGATATTACTCTGTCTGGGTGGGATGAAAAGAAGCTGCTCCTTGTTAATCAACTGAGAATCATCCCTGGAATGTGTCATCATTAACCTTGTTCCTTGAAAGCTCTCATGGAACAACAGAAACAGGCAAAGAACCTGTAGAATTTACAATCAAACTTGCACCTAGGAGGGCCTTCTGTGCAAGTTCTACTGAATTTGGCTCAGGAGTGTGCTAAAATAAAACCCAGGCTATGTCTGAGAAACATAAAAGCCTGATCCAAAGTCCGATGGAGTCAGTGGGAACACTCAAACTGACATCAGTGAGATGATGAGGCAGGGTTTGGATTATATGCTGCCCGAGCTGATAGCTGAGTGTTCAATTCATCTTTCCTCCTGTTTATTCATTTATCATTTTTTCTGTGCACTTTGGTGTGGTGGAATGATGGCAACCATCCCTGAGCTTAGCAGTTACACAGCATGGAAACCTACTCAGAGCCTTCCTCTTTCATCCTCCTCTTCACACCGTAGTATTTTTTAAATGACAACCTATTCACCCAGCAAGCACTTGAGATGAAAGTATTTTTGTAATTACTTCCTAACAGTGGGAAACAAGGAGTAGGAGCCTTTATCTCCCAGCTTCCTTTCAGAATTTTCATTTTCCCCAAAGAACCAAAGTGCTTGTGTGTCTGATGGGGTTGCCATGGCGCTGGCGTCGAGTGTCTTTGTCCCAGGTGGGAAACATGTAGGAGGAAGAAATGATTTGGGAATTGCTCCTGGTTGCCTGGGAATGAAACCCTGGAATAGAAGGTAGAAGAATGGGAAGACTATTGCCTGCTTGGGAGACCTCCCTCTGCACTTCCCCAGGCCCATTAGTGGCTCTCAGGGACATTGTCGTGCCGGAGGGTGTCTGAACCCTTTCTCAGCAGAATTTCTCATGACCTGTGTTCTGGTGGAGGATATTTTTGATGCTGCACAGCCCACCACACAAGTTTTGTGCATCAGAACAATGGGGAAGATGGAAATTATTTCTCTGTGGACTCATTGCAGCACGTTGTATAAAATCCTGTGTTCAGTAGGGACATTCTTGTAGAATCACAGAATCCCAGTGTGGTCTGGGTTGGAAGGGACCTTAGGGATCATCTTGTTCCACCCCCTTCCATGGGCAGGGACACCTTCCACTATCCCAGCTTGCTTCAAGGCCCATCCAACCTGGCCTTGCACACTTCCAGAGATGGGGCATCTTCTCTGGGCAGCCTCTGCCAGGGCCTCACAGCCCTCACAGGGAAGGATTTCTTCCTGATACCTGATCAAAAGTCTCTCTCCAGCTGTCCTGTAGTTCCCCAAGAAAGGGCCACCACTAACTTGTATTGATGGCAATAACCTGCCTTGTCTAAGGACATCCTGTTCTTTGTCCACTGCCTCTGAAGCATTTGCTTTTAATTTAGCCTTCTTCTCTTAAATTGAAACCTAAGTGGATTCCCTGAAGTTCTTCAGTGAATATAGTTTGTGGGATTGGGTTTCTTATTTTTTAAATTTTTTTTTTCTGGTAGCAGCCTACTTAAGGAAAAGGTAATCAAATAGAACAGGAAGGGCACAGTATGGTATAAAAGAAAAGGAGTGTTGGTGGTGGATGTATAGGAAGCAAAAGGAAACACTTTATAGTGAGGAGAAGCTTACCTTTTTTTTTTTAAGAAAGAAAAGCTTGAACAGGAGTGGATCAGAAGGTGCTGTGAAGTGACTGATGTGCTCTGTCTGTGTTGGGGAGGTTGTGCCTGACGATGGGAGCAGGAACATCCATCTGCTTAAGTCGTCTTCTATTCTTGGCAATAACAAAGGAAAATGATTTTTTAGTAAAACCAAGAATAAAGGCTTCATTCCAACTGCAGGCAGCCAGCGCCAGAGTAGTAAAACACACAGAAAAATCTGTATGAAGGGAAAATCGAAAAAATGGAGACAGGTCAGTGCATTCAGCTTTTGGCCATTCCAAGGTTCATACTGTTTTCCAGTAAAAACTCCCTGTGCCCCCAAATTGCATAGGAAGAAGAAAACTTTCAATAAACAGTGGTGCTAGCAGACAGGAGAGGTTTTTAAATATTGTGTAAGCAGCTGGTCCTATGTGAAGGAGCCTGTTTGGTTTAGAGATGACATTCTCAAAGTAATCTGGGAGGGACTTGCCAGGGTGATGGTCACCCTCGGGTGGTCCATGTAGGACTGAGGTCCCAGATTAGGATGTGAAGTGGCTCATTTCTGCTGCTCAGTTTGATCAAAAAGGTGCATGTGAGATGGTTAAAGAGCTTTTTATGGACCAGGACACACGTACCAGGATGGCACTCTCCAAGAATATGGGAGTGAGAATCAGGAGAGCTGCCTTATCAGGGGGAGTTGATGTGAATTAGAGGTCAGGAACCAGAGGAAATGAATCCTCCCACAGCTTGTGGGGGCTGAGGCTTGTTCATGTGTTTTGCAGGCACATCCTACAAATTTAGGACCGAAATGAGAGCACTGAGAGGCTCTTTCACTGGGAGCAAAGAGCCTTGTTTAATCAGTCTGTTCTACAGCAGGCTTTTGCTGGGAAAATGGACTAAAATGCAGCAGTTTGTATCATAGCATAAAAGAATAATTTCCATACCGTAAGATGCTTGCTGGACTCTCTCCTCCTGAATTTTCTGCAGTTTTAGCATTTTTCCCCACTGTGAGACACCTGATTTTTAATGGGCTTGATGCTCAATTAATTTACAGGAAGATTCTAGGAACAGCTTAAGAATCCAAACTGAGGGCACCTTAATTCATTTATATCTTTTGAAAATACCTGGATGAGATGTTGGCATCGGTGGCTTATGGCAGAGAAGGAAAATGCATCTGGTCTGTTTTGAAGGAGCAATTTGGATGCCATGCTCCCGCTTTTGGGAGGGTCCATGTGGGGTTCCTGCAGAGTAATTCTTGCTGTGCCCATGTATTTACACCAAGGTGCCCCAGAGCTCCCTGCACCCTTCCCTTTATCCCTCCAAAACACGGTGTAGATGATGAGTAAACTCTGGTTTGTCACATGTGGGATGACACAGAACTGGGCAGCTGGAGCTGACGGCAGCACGGAGGGAAATTACTGACATGGCAACATCAGCCTCATGCTTCACATGGCTCCCCGGGGACCGAGTTTCTTCAGATCCATTTCTGGGTTACACAAGTGCATAAATCTTCCCAAAATGCAATAGTAAAACACTGCAGAGTAACAGCATGACCCAGCTGTTGTTTGCTGAGAAAACAGGGTGGTTTTTTTTCCAGAATACCTTGCCTAATCATTCTTTGGAGTATTCCAATAATGTGGGATGGGATCAGCCAGATAATTAGGGTTCTGGAGGTTATTAAAGATCACACAAGTCTGAGTGTGCAGTTAGAGTTGGAGAGGAGGGAATTGATGTCTCAGTGAAGCTGAATTCTTGTGCATGGTGATGGGGAGAGCTGACCTGTGGGAAATCTCTGTTGGATCCCATCAAATACCGTGTGGTTTGGGAAGAGAACTCAGGGAGGGATGTAGAGCTTAGCTGGCTTGTGCTTCAGCAGTAGCCAAGGGAAGCATTTCGTTGGTGTGTCTTCCTTTGCAGCATTTTTGGCAGGGCCTGTTTCTAAACATTCCCTGGAGAAGTTGGAGGACCTGTCCACAGGAGGCGTGCCCTTGTGTCTCCTTTGGCATTTCGCCTCCCCACCAGGTAACAAGCAGGCTGCTGCCTCCCAGCAGTGCCTGCAGGGAATAGGTTTGTCCTTCCCCTTGCTCCTGGCAACAGGCTCTGTCCTGCAGGTGGCTAGAAATGGTAGGATTTTCCTTCTTCTCCCATATTTCTGCACAGGATGCCTGACAGTGGGCCTAGGTATCTGGAGAAGGCTGGATTCAGGCACTGGCATCCTCCATGGAGGACTGGGAGTGATGGGTTGCAAGCCTGTGTGAATACACACACTTGATTAGCAAGTGCTATCTTTTTGTATGAAATGACTCTCCTGTGGCCAAAAATGCAGAATCTGGATCACAGAGTTTGAATAACAATTTGTTTGCCAAAGAATTGTGTTCTGTAATCCTGCAGACATCTAATAATGAATCGACACCACCTACTTATTGCAAATTAGAATAAAAACTTCCAAATACACTCACCATCTTGTGCAAAGTCCTAATAAGGCCTGAAATCTTTCAGATAATAAATTTTCAAGTGCAATAGGGTTAAACACAGTGTAAACAGAGCTTTCTTAGTCTCTTCTGGAAACAGTAACAGGTGATGCAAGGCCATCCAAGGAGCTTTGTGCTTTCTTAATGGAGAGCTCTGCTCTACCTTTCCAATTCTCCTCACTAATAGCTCCAGAGAACATAAAGTCACCATTTCCAGGAGGAACAGTAGTTGTGCTTTTCTCTCCTTGTCAATAAATCTATTAGAAGTATTAAAGTAAGAGGTAGTAGTAACTCTGTTAATTATTTACAGAAGTCAGATTGGTGGGAGAGTCAGTGATGGGTCTGTGGTTGCCCTCGAGCATCAAAGCAACCTCTGGGCCTGAAGGGTTTGGATGTGTTTCCTGTGTTTCAAGTCAAAGTGAATGCTGTAATAGTTTACCAATTTAGTGTGTACCCTGTTCCCTCCTGCCCAGGCTCTTCTGCACTGTGTTCCCAAGTGCTGGGGAGTGGTATGGTGAGATTGGAGAAGGTCCATGCAAGCAGAGAGGGAAAGTTTGTGGGTCTGGGGATTTCTGCAGTCTGCAGCATGGGCCAGCTTCACAGTGCCAGGGGGCAGGGTTAGATGGGACACTGGGAGGAAATTCTCTCCTGTGGGGCTGGTGAGGCCCTGGCACGGGCTGCCCAGAGGAGCTGTGGCTGCCCCTGGATCCCTGGAAATGTCCAGGGCCAGGCTGGATGGGGCTTGGAGCAGCCTGGGATAGTGCAAGGTGTCTGTGCCCAGGAGAAGAGGACCCTTGGGGAAAAGAAAATGCTGAGGGTGTTTCTTAGGAGCTCTAAATGTAGCTTGAGCAGAATCCCTGGGGATGATTGCAGGCTGCTCTGCCAAATAGGGATTTGCTTCTCCCTTAGGTCTTGGACTTTCTAACCAAGTTAGGGAGCAAATTAGGAACCAGCTACGAATTCGTGTCTTTTTCTTCTTTTGTATCTGGATGTAGATTTTCATTTTCCTTTAAGTATCTGTGATTTGATGATCAAGATTATTTGTGGAGTTTTTTTTTCCCTTGCTTAGGGCAGAAAGGAAGCTCAGGGGCAACCCATGGTGAAACTGCATTCTGATCTTCCATGTTCCCTCACAACAGAGTAAACATCTCAAACTTTACTCAAAAATCATGTTGTTGAACATGAAAAATTCAGCTGGTGCTTCTAGACTGAGAGCAATTCCAAGTATATCTCCTGCTTTCATTTGATCTGGGGCAAAACTGATTTTGAAAGCTCCTGAGAAGTGAAAGGGAACTCCTTATACTCCGTGGCTTATGAAGAAGCTCTGATATCATCACACATGATGTAACTAGTGGCATTACAGATTTTGTTGATTTTCAGCAAAAGCCCGTGTTTTCCATAGATCTGTGATAGCAATAAAAATCCAGTTCACAAAATAATTTATTACCTGATTTATTTACTTTTTGAATGCACAATTCTAACCAACAGGCAGGGAGTATCCAGGAACCGTGTAATTAATTTTGGGAACTGTTTTGAATAGTTTGTCCTGAACAGTCCTTGAAAATTCACTACCATATCCCTGGGTTCTGCTCAGGTTCTTCCATGGCCAACTCCTTGTTCCTTTTATTCCTGATCACAAGTGAATTTGCAAACAGATACGTTTGAGCCTCTCCTTTGGTATTTTGATGGTATTTTTCAATTTGCTTTTATAGCATTGATTTATTTCAAGTCCCTTTTCTTAATCAGAGTTTTCCCTGCCAAGAATAAGTAACAATATAATTTCATTACTTCCAGCACTTCAAAGCTTCCAAGTTTCTGATGCTGAGAACATTTACTACTAGAAGTAAAAATCAATCTTCCTTTAGTTAGCAGTGCTCTTTAATAGGGAGCACAAGGGGAGATTAATTAAAAGTATCTGTTTTTTGAGGGCCCATGCAGCACTGTGCCGTGTTGTGGGGGTTGATTAGACACTTGGTTTAATTGGATGAAGGCTGATGAAGTTGTGACCTCCTCAGATTTGCTTCGTTTGCTCTTTGTCAAACATGCTCTT
>VYXF01000638.1:0-28211 GCA_013397295.1 Polioptila caerulea | reverse complement strand
TTTTTCAAACTTTCTTTTTTTTTTTTTTTTTTTTTTTTTTTTCTGCTGGCGAGACAGGATCATCATTCATATTTATTTTTTTACATCTGAAGTTTGTCAGGCTGCTTGGAAAAATGGGACAATGAAAGCCATCTGGGCATGCCATCCCCTTCCATCTGGAAACATCTGCATGGTTATTAGGAACATCTCAGCAGCACTGCAGTGAGCAGATGTGTTCTCCTCCATCCCTGGGCCCACTTAGAATTTCTGATAGTGAGAGAAACCCGATAGGCACTAAACCCCAAAGGCCTGATGCTTGAGCAGGCCCTCTAATACCACTTCTTTGGGATGTTTGTTCCCATGTGAAGGAGAAATCTGTGGTGCTGGGGGAGGAAGCAAAGGAGGAAAGCCAGCCATGTCTCCTGCAGCTCATTCCATGTCTGTGTCTGTAGGATTTCAAGCTGAGCACTTGTGTTCTTGAGCCTTTGCCACGCAGGTTGACTCACAGCTGTTCATCAGCTGTAAGGCTCCGTGGAAATCCAGAGTCCCCTGCCTCCAGCTGCCCTGTCTCCATTCTTGAAGCCTTCAGAAACTAGACTTGAAATTTCTTTAAAGGGAGAGAACTCCCTGCATTGAATTTAGCATCCCTTTTCTGAACCTCACAGGTGTACAGGTGTTTCAGCTGCCATATCTCCATATAATTCCATATTTTCCCGTCCCTGTTCAAGTTTCCAACGAGAGTGGTGAGGCAATGGCACAGGTAAAAGATAGGATTGTGTCTGCCATGCCAGGGAAGCTGAGGCAGAAGCTGGAAAGCCAGGGAGAAACTGGAAAGCTGTGCTGCAGGACAGTGAGTTCCCTTAGGTGCTTTTCTGTGGGAGAGCAGAACTGGAAACCCAAGAGCATCTGTGAAACCTTTGAGGTACTTGGGACATAATACTGAGCATCTTCTGTGAAGGCTCATTTGGGGTGATGATCCTATTTACAGCTCGAGTGGGATATTCAAAGTCACTGCAGGTTATTACCCCAACTAGAAGTGGGTAAGTTGGTGCCCACAGTTTGGAAGTGGCAGAGCTTCTATCCAGATCACACTTCCCAAATCCCAAGCAGATACTCTGTCTCGCCAATGACTTGGATGTTACTTGTTTTTCTGGATTTTCAGGTCAGCAGTATAGGGATCTTTGTGATCAGCTGGGTTTTTGAAGCTGTTTGTTGTCCCAGCCCAAGACCCTCGTTGTGCAGATCAGCCTGGGGTTTTGGGGCACCCCCTTCCCCTGTGGATGTGGTACCTGGGTAGAATGGCCTTGTGCATATTTTTGCTGTTATCTTGGACACTCTCATGGTCCGTGGACTGTTGGGAAATAGCTTGGGCTTGGAGACATTTGTTGCTCTTGGAATGCTGACTTACAGTGCATTCATGGAAAAAAAAGCAGGAGCCCGAGTTCAACAGCATTCAGTGACAGTTTATAGTTGGAGCTTTTCCTTTATATTTATGCCAGTGGAATTTTGAGAAATGGCTGAAATTCCATGTGGCGAGAAAGAGAGGCTTATTATCCGTGACTAATGCTTGGATACACTTCTTAAAATTGGTATTATTTGCTGTTGTGCCACTTCTACTCTTCTGCTGCATTGGTTGATTCCATGGTCTCCTAATTTTGAGCAGCCTTTCTCTCACCTTGGACTGCCACTCTCACATCATTCCCACTGCCATCCTCCTTTGGGAGTTCAGCCGCTGCCACCACGCCATCACACTGGGATCCAGAGCTGGGACAAGCTCCCCTTTGTGTTAGCTGGGGGTTGAATCCAAGATGAAGGCTGCATTTTTGGATGACAGGATTGAAAATCATGCTCCTGATTGCTTTTGGTGCACAGGACTGTCTTTCTCGCTGCGTTTTCTGCAGCACAATATTTGACTAAGCATTTCTTCTTTGTAATTCTAAGGCATTAAATTGATTGTTTAGCTTAAGAGGTCCTTTTATGTGTCTAAACTGAACACGTGGGCTGTTTGCTCTCCTTTTGCAGAGGAGAACTCTCTCCTTTTTGTCATATTTCTAGTCAGACCCATTGCATATTCAACGGAAAATTCTTCCTAAGTCTTCTGCCCTCTCAGGTTCTTCTCCTTTTTATTATTATGCTTTTTCTCTCTGTCTCTGTTAGCTTTCCACCAGACTGGAGGGCTCATTAAAGCAACACTGTGCAGGAAATGGAGAGAGGTGCAAGAATGGGACCCTGCTCGCCAAAGAGGGAAAGTTGGCAGCTCTCCTCTCACAGGAAAATTCCTTGGATTTGAGGAGCAGCTTCATTGAGAGAGTGCTACTGAAGGGGCATGAAACGCTTGGTGAAGTGTCATTCCACAAATAAATGGCATTTTGGATACTCACACATTGTGATGAGGTTCTAGCAACAGTGTTCCAATTTATTTGAATTAATTTGTATATAGGAGTTGGAAATTTCTGTTTTATCCGAGTGTTCTTGAGTGGCAGGAGGGAGAAGGTGGCTTCTGGATAGAAAGAAGTACTAATTTCCTATGGAAGATGCTTCCAGCAGACCTCACCTCCCATGGCAGGCTGCAGGGATGAACTGAAAAACTCCTCCTTAGTCACAGCTTTTTCAAGAGAAATAGGCCTTGAAAGAATGGTCTTTCAGGTCAGAAGAGGAGGATTTACGATTATGACTCTGTGCTCTTTTGGACGGGATGGGGACGGGGAGAAGGAGAGGGGAATGATCAAAATATCCTGTGTGGAAACAGTGCGAGTTAGATTCATAACACATCTGTGCGAGGTGCAGGCGAGGCTGGCACGCTCGTAGGAATTTGGTGAGGTGGAAAGGAAAAAAAAGTGCTTCGTTGTGTAAGAGTCTATATGAAAAAAGGAGAGTATAAAGGGGAGGTGGATCCATAAAGAAAAAAAAAAATCTGTGTCAGTGTCTGAGGGCTGGTGTTTGCAGAAGACTCTTCCCCCAAACCTCTGAATGGCCACAGGAAGGTGTAGATGGGACTGTCATGTTTGCAAACCAGCTCTGTGGTGTGACAGTGAAAATCAACCCTCCTAGGCTGCCTGTTTGCTGGGATTTTTCACCAAGAATCGTGTGATGTCACTGTCTAATGTCAGGCTGCGTGGTTTTTGTAAGTGGATCACATTTACTCCGTGTAATTATAGACAGAGCTGTGGGCAGAGGAGGTTCTGCTCCATAAGGAACTGTGAGAATTGAGAGCTAGCTTTTACTTCAGGACTGTTCTCTCCCTGTCAGCCCTTCCAGTTTTAAAATCCTCTCTTCCAGAAAACGCTTGACTGGGAGACAGCAGAGGCTTTGACTGATTTGCTGTGATTTCACAAAACCTGCCTGTGTGACACTGAATACTATTTTTCAACAAAGAATCAGAATTTGTTGGCCCAGCACATCTAGATGGAATATATTTATAATCGCTCACTTCATGTATTTTTTTAATTCCTCCAAAAAAAATGACTCCGTAATCATTAATTCAGCCAATTCTTGTGTACAAGTTAATTAAAAAATCAAGGATTTCAGCGTGAGATGGGCCAATGAAACTCTGCCAAACTTTAGGTTTGCATACCACAATACCTAAATACTGTAATCCAATGTATTATCCAAGTGTAGTGTGTGTGTACCTTAGGAATGTGGGGTGTTTTGGGTGGGAAGGGAGCTCTCATGTCTGCAGACATGGCTCTGCTGCTGCCTGGCCGCAGCGGTGGAGGTGTCCCTGCAGGTGCATGGGCTCATCACAAGGCTGGGCTCCCAAACCCAGCTGCTGGACTTTGTCCACTCGGAAGGTTGGAATCCACTTAGTGCCAACTGAGCAATTAAGGACAATTATGCTTTCAGCTACATTAACGAGTCCCGGGGGAGGAAGACATTGGGAGGAAGTGACCCATTGTCACACACTTTGTCTCGGTAATATGGGCTGCGTAAATATTTTCCCACATTTTTTTCCAGTTTTACACACTCAGTTGTTCCTTTTATGTGAGTGATTACTGTGAATTCCATTCTCCTGGCTCCTTTAGGCGTTGATCTCAGCAGAAGCCATGGGATAGCTGAGTCTGCCCGTGGCGTTCACATCCTTGGTTTCCACCTGTGCCGGTGCCATGCGAGGGAATCGAGGGAATCGCACTGAGGCTGTTGAGGAATGATTTTGCCTTACATACCTGTCAAGAGGTTCATTCAGTTTAGAATGGGACCTGGCCCAGCTATTCTTCCTGTCCTGTGTCTTCTGTGAACCTTCTGTGAGAGGTGGAAAGAAGTGGCTGAAGGCCCAGTGAATTCAGAAATCTCCTTTGATTTCTTTATGTGCAAAACTTGTGGCTTTGGCACTTGGACAGAGCTTCATCTCTTCCCTCCTCCGTTTCTCTACTGTCCTTTTAGACTTCAGGTGTCAGGTGGTTGGACTTGAGACTCCTAAAGGTCCTTTCCAAACTTAACAATTCTATGATTCTGTGTTTTATTGTAACAGGTCACATGTTCACTCCAGCCAGTGACCTCTAGATGGATTATCCAGACTCCGGAGCTCCGTCACACAGACAGGCCAGGGGAGGGTTGCCAAGGCAGCGGGCAGGACCCAGATCCCAGTGTTAACTGATCCTTAATTTGTTGTGGTAGTGGTCTGCTCTGTCTCTCAGAGGTTCAGGAGTACTTGGAGCAAGTCAGTGAGAAGGGCATGCGTGTCTCTTGTGTACAGGAGAAAACATTTAAAGTACCTTTTTGCTTTTTCCACTGCTGCCACCACAGTGCCCTGCAGCATTTTTGTAGTAGCAGGTTGCTGTGCCCCACCTTGTCACCACTGGCGTCCTCCCCTTGGTTTTTACAGTGTGTTTTCACTGTTGGTCCTTACTTTAAGGACTGCTCGTGGCTCTGCTCTCCAGCTGCACAGCACTTCTGCCTGTCCAGACAAGCCCTTCAGAAGAGCTCTTTGGCTTCTCCACAGGCAGGAGAAAGCAAATCCGTCCTGGAAAAGGGCAAAGATTCTTTCCTGAGACTTGCCCTTGCATAGATCGTGGTGGGAGAGCTTTCCCCTTTGCACGGATCAGAGTGGCAGGCCTCTGACATGGGGATTTCACATCTTTTGTGGGGCTGCTCCAGAGCACACATTGGGCATATTTAGGTGAAGTATTGAATGGCACATTGGTGGCTTGTACAGGTCCTTCCTCAGCAGCTGTCAAGCTCCATCCCTCATTCCCAAGGGCTTGGGAGGATGGTGTGTCTGTGTGCTGGGTGAGCAAGGCACAGCTCCCTGCTCGGAATAATCCCCTTCTAAGGGAGCCGGGCTCTGTCCTGGCGTCCCGCTCTTGTGTCTGGACAGTGTAGCAGGCTTTGCTGACTTCCAGAGGCTTAGGGCAGATAAAGTGGTGATCAGAGGGTAATTGCAGCTGACAGTGGGCAGTGGGCTGCTTGCTGATGAAAAGGGCTGTGGCTGGGCCTGCAGAGGATCAGCAGCCAGGCTGTGTCCTCTTGCACGGTTCCTGTGGCAGCAGAGGTCCCCCATGTTTAGGAACACATTCCTTACACAGCTTTTAAAAATAAGCAGCTGCATGTAAACACAGCTCTCCCTTTATCCCAAAGAAATGAGCAACCCAAGGAGTAGTTAGTGCCCTCACTGTGCAAACTGCTCCCATTTGCCCCAGTCTTTGCCACTGAAAATTCATTTACTGTCTTTTCCCTGGAAGCTGTGGCTGCCCTGTCCCTGCAAGTGTCCAAGGCCAGGTTGGATGGGGCGTGGAGCAGCCTGGGCTGGTGGAAGATGTCCCTGCCCATGGCCAGGAGGTGGAAGGAGATGGGCTTCGAGCTCCCCTCCAACACAAACCATTCCATGGCTCTCTGGAATAGGCTCTCTATCTCTCTATCTCTTCCATGGCTCTCTGGCTCCTGCCATGCTTTCAGCCAGCTGGCAGAAGCTGGCTCAGATGCCAAGGAGTAAGGAGTGAGAGAATGTTAAGGCCTTGCTCTAATGACTTAGTTAATGAGCACTGGGAGGACTGCATCTCTGCCAAAGCGACTTCCTCTCTCCCAGTAGTGTTCTTGTGCTGAAAATACCTGGTTTAGACCCTGGAATTCCAGTGAAGCCTGTTGGGATCTCAAGGAAGCTGCCCAAAAATGCAGACAGCTCAGGCCCATCCAGCATTTCTTCTTCCAGTAAGTTGTGAATTAGCAGATAAATTATGAATGCAACCTGTGCTTTCAGAATGTAGTGGGTACTCCCCTTCTGGATTGCTCTGTCCTTTTACAGTGCATTATTCCAGTGAGGAATCCAAGGATGCTGTAAGACTACTCCTTTGTGAAGTAAAAATAATTTTGGGGTTGATGTAATGCTGCATGAAGGCAGGGGTGCTTTTAAGGTTGTTAATGCGGAGCTCTCTCATGTTCCTGGGCGAGTGTCTGACTTGGAAAGTCATGGATTCGATGCTCTTAAGAGCTGGAAACTTTGGGGAGTAAAGCCTGCCCACTCTGAGCTGTAAAATCAAGCATTCTCTCCCATTCTGGGTTTGGTTCCAGCATCCCAGGTACCCAGGTGTGCACCTCAGCAGTGGGCCAGGCTGCACATTGTTGCTGACTTATTTTCTCATCTGCAACCCAAATTTCAGAGCCTCTATAGATGCTTTTTCCATACTTTTGGACACTGATACGGGTGATAATTTTGCAAAATGGGACTTTTTTCCTTTTTATTTTTCACTTTTTATTGTGACTGTGTTTAAAGGGTGCCATTGAAGAACTTGGTGTGATGTACAGTGACAAAGGGATGGCTTTGCTTGGTTTATTGTGTCCCACATGTGACCCACAGGCTTCTATGTGTCCTCTGTTTGTATGTAAGCACCAGCAGAAGGTGTTGCTCAGGTCTCCTAAAATGCCAGACCCAAATGCTCAAGTCTTCCTCACATGTCCAAAAAAACTCTGGCCTTTACCCAGCAGCATGTTCTCCTGGGGTTAAAGTAGAAAAATGTGGTTTATTGCTATTAAAGTCTCTGAGCTACATGTGTGAGTTGCTGAACTGAAGGAAGAGTAACAGCTTGTAATAATGTCTTGGTAAAAGACCTGGAGTTGTCAAGAGACTGTTTTTGATACATTTTCAAACTACAAAATACTGGGTCAAAGCCAGACTCCAACCCTACCCATAATTAAGTTTTTTGAATAATGACATGTAGTAAATATATATATTTTTAACCTGTTCTAAAAAAAAAAAATCCACAAAGCAAACTAACCACCAAATCACCTGTCCCTCCAAAATAAAATTAGGATGAAATTCTTGCTATATATATATAGAGAGAGCCAAATAATTAAAGAAATGGGGAATGAGGGGATTTGTTGCTACTAGGAAGGCAGGAATTCCAGGAGATATGGTTTGTAGTTCTAGGCTAACTGCCTATTGGCTAAGTTGGCTGTTAGTGCTAAAGCCCAGCTAAAAATAAGGTGCAGAGCAGATGAGCCAGGGCAAGGCCGGGCACGTCCCGAGGCCGTGTTAGGCCAGCACAGAGCTGTGATCTGGTATTAGTGGTGGCCAGGCAAGGTGCTGGCACGGCCCTGGCTGTGCTGGGAGCAGCCTCTGTGGCTTCTCCTCTGCTTGTCCAGTGTCCTCCCTCAGCTTTCCACGATTACAGGGCAACATCTTGATTGCAAACAGGCTCGGTTTGATCCTGAGCCTTGCTCCTTTTGATTGTGCCTTAGAGCCTCACAGCAACAGCTCCGCCAGCACCGTCCCTGCTCAGTTTCCACAGATCTAAAAGCACTTTCAGCATGAATCAGGTGAGTGCAGAGCTGCTGCAGAGTGAGCAGGGAGTGTGTCAGGCGTGTTCTCCAGCTCTGAGAAGTCTGGAACAGGCTGGCATTCCTCTTTGCTGTTTGTTTCTGGTCATGGCATGGAAAAAGAACAGTTAATAGTTGACCTAAATTCGGGCCTATTTAATTATAGTTTCCTTAAGTTCTGGCTTTGTTCTCTGTGTGTTTGCTGCCAGGTAAGGATAACCTGAAGTCCTAGAAAGCCTCATGCCAGAGAGGGAAGCGATGACAAGAAAATTACAGGGTGAAATTCCAGCCTTTTCTATTGGAAAAGTTTATCCTGAGTTGGCTCTAAGCACAGTTCAAATACATAGAGGATTATGCATTTCTACGTGGCTCCCTGAGTGTGCCACTGGCATCGAGCCCTGGTGGAAATGAGGGCTAGGAGCTGTTTTCCCTGATGGTGCATTGAAGGGAAGAGCCTTCTCGTGGTGTCAGCTCAAGGAATACAGTGCAGGAAATCTTCCATCCTTCCCAGAATCACTCTGCAGCTGGGACTGCTCAGGTACCAGGGAAGCACACGTTGCATGGAAGCAGTCAGCCCTGCAGGATGTCTCCTTTGCTCTTGTAAGTGTAAGAGCAAAGTGAGATGGGGTCTGTGTTTGTGGCCTGTGGAATTCATGCATTTCGTGACTAATCCTGCAGCCTCGGCATTCAGACCTTCCTTTAATCCCTGTTTGTTTGTCATTCTGCCAGTCACTGTCACTCCAAAGGTCCCACTGCAAGAGAACATAAGCAGAGGTAATTCTCCAAGCCTAATCATCTCAGGAGGACTGCGTGTGAAGTGACAAGAACTTTTTCTCTCTGTTCTTCATCCCTTAGTGTGGTGAGACTGTTGTGAAAGTGGAGCTGTGTCTGAACCTGGTTGCTGGCATTTTTATTTCCATTAGGAACTGCTTTAGTGTCTTTGTCCTCTGCTAGCACCTCCTCTGACACCAAGACACCTTTACGAGGGGTGACACCAGCACCAAACCGTACCTGCCACATCCCAAGACTCACAGGTGCAGCAGCACTTCCATCCTCAGGGACTCAATGGTCAGAAGAGTCTTTTCTAACCTCAGTGACTCCGACTTGTGGGCTGTGATGAGTTTTTCTGGTTTGGTTTTTGTTAGTGCTCAAGTGATTTCTTCCATCTGCCCTGAGGGAAATGTTAAATCCAATGTTCTCTTTTGTGTAACTGCCCTGTGTTTCTGCAGCAGCAGAGCTGGCTTGCTTTGTGTTATCAAAAGTTCATAGATAATATTTATTTATTGTGAAATATCCCAGAGAGACGCTCTGCAGGGGCTTCTGGAAGCACTTCATGGATATAGCCTTGAACATACAGTGAAACATCAAGTAAAACTCTGTATTTTTATGGCCAGTTGGCTGGGTTGGAGTTGCTGCAGAGACAAACTTTTCCCTCAGCCCCCAAAAACAAACAAGCAGAAGTTTTGGCAGCAGTTGAGCAAACAACAAACTCTCCTACAGAGGCAGTGACAATATTAAGGATCCAAATCATGGAGTCAAGACTGCAGGTCCCAGTGTCAGTGCTCTACATGGGAAGGGGGTTTGGGGCAGGGGCCTTAGGACAGGACACGTTCTTTGCATGCCACAAAACGGTCGTGGTAGTGGTAGAAAGTCATTTGGTGCTTCTGGAGTAAAAGGCAATTTCAGGCAATTCTTCAAGGAAAGATAAGGGACAATGTGTAACTTGCCAGGATTTTGATTTTTAAGGACCTAATAAATCAAAGCACACGAGTTCCAGCACATCCCAGGACCTAATGAGAAGATCCTGTCATCATATCCGAGCCCTGACGACCTGGGTGGTTTCTGTCACTGATCCCTCACAATTAGGCAGTACCAGCAGCACCACAGAAATGTTGCACGTGCACAGTTTGTGTGGAAATCAGTGAGAATTGTGTTGGAACCGTTTGGAATGTGTGTTTGAACTAAAGGATTCTCTTTTTCTTCACCGGTTTTTAAAAAGGCACGCTTCAAAATAAGGCTCAGGAGGCAGTGGCTGGATGGGCTGGCCTAGTTTCCTTACTTTGAGAATTGCAGAATGGAATGTTTTAGTAGCTGCAGAACACATCTGTCCCAGGGGACATTTTGTACATTAACACACTCTTTGGAAAGGGACTTAGATTGTTCTCAATTGGTTCCATACTGATTTCTCATTAGTTTAATTTTGAATTAGTGAAGGTGTGGATCTTCCCTAGATACTTTACCTAGCTGTATGTTCAGAAAAAGGCTAAATTAGACAATTGAGCAAGTGAACATATGGGAGGAACATGGATGGATGGATGGATGGATGGATGGAGGGTGCATATGCATACATATCTAAGGAATGCTTCTAACACTAACATGGAATTCAGCCCATGTGTTTAACACTATAAAATAAGATGTTGAGAATCTCCCATGTGAGCGATGTCGAGGGTTCTCTTTAGGTACACAGAGGGTTGGATGATAACAGCATTGATGAAATTAGATTTGGGCAGATCACAGCTTTATTTAATAGCAGGGAAAGAGCTGTAGTTGCATTTTTTACAGTTACACTTTAGGACAAACACATGCTGTAATTCAGAATAACCATTTCTCTTGGCACAAGAGCATGGGCTCAGCTGTTCCTACGGGGAAGGTCGGGATGTAAGTGGTGCAGGTGACTAGCAAATTAAAAAAGGAAGAGGTAACAAACCAGCTAATTCCAGAATGAGATTAGGATGGATTAGTCTGTCTAGCTCAAATCCCCAAACAGCCAGACTGGTTCTGTGGGTTTCTTCACCGCTGCCTCATGCATTATCTTTCTCCCAAGTAATGAGTGATCAGACAAGTGGGGATGGCCTCAAGATGTTCCACAAGAGGTTTAGATTGGACATTAGGGAAAATTTCTTACAGAAAAGGTTGTCCAGCCCTGACACAGGCTGCCCAGGGCAGTGATGGATTTCCTATCCCTGGAGGGATTTAAAAGCTGTGTGGATGTGGCACTTGGGGACATGGGTTAGTGGTGGCCTTGGCAGTGCTGGGAGAACAGTTGCACTCAGTGGACGTAGATCCCATATGTTCTGTTAAGTGCTTGGCCACAGATGCAGCCTGCACCAACCAGCAGTACCTGAAACCTGGGATTGAGCCTGATCCTTGGACTCTGAAGTCACTGAGGTGCTGCATTATGGAAGACAGACAAGAAAATAGATAAACCACTCATGTGACCTGAGATTTTTTGAAGTGGGAACAGCAGTTGGGGAGGGGACCCACTGCCTGCCTTGCCAGCAAGGAATGGGGAGCTGGCGCCGTGGGCACTGCACTGTGACAACGTTCCAGCCGGGTTCCCCTTGGATACTGCGCGTGGCAGCTTTGCCAGCTGGAGCACTTCTTGGAATTGGAGTGGGTGTGGGAGTTTCCCACTGTTGTGCTGTCCTGGGGTTGGCATACTTGAGAGTGCCTGAAGACACAGGAAGGGCCACTTTGTGGACTTGCAGCCTTGGTATTCATGAATTCCAGCACTGAGGAGAAGGGCTGAAAGTTTGCTGTGGTCAGGGAAAGTGCCCTGATACAGTGTGAGTGGAAAGCAGGACAGTCCTCTCCTCTCCATCTGCTGGATGCTGGTTGTTCTAGCTGGCTTGGTGGAGCAGGGAGATCCCTGTGTGTTTATGGGAAGAGCTGGGGAGCAGAGGTGCTCCTGGCTGTCACAGGGACACAGGAACCATAGCACGCAGCTCACTGTGTGCACCATGAGATGTTCCTCACCGATGGTCATTGCTCAGAGACTGTTGGAGTACTGGTGGAGATTTGGGAAGAACCAAGTATCCTACAGCCATGAGGTTTTAGCTGTCAAAAATCCCTGGGAATATTTTGTTTTACTGCCACAAGGGGAAGTAACAGCTTTGGATTTTGTGTGTGGAGTAAGAATCATGATCAATTACAGACCCATGTGGTTGAATGAAATTTTTTATTGCTTTTCTGGTGATTTCTCCCAGCCCTACACCATGAGAATAATTCCTTCGAGGTTCCTGATGTATTTTATTCAGAAAAGTGGTCACTCTGCAGGTGAGGATGCTTTGTGGGAGGATGTTTCTGAAACAGAACTGGAATTCCATTGGTCATATAATGGAATCACACAAAGGGTTGGGTTGGAAGAGACCTTAAAGACCACCCAGTTCCGACCCCCTGCCATGGGCAGGCACACCTTCCACTAGACCGGGTTACTCCAAGCCCCGTGCAGCCTGTCCTTGAGAGCTTCCCGGGATGGGGCAGGAACTGGGACTCCACTGATGGCAGGCTGTCCTTGCAGAGTCCCTCCTCGGAGCGCTGAGTTCCCTGCACGGCCACATGGAGCAGCAGCTGAACGAGACCCTGCGGCGCCGCCGCCACGCGGGAGACGACGACCACAACATCGAGGTGCTGCTGGGCGTAGACGACTCTGTTGTCCGATTCCATGGCAAAGAGCACGTCCAAAACTACCTCCTCACCCTCATGAACATCGTGAGTATCTCACAGAGCTCTGCACGGCTCCTTTGGGAGCTGGAAAGGCTGTTGGGAGCTCTGGGAGGAGCGCCAGGTTTGGGAAAAACGGCAATGGGATCGTTTCGGCTGCTGCTGGAGAAGATTTTCTGGCTTTAAGGTGTTCCTTCAATTCATCCTTTTCACCGTCCTAGGGCACATTCAAGGGTAATTCCAAGAATTTTGAAATAGTTGGAAAATAGTAAGGAAGAAAAGGTAAACTTGATCAATTTCTAGTAATTCTGAGCTTCTCCCACAACACAGTTCCGGAGAAAAATTGATTGAAGCATAAGTAGCTAGAGGAAAAGGGGTTTCAAACCCTCAATGGCTCCCTGACAGAGCAGACCTTCTGTTAATACCAGTTGATCTGCCTTAGAAACTGTGGGATCATAAGGTTTTCCAGGAAAGAAAAACAGTCTCTTAAGGATGAAGATGAAGGACTAATTATTTCCATAATTATTCCTGTTAATAATGATTTTATGGATGTAGGAGTGATTCTTATATGTTTTACACTCTTTTAATTGCTGGAATAATTTTTAAATGATTCCTTGGGTTCACAGATCTTCTAAATTTGAGAACTTGTAATCTGAGAGGAAAAAAATTATTCCTGTATGAATTTAACCCAACCAATGTGATGTTTTTTCCCAGCACATCACTCAGAGAATAATTTCCTTTTTCCCGTGGAACATCAGCATTAAATCTCCATTACACATTAATGCAGGATATTGTCTTTTTGGTTTTAAAAACTTTTCAGTGAGCAGCAGGGTTGATCCATGTCCCAGACCACTTCCATGTTTTTCACACGCCTGCGGCTCCATCTGCTGGGAGCAGCTGTGGGGCCGAAGGCAGAGCGGGCCTACACCCTGCTGCCCAGAGCCCCAGATGAGGGGGTAAAACGGGGGTTATGGTCATTTTCATCTCCTTTTCATCTCCAGGGAAGTCACTCCTGTTTTCCAGACACTCCTGTGTCTGGAAAACTCCCCCATTGTCTCTTGGCACAAGGGGAGTTGCAAACATTTGTCCTGGCCCAGCCCTTTGTGGGAGCAATGCTGTTGCGTTAATGGGGGGAAAACAAGAGGGGAATTACTGACCTCTGGAGTGATTGCTTCACAGGACAGGCAGCCTGAGCTCTGTGCACATTCTCTGTCCCAGTGCCCTGCTGACACTGCTCTCAGCTTCAGGGATTTCAGGTTTAAACCAGGGCTGAAATCCTTGTGCCAGGCCCCAAGTCTGGACAACTCCCAGTGACCTTTTTCCCTGAGGGGAAGGTCTGTTTAGCCTGACTGAAAAATGAAACAACCCTCTAACTCCTGCTCAAACCCACCAACCTCTGAACAGGGGTGTTTATTTCTCACCAATTGCCCATAATATAATATTTATTTTGTTTTTAGGGGTATGAGGAGCTTCATTGAGGACCTGCAGATGTTTCACAGTCTGGTGCCAGGACATTTCTCACCTTCCCAGACACAGGGAAGGGCCTCAAGAAGGACAGCTTTTGGCCCATCTGCATAATTCTGTTTTTCTAACTTCCCTTCCACAAAGCCCCTTTTTGGTACAGCAGTGACCACAGAATTCTAACTGATCTTGAAAAAGTAGGGCAGCAGTATAAGTTGCTCCTAAAAAAAAAACTCTTCAAAACAAGAAGCACTGGAAGTGTTCCAGGCCAGGTTGGACAGGGCTTGAAGCAACCTGGTCTAGTGAAAGATGTCCCTGCCCATGGCAGAGGGGTGGAATGAGATGAGATTTAAGGAGCCTTCCAGCCCAAACCAGTCTGGGATTCTGTGCAGGGTTTTTTTCTTGAAGTCTTTTTCCCAATCCCCTTTTCTTTGAGCCCTGATCCATTAAATGTGAAAGTTCCATGTGCAGGGGGTATGTAATGGCCAGAAGTGAATCCACACTTTTCACTGAGTGGAAATGATCCGAGACTTGAATCCTCCTCTGGGGACTGTAGTGGTACAAGCACTGGAAAAGCATCTCCGTAACCTGGGAAGTTCCCTTGGGATCATCAGTGGTGGGTTTTTTTTTTTTTTTTTTTTTTTTTTTTTTTTTTTTTCCTCTTTTTTTTTTTTTTTTTCCCTCAGGTGAACGAAATTTACCACGACGAGTCCCTGGGCGTGCACATCAACGTCGTGTTGGTCCGAATGATCATGCTGGGGTACGCGAAGGTGAGCGAGCCGCTCCTCCGCCTTCACCTCCTGGGCAGGAAACCCCGGCTGGGGCGGAGGCGCCGCCCGCGGGAGCCGCCGGCCCTGCCCCCTGACGTGTCGCTCTCTCAGTCCATCAGCCTGATCGAAAGGGGGAACCCCTCGCGCAGCCTGGAGAACGTGTGCCGCTGGGCCTACCAGCAGCAGAGGGCGGAGCCCAGCCACGCCGAGCACCACGACCATGCCATCTTCTTAACCAGGCAAGATTTTGGGCCCGCTGGTATGCAAGGTAATGCAGCTGACCCGGAGCAGAGCTCTGGGCTCGGTGTTTCTTGGCTGGCACCTGCCAGAAAAGAGGAAAAATTGGGAATTGCATTGTGCGCTCCTCGTCTTGTTCATCCCACAGGCTTTTTCGAAAAGCGGGGAGGCCTTGTCACGAGTCCTTGCCATTTGTATCCAACCATAGATTGAGTTTTTTTTCTTGAGAGTTGTAAACAAATACTTCTTAGCTCTCTTCAAACTCTTCTGTGTGCAAGGATCACTGGGAACCTCAATGCACATGGCATTCCAGCCCCCTTTGCTTTATTGCATCGTTCACCATAGATTTCCATTTATAGACATCCCAGCCACTTTGACACCTGCATCCATCCTTTGGACTCAGGGAACTAATGGTAACGGGCAGGAATTCCCAAAGTCTGGGATGTGTCAGAGCAGGCGCTGGTCAGGATGAGGAGCCAGGCAGGCTGCCCTGGCCTTAGAGCAATGTTGGCTTTTCCTGAGGAGGTTTACTGGGGGGGTCTCATGTAAAATCCCTGTGCTGAGCACAAGACTCAGCCCTGGTGTCTCTCTGTAGGATATGCTCCTGTGACAGGCATGTGCCACCCGGTCCGGAGCTGCACCCTCAACCACGAGGACGGGTTTTCGTCAGCCTTTGTTGTTGCTCATGAGACTGGGCACGTGTAAGTACAGCTTCTACCCTCAGATCACACCAAAATGCTGTGCTGCACCTCCTGCTTGCTCCAAAGGGTGTTGGATTTGATGGCTGTATGGAAGCTGCCCTGGTTTTATTTCCAACCCCCTGGGAATGCAGTAGTGGTTGAAGCAATGGAGAGACAAATGGGGGAAGAAAGGAAGGGGAGGCAGAGTGAACCTGTTTTCTCTGGGGTGAAGGAAAGGTCAGGAAGGGACCTGGAAGGTCCAGGCAGTGGAGACAGGAGCTGGTTTGAGTGTCCTTCACTGCCTTCTCCTCAAGGGCCTGTGCTGGTGGGTCAGATTTGGTACCTCTTCCATAGCTGTTTCCTTACAGGTGTTTTTGCAGTAGCTCTGAGGGGGATTCTTTGTTCCAGGCTGGGCATGGAGCACGATGGGCAAGGGAACAGGTGTGGGGATGAGACGGCGATGGGCAGTGTCATGGCCCCCTTGGTGCAGGCCGCCTTCCACCGCTACCACTGGTCCCGCTGCAGCGGCCAGGAGCTCAGGAGATACATCCAGTAAGGCCTCCACACTGCAGCCTGTCTCTGATCCCTCTTTTTTTCAGACCCCCTTTCCCTTCAAATCTCTGTTAGAAAAGCTCTGACCCATGGACGCTGTGTCCTCACACGGGGCCGTTCCATAGTCCATCTGCTCGGGATGAAAAGTCTGTGGAAAGAAAGACCCCTCTAACTCCAAGGGGGTTTGGAATAGGCCTCAGATTGTCACAGAATCCCAGAATGGTTTGGGTTGGAAGGGACCTTAAAGCTCATCTCATTCCAAGCCCTCTGCCACAGACAGGGATGTCTCCCACTAGGTCAGGGTGCTCCAAGCAAGCCCCACCCAAGCTGGAACACTTCCAGGGATGGGGCAGGAATTCAGGTAAGGGCATGCATCCTCTAATGGTATTTTTTTGTGTGTCTCTTTCCATAGCTCTTATGACTGTCTTCTCGACGACCCTTTTGAGCATGACTGGCCCAAGCTTCCTGAGCTGCCAGGCATCAACTACTCCATGGATGAGCAGTGCCGTTTCGACTTTGGCGTGGGCTACAGGATGTGCACAGCAGTACGTCCAGGCACCCAGGCAGAGCCTCACAGCAAGGGGCTGTGGCCTGGTGGGAGGGCTGCAGTGTCATAAACATTGGGGAGAAGCTAATGGAGTGTTTAGAGAGATCTGTAAAGAGCGGAGGGATATTTATGGGGGAAACTCAGTCCTCTGAGTCCTGTGGCATAATGGGAAAATGAGTGGCAGCGTGGTCCACGTGGCACAGACTGGTGAGAGCATCCCAAGAAAGAAAAGGAAAAAAAAAAATCTAATTTTTGTCCCACTTCTGGGCATCTTCTTTCCTCTTCTCAATAGCCAAGGGCTGGGGAATGCAGGTAATAGGTAGTGCTCTGAAGATGCTGGGCTCACTGGGGTGTGTGAGATGGAATCTATGGCTAGGGTTGGATACTTATCCGAAAAGTATAAATAAAATAAAATATACAAATAAAGTAAAAATCAAATACAAAAGCATTTACTTACCCAAAAAGTATAAATAATCTCATGTCCTGCATTTGACCTCACAACTGTTGTGTTTTCCAGTTCCGAACCTTTGATCCATGCAAGCAGCTGTGGTGCAGCCATCCCGATAACCCCTACTTCTGCAAGACCAAGAAGGGACCTCCCCTGGATGGCACCGAGTGTGCCCCAGGAAAAGTGAGTCTGGGCTTTGCACCGTGTCTGTCTTGGGAAGAGAAACAACACTTGGGTCCATTTGGGTTGAAGGGCACAGTGGGCAGTGGGGAATTCCTGGTGTGAAGGGAGAACACGGGGAAAGTGGGAGCCACGCTTTCTGCTGGGATATTCTGGGAGCTGTACAAGGTTTGCCGTAATGCGTTTTGGGCATAGAGATTCCAGATGAGGTACAACCTGCTCATTGACCTCTTTGTTATGTGTTTTGGGTTCTGTCTCATCTGCAAAGTCTCCGTCAAGTGCCTTTAGGAATCCAGGGAAGCAGATGATGTTACTGTGGGATGGCTGCTCAGAACTCATTGTCCAGACACCCTGTGGCAAATGTTTGTGTAGGCTGAGGATTAGCTCCTGATTTTTCCCCATAATATCCCCATTAGTGGGTGTCCTGCTGCCAGTCCATTTTCAATTATAAAATTATACTCAGATACCTGGGGTTTTTTTAGCAAATTCTCTTTATTTTGAAATACAGGCGAGCCACTTGTACAATCTGAATGTGCCCCAGGCAGCAGTAAAATGTTCCTAATGTGCATGTGCTTATACATTGGATTTGGGGATTGTGTCTGCTCTCACCTGTTTCCTACTCTCATGCCCTCAGTGGTGCTACAAGGGTCACTGCATGTGGAAGAACACCAACCAGCTGAAGCAGGATGGACAGTGGGGGCCCTGGACCAAGTTTGGCTCCTGCTCACGGACCTGTGGAACTGGGGTTCGCTTCCGCACGCGCCAGTGCAACAACCCAATGTAGGCGTGGGGGTCGCACCCGCCGGGGCGTGCTCAGAGGGGCCACTTGAAATGGCATTTGGGTTTTGGGTGGTCGTTCTGTTCGAGCCCCTTGAAATGGGATCATTTCTGGAGAATCCAAGAATTCCATAGAATTACAGAATCCTAGCATGGTTTGGGTTGGAAGGGACCTTAAAGCCCATCCCATTCCACCCCCCTGCCATGAGCAGGGACACCTTCCACTATCCCAGATTGCTCCAAGCCCTGTCCAGCCTGGCTTGGACACTTCCAGGGATTCAAGGGCAGCCACAGCTTCTCTGAGCCACCTGTACCAGGGCCTCCCCACCCTCGCAGGGAACAATTTCTCCCTGATGAAAATCTCTGGAATGTTTTCTTCCCACAGGCCCATCAATGGAGGTGACGATTGCGCCGGCGTCAATTTCGAGTTCCAGCTGTGCAGCACCGAGGAGTGCCCGAAGCACTTTGAGGACTTCAGGGCGCAGCAGTGCCAGCAGCGCAATTCCCACTTCGAGTTCCGGGGCAGCCGACACCACTGGCTGCCCTACGAGCACCCCGACCGTGCGTCCTGCTCTGGGCCTTTAGTGACACTTGAAAGGGTTTGAAGCCATTCCCCTTGGCCTGGATATCTCAGGGACAGGCCCAGAACTCCCAGAAAAGCAAATAAGTTGGTTCCCTCCCCACCCATCTGTCTGTTTTGCCTGCAAATCAATAGTTTTGCCTTAAATCCCTGATTTTAATACCCAATTTCCCTGCTCTGACTCAAATTTTTACATTTTAGCCTCAAACAATCAATCCATTTCTCTCCTATTTATCCCTAAAATTGACAGTTTTGACCCTAAATTAACACATTTTATCTAAAAATTAGCAGACTTGCCCTAAATCCCTGATTTTAACCCACATTTTCCCTACTCTGACCCAAATTTGCCCTTTTTACTGCCAAAGTCCCAATTTTCCCCCCAAACATGCCCCTTTATCCTTAAAATTGACATTTTTGCTCCAAAGTTGCAGAATTATGTCTCAAAATCACAACTCTTGCCCTGATAGCTCCATTTTCACCCAAAATCCCTCGTTTCCCCCCAGGGCCCCAGTTTAACCGCAAAATTCACCTTTATGACTTCAAATTGCTTGTTTTTGCCTAAAATGGATACTTTTTACTCAAAATGGCCACATTGTATCTCAAAAACACCAGTTTCACCCTAAATCCTCAGGTTTCTGCCCCAAAATCCCCCTTTTCCCCAAGAAATTCCCCACAATTCACGTGTTCCTTCCCAAACCACCCCACCCCGCTGCTCTGCCCCCATCCTCATCCCAAAGCTGCCTGTCCGTTCTCACTCCTCGCTCCGTCGGTGGGATAGCGGTCGGGAGCACACGTGGATGGATCCCTGTCCCCCATGCAGTCCTTTCTCTTCCCTGGCTCCACAGCTCCCAAGAGATGTCACCTGTACTGCCAGTCCAGAGAAACGGGGGACGTGGCTCACATGAAGCAGCCGGTGCACGACGGGACGCGCTGCTCCTACAGGGATCCCTACAGCGTCTGTGTCCGTGGGGAATGCGTGGTGAGTGGCAGCTTCTCCAGGGACAGCTCATGGGAACAGCTCACAGGCACAGAGGGACTTCGCAGATGTCTCTAAATTCCATATTTGCAGCACTGTGTCCCTCTTAATTCCTTGAGATTTAAATTAAATTAGAGAACAGCACAGACCTGTTCCATGTTCTCTTCCACTGATTGTTTCTTATCATAGAATCCCAGACTGGTTTGGGATGAAAGAGACCTTAAAGACCATCAATTCCACTCCCCTGCCAGGACCTTCCACTATCCCAGGGTGCTCCAAGCCCCATCCAACCTGGCCTTGAACACTCCAGGGACAGGGCAGCCACAGCTTCCCTGAGCAACCTGCATCAGGGCCTCAGCACCGTTATAGGAAAGAATTCCCTCCTGATATCCAGTCTTGCCCTTTCTTTTTCTGCAGAAGGTGGGCTGTGACAAGGAAATTGGCTCCAGCAAGGCTGAGGACCAGTGCGGGGTCTGCGGCGGGGACGATTCCCACTGCCGGACCGTGAAGGGGACCTACACCCGCACTCCCAAAAAGCTCGGTAGGAACAACATCTGCCTGCAGCTGGCTGGAACTCCTCTTGGCTCTGGGGCTTGTGTGACACTCACAGACACGAGATAATGCCGTAATCATTCAAACCTTGGGAATACTGGATGTAACACCATCCAGTGAGGCCTGTCTCTGAACCTGTTCAGGACAGGCTGCTGCCCATCACCCCTGATTGTGGATGGATATGGAAGTGATGAAGATGTTCAGGGAATGCTGATAGTTTTTCCCTAGCCTGGGTAATCTGCTCATTAAGAAGGCTAATTGACCTCTTTTTACAGGGAAACATGTAGGCAAGAGGTGCCAAAAAGAATTTGAGTGTCTGGAAAATATTTTCTGCGAGTATCCAGCATAAAATCCTGGCTGGATTGTCCGACTTCCATGGACTGGTTGTCTTGCCCGGATGTATCCAAATCCGCTGTAAACGCGTTTGTCTATGATGTAATTTATATCTTTTGCTTGTAAAGAGCATCTGGGTGACACCCAGTCAGTGGAATGACCAGACTCGGCCCTCAGGACACTAATTCCAGGGGTTCTGTTTAAGGGAAGATGAGAGGAGCCCTTCCCTTACCCAGAGGAGCTCAGAGTGTTTCCCTTTCTGGGACAAAGGAGGCTAAAAACATTCTGACTAAGTGCAAGGGCTTGTAGGGAGAGAGGCATCCCTGGGAATGGCTGTTCCTATCTTCCTGTAGACACAGACAGGTAATGCCAAAGCAGGCAAAAACTTGATGTTCCCTTGCTCTAAAGGCAATGGAGGAAAAGATTGGAAATGCTATTGGACACAGGCACTGCTCAGCCAGGACTGCGATTTTCCCTATTCCCAGCTCTTCTGTTCCTTCACTTGGATTTTCTCAGGAGCTATGTGTGTCAGGGGCAGAACAGACTGCCAGTACATCCAGTAGTCCCAGAATCCAGTGTTTTTGCATAATTAAATCCGCAGCTGTTAAAAAGAAAGTAACAGGAATATGAAAATCTCGTGTACCCAGAGAACTTACAGGGCTCTCAATTAAATCTTGATTTATAAGTACCTGTGACCAATCCCTAGAAGGGATTCTAGTCT
The DNA here is from genome assembly GCA_013397295.1 of Polioptila caerulea. Lineage (NCBI taxonomy): Eukaryota > Metazoa > Chordata > Aves > Passeriformes > Certhiidae > Polioptila > Polioptila caerulea. The sequence continues at coordinate 7,226 of VYXF01000638.1, read as the reverse complement.
TCCTAATGGCAGTGCTTCCTTAATTTTACACTAATTACCTGTGATTTGCACTGGTAAATAATTGAAACTAAGAATACTTTTCTTTGGGAACAACTTTTGACTTTCACTGCAGACATGACCGTCTGAAAGAGCAGTCAGTAAGTTCCAGTACAACAACCTGGCTGAGGACTGGTTTGGGGAAACAGTGAGAAAGACTTGTGCTTGTGTCCTCGTTGTGCTGAGGAACACAGGAAACATCTTTTTGCCTGAACTGCAAAATATACCCTGCTTGGAGCAGCACGGCCATAAATAAATAAAATTTAATCAACTGATCCCAGCTGGGAAGTGACAAATCCATCTGTCAGTGGTGTCTCTTCTGTCCCTGGAAGAGCAGAGCCCAGGGAGGGCCTGTCCCACACGTTACAGACCGATGGGCTCCGTGTCTCCCGGCCCCGCTCGTGGGTTGCTGCTGGATGCCCTCTCCTGCAGGCAGAGCCAGGCCATGCCCTGCGCTCCTGACCGTGGCTGTTCCCTTCTCTTTTCCTCCCTGCTGCCTCCACTGACCCTGCACGTGCCAAAGGGTACCTTAAGATGTTTGATATCCCTCCCGGGGCTCGACATGTGTTCATCCAAGAAGACGAGGCCTCTCCTCACTTTCTTGGTAAGTGTTTTTCTGCTCAGGTTTGGTATGAGGCTTTTGAAGCACAGGGTACTCATGCTGGAAACCCTGAGGTATGAGAGAATGCAATGAAGGGGTTGGGTAAATGTGAGCTTCCCAAATTGCATGGTCAGGACTTAGTCCTGCAGTCCTACAGCTCAGCAAACAAACGTCTGCTCATTTGAATTCTCCAAAATACTAAACTGACCCCAATTTGCATGTTTACTAACCAAGGGTGGTGATGACTCACATGAAAGGGGGAACTGCCAGGGTGAATCAAATTCAGTATCTTCTAGTTATTCCTCTGGTGCATTGCAAAAAGCTGTATGGAAGAACAGTGGGTGTTGGACCTGAATGATCTTTAAGGTCTCTTCCAGTCCAAACCATTCTATGATTCCAGCTTTTAATGAATTGGCTTCTAATTGAAGCATCATCATCACACTCCCCGCTATAGCTGGCTGTTGAGGTGTGCTGTGGAAGCCCAAACCCAGGCAGCTCCACAGGGCTCCAATTCCTCAGCTCTTCACTTACAGATTTTAGCATCACTCGTGGATTTTAGCATCTGGGACACACCTGTGTGCGCAGAGCAAAGTGAAATGTGATGAGAGTCTGTTATTTTCATAATCTGATGGAAATACCCCTCCCCGTGCCCCCCCCATTGCTGCCAGTGCTGGGGAGGCACGACAGGCTCTGCTCTCGCTCCTCCCAGCAATCAAGAACCAGGCCACAGGACATTATATCCTGAATGGGAAAGGGGAGGAGGCCAGATCCCGATCCTTCATCGATCTGGGCGTGCAGTGGGAGTACAGCATCGAGGACAACACGGAAACGCTGCACACGGACGGGCCCCTGCATGACGCCGTGGTGGTGCTGGTGGGTGACGTGGCCTTAAGGACCATCCCAGAGCCAGACCTTGGTGTCTGTACTTAGCAGAGGAGTCAGTAACAGTGCTGGGGTTATGTTGGCTTGTTCCTAGATCATTCCTCGGGACAATGACACCAGATCCAGCCTGACTTACAGGTACATCATCCACGAGGACTCGGTGCCGACCATCCACAGCAACAACGTGCTGCGGGAGGACATGGACACCTTCGAGTGGGCCTTGAAGAGCTGGTCCCAGTGCTCCAAACCCTGCGGCGGAGGTGAGCAGGGCACAAGGCACCTGTTGCAAGGGACAAATTACCAAAAAAATGAGGGAAGGGAGTGAGTTAGGTTCTCGGCTTCCCTTTTTTAACAGGGAACCTAAAATACTTGAAGTGCGTGATCGTTCCCAGGTGTCACACTTCTAGCCTAGGAAGAGAAAGGATTCTTTAAGTGTTTAAATTCAGACCCCAAAGCTACTTTGGCTGCCCAGACTCAGGCATTGATGCTGCTGAGCATTCCCTGTACTCATGGTCTGTTCTTGGCTCTTAAGCAAATAATGGGGAATGCAAATACCCAAATACCTGTCCTGTAAACCCATTTAACAGGCCAGAAAACTCTATTTGAACCAAACATTCCAACAAGGACCTGATTCTCCTGATTCCTCTGACATGTTTCCCAGGGTTCCAGTACACCAAGTATGGATGCCGCAGGAAGAGTGACAACAAGATGGTCCATCGAAGCTTCTGTGAGGGCAGCAAAAAGCCAAAGCCCATCCGCAGGATGTGCAACCTGCAGGAGTGCACGGAGCCCCTGTGAGTGCGGCTGGGCTCGGGGAGCAGGCATTGCTCGTTCGGACGGGGTAGCCCCCGCCAGATTGGGTGGGATCGGGTAGTTGTAGTGTATATATGTGTATATATACATATCACAAAATCATGGAATAGACTAGGTTGGGAGGCACCTTAAAGCTCATCTCATTCCAGCCCCCTGCCATGGGAAGGGAGTCCTTCCACTAGATGAGCTTGCCCCAGGGATGAGGCAGCCACAGCAGGACGAAAGGTTAACAGCTGACGGTGTCTGACGCCATTTCCCTTCGCAGCTAGGCAGCAGATGAGTGGGAGCACTGCACCAAAACNAATAGACTAGGTTGGGAGGCACCTTAAAGCTCATCTCATTCCAGCCCCCTGCCATGGGAAGGGAGTCCTTCCACTAGATGAGCTTGCCCCGGGATGAGGCAGCCACAGCAGGACGAAAGGTTAACAGTTGACGGTGTCTGACGCCATTTCCCTTCGCAGCTGGGCAGCAGATGAGTGGGAGCACTGCACCAAAACCTGCGGGAATTCTGGCTACCAGCTGCGCACGGTGCGCTGCATCCAGCCTCTCCCAGACGGCACCAACCGCTCCGTGCACGCCAAGTTCTGCAGCGGGGATCGCCCCGAGAGCCGGCGCTCCTGCAACCGGGCGCCGTGCCCCGCGCCCTGGAAAGCCGGGCCCTGGTCCCAGGTGGGCAGCGCCAGCCCGCCCCGACAGCCACGGCTGGCACACGGGGGTTGCTGCCCAGTGCCGTGACAGACACGGCGTGCCTGACGTGTGCCCTCTGTGTCCGACAGTGCTCGGTGACCTGCGGCGAGGGGACGGAGAGCCGGCAGGTGCTGTGCCGCGCCGGGGACCGCTGCGAGGGGGAGCGGCCGGAATCCGTCAGGGCTTGTAAACTCGCTCCCTGTGATGGTAAGGGAACGGCTGGGATGGCTGCAGCGGGGGGAATAATTCCTCCCTGGAGAGCACCGTGCTGGCACAGGGGTCACACGTTTACAGAGCCCATCCTGTAAATGTGCTCAGACAGGGTTTGACCACAGTGGCCCAAGCTGTGTTGGCACAGACTGGGGCCAGAGGTGAAGGTCAGTCCAAAACAAACCCTGCCTGACCTCTAAATCCCAGGGTAAGTTCTATAAGCTGCCAAGTGAGGGAATAAAAACACATAAACATGGAACCTGGGAATAAAATACACAAAAAGGGTATTACTGGGTTGAATTAAAAAAAAAAAAATGGTTCCTGGGAATCCATTACATTGCTTTCATAGGATTTTTAACAGGTTTTGAAGCTTTTTATGACAACAGTGCATTTCTTCCTTTGGATTATTCACTTTGTAGGATTTGGGGTGTATTGGGGTTTTGACTCCCTCTTGGTGGCCCTGACACTGCTCAGGAGCTGGTAGGGAAAGCAGTCAGGGCTCCTGGCAGGTGGGATCTGCTTTGGGTCCTCGTGGAACCTGCTGGAAGGAGAGAAGCACAACCCCAAATCTCCACACTGTGGGTGGAGTCGTGGAATCTAAACCAGCACAAATGGACACTCCAAAACGAACCATGAGAAAACAGGACCAAATAAGGGTCACTGTCACTAGGGTAAGGAAAAGGAATTGTACCTATAGCCCAGAATTCCATGCTGAGGCTGGAATAGCCTCACAATGCCTCATGGAGCACAGATATTCCCGTGCAGAGCTGCTGCTTTTACACCAGGTTTGTCAGGAACCAGCGAGGTTCTGAGGGAGCTCAGCAGGATCAGGACAAGGACATGTCTATATTCCACAGAGTTTGCTATTTATAACCCTCGTCCCCCAGCCCCATGATGTTCCTGTGGGTGATTTTACTGAGTTCCTTGGAACTGAGCTGACTCTCACCCACTCTGAGCTCAGGACCCAGCTGATATTTAAAGCAGAATGTGGTGGCCAGATGTGCTTTTGGCCCATGGTGAGGCAGCCCATGTGCCCAGGTGAGAACATCTCTCCCTGCACAAAGCTCATTTTGGTTCAAAGCTTCCAGAAGAGCCTCTGGAGGTTCTTTTTCCTGAGGAAAGGGATGCACATCAGGTGTGCCTCCGGTGTGACCTACCTGCGAAAGCTTTCCATCAGTTCTACTGGTTCGGTTTGGTCCCTGAAAAACACCAAACTTAATCTGAAGAAAACTTCATCTGACTTTAACTTTTTATTTTAAGGCATCTCCCAGGGCTATTGCTTGGCATTTAATTTCTGGGAGGGAAGACTGCCTTGGCTTTAACACTGCTGATGGCTGACAGCCTCAGGCTGGAAGGGCAGGGGTTGGGGTGGCCAGGACATACCCCAGTGTGTGTTTGAGCTCTGGGAGGTTGGCACTGGGAATTGCTGTCTGTGCTCCTCTAAAAATGCCATGTGACAGTGTTTCCCAAGTGCCCATCACTGGGTTCCCATCCCTGGGATGTTTGTTTTGCAGATGAGCCCTGCCTGGGAGACAAATCCATCTTCTGCCAGATGGAAGTGCTGGCCCGATACTGCTCCATCCCTGGCTACCACAAGCTGTGCTGCGAGTCCTGCAGCCGGCGAAGCAGCAGCTTCCCTCCGCCTGGAGGGGCTGGGACTGAGGGGGATGCAGCGCTGGATGCGGGCAGCCTGCCCAGGGCTCCGACGGTGCCCACGCCTGCCGTGCCTGCCCAGGCTCAGCTGCTGCCCCGGAGCAGCTCTCCAAGCCGGCTGCCTCTTGAAGCCCAGCAGGCTGAGCGGCACATCCCGCCATCCAGCCCCGAGCCCAGAGGGGCCAGCATTCCGCACTGGAGAGCTCCTGTACCTGGGAAGACTTCACGGCTGTTGGCTTTGCTGCACCAGTCCCCTGCCAACAGCAGCAGCCTCAGTTCCGGAAGAGCCCCGGTGCCGGCCACGGCTCTGCCTCTGGTGCCAGCAGAGGACGTGGCAGCGGGAGCTCCTGCGCCAGCCAGGACCTCCGGGAAGGGCGAGGAGCGCACTGGGAAGCGATGGCCTCCGAGGGCTGCCCCTGTGGAACGATGAGTGGGAAGGCTTGTGCAGGACAGCCTTGGCAAGGGGCTGTTTGGCACTCTGTGTGTGACTCCCTGACCTCTGGACACTGCGGAGCGCACTGCATGCCCCAGGCAGGGCCCTGCAGGGCACAGCTCGTCCCCTGTAAATACAAAGGACAAGAAGTGCTGGTTCACTTTCTGGTGCTCCCGGCCTCCTCCCGCCCCTCGTTCCCTGGCTGGCTGGGACACACAGAGGAAACACTAAAGGAACCTTCCTGGCAGTGAGTGGGAGTCGCCGAGGGCTCCGTCCAGCTCTGGGCCCAAAAGTTAGCCCTAACTTCAGCACCCACTGTGGTTTTGGGCTCTTAAGCCCCCCATTGTAGAGAACGTCCCACTGCAGGCAGGAGCAGGCACGGACACTCAATGAAACACTTGCCACACTCCGAATGAACCCTCAGGACTGCTGTCCCCCTGCAAACAGACACTGCACGAGCCCCATTGCAGCTGTTGGGTAAATGCAGGAAATCGGCGTTGCTGCAGGAGTTTTGTGCTGTCCCACCACTGTATTGTTCCATTGCCAGGTGTTGGCTATCAAGTTCTGCCCCACGAGCATTCCAAGGGCTGGTGTTTAAAGCAGCATTAGCATAAAAAGTGGACTTCCATTGGCATAGAAATTTCACTGCTGGCGCTAGGAAAGGGTTGGGGGTGTTTTGGGTATCCTCAACGTGCTGCTTTGTGCAGACCCTGTGGGTACTGCAGGTCCTGTCCTGGTCCCAGTCCAAGCAGGTTCTGGTTCCCGGCTGCCCCCTGTATCCATGCAGAACCAGCACCCCAGAGACACCACAGGCACCCACAGCACTCCGACTGGAGGACTTTTTCCCAACAGGAAGCGTGGATTTCGAGGTGTCAGAGATATTTATAGTCCCAGCGTGGATCAACTCCAAACCTCCCCGGATGCCCACGGCGCATCCGACTGCAATAATTAATTTATGTCCACCCCCACCTTGTCCCAGCCCAGCCGGCCGCGCTCTCCCTGGCACGTCGCTGTAAAGTACTTGTGTATAGGAGTGAGAACTACAGATATTTATTAAAAGTGGGTTTCTTGACAGTATTCTATCTGTTCATATTTACACTGAGGGCAGGTGACTCTTCCTTTTGCCAGGAGAAAATCAGGACATGGAATTAGATGCTGTGTCATATGAGAGAATGGAAATTGAAGCTGCTCAGCTGCTATAGAGAAGTTGTAGATCTCATTCTTTAAAAAAGGTTTTTTATCGCAGATCTCCCTCATTTCTCAGTGAAATCAAAGTTTCACGTGCAATCGCTGCTCTCCTGGAAAAAGTCCCCAGGATCAAGCCATTAAATGCTGTGAGGGGATTTGGGCCCCAAAGATACAATTCTGGCAACATCCTGGGGTGCCTGAGGGGTTCCTCGGAGGAAATAAGGGTGGCACTGGCCGTCAGCAGAGGTTTCAAGCCCCAGGGCCGCCGCACAGGACGGGCACCCAGTGACAATAAAACAAACCTGCGACATCCCCAGGCTTTCCCTGCTCTGACTCACACGGCAGCATCCGCTTTTGGCATTTTTAAATTTCCTCTTTTTTAGCCATTTCCATCCCAGGCAGGATCTTCCCCGACTGGAAATAGAGATGAAACATTTTGGCGGGGCTTTTAAAAACAGAGGTTTTGCCACTGGAGAGTGTGAGTTGCAGAGAAAGTGAGGGAGAGGGAGGAGAGCGTCAGGTGTCAGATGAGCTGCGCCTCATTGCCGCCCGGGGACGGGCACAAGGAGGGGCAGACAGGCAGCCGCTCTGGCTCCCGGAACAGCGCCGGCACCAGGAGAACACCGCTGGCCGTTCTCCCGGGCCCCGGAGCGGGACTGTGCCCGGAGCCCCGGCGGGGCCGCGCCCCGGGCCGGCGGGGACGGGAGCGGCAGCGCCGAGCTC
>VYXF01000637.1:73628-120307 GCA_013397295.1 Polioptila caerulea | reverse complement strand
GCCCAAAAAAGGGAAGCCATCATTCTCCACTGTATGGATGATGTCCTAATGTGCACCCCCAATGACACTACACTCCAACACACACTTAACCTAGTGGTTATAGTTTTAACCTCTGCTGGATTCCAACTGCAGGAAAACAAAGTTCAAAGGGTGCCACCTTGGAAGTACCTAGGCTTGGAGATCACAGTATGGACCGTTGTTCCGCAGAAATTGAAAATTGATAGTGATTCCAAAACCCGAGCGGATCTCTATTCCTTATCTGGGTCTTTGAACTGGGTAAGGCCCTGGCTAGGTCTCACCAACAAGGACCTAGATTCCCTCATCAAGTTATTGAAGGGGGAGATAGAGCTGGTTTCTCCCAGGGAACTGACCCCAGAGGCAAAGGCCTCAATCCAAAAAGCACAGAAAGCTTTGACCCAGAGGCAAGCTCATGGTTATCACCCTGAGCTGCTTTTTAAATTCATTGTCCTGGGAAAGCTGCCACACTTGCATGGCTTGATATTCCAATGGATCAAAGGGCAGAAAGATCCCCTCTTAATTATAGAATGGGTTTTCCTTACCCACCAGCGATCCAAAACAATCACACAGCCACAAGAATTGATAGCTCAGCTGATCCGGAAAGCCAGGATGAGACTGTGTGAGCTGGCTGGATGTGATTTCATGTGTATTCACCTCCCGGTCAAACTTTCTAAGGAGGGAAATAACTCTTCAGAAAGGTTGACCAAAGAGATGTTTGAGAATCTGCTCCAAAACAATGTCAGCCTCCAACTATCCCTGGACAGCTACAGTGGACAAATATCGGTCCATTCCCCGTCACACAAGCAGTTTAATGAGGAATTTGACCTCATTCCTCCTGAGAAAAGGAGTTGTAGGCCACTCAAAGCTCTCACAGTGTTCGCTGATGTGTCAGAAGTGTCTCACAAATTGGTGATGACTTGGAGAAATCCCCAGACTCAGCAATGGGAAGCTGATGTTGCGTTTATGGAAAGATCGCCCCAGACAGCTGAATTGGCCGTGNGAGTTGTAGGCCACTCAAAGCTCTCACAGTGTTCGCTGATGTGTCAGAAGTGTCTCACAAATTGGTGATGACTTGGAGAAATCCCCAGACTCAGCAATGGGAAGCTGATGTTGCGTTTATGGAAAGATCGCCCCAGACAGCTGAATTGGCCGTGGTAGTGAGAGCCTTTGAGAAGTTTTTGGAGCAAATTAATTTGATCACCAACTCAGCCTACATGGTGGGAGTAGTGTCCAGGGAGGAGCAGGCAGTTTTCAAAGACATTGAGAAAGAGCATCTCTTCAGGTTGCTCTCAAAACTAGTCTATTTAGTTTCACATCAAGAACATCTGTTCTACGTGATGCATGTGAGGTGACATACTGAGTTACCAGGTGAAATCGCAGAAGGTAATCGCAAAGCAGATTCCCTTGCCACCCCAGCAGAAATGGCATGTCTTTTGGACGTCTTCCAACAGGCAAAGCTAAGCCATCAGCAATACCATCAGAATGTACTAGGTTTGATCTGTCAGTTCCAACTAACATGGAGTCAAGTTCAAGCCATTGTAGCTACCTGTCCCAGTTGCCAGCTCCAGGCCATGCCATTGTTAGGCGTTGGTGTTAACCCCCGAGGCCTTGGGAGATGCGAAATGTGGCAGACAGATATTACACACATTCCTAGTTCCGGTTGCCTTAAATATGTGCATGTAGGCATTGATCCATATTTAGGTGCAGTTTATGCCTCTGCCCACACAGGGGTAAAGTCTGGTCATGTAAAACAGCACCTAGTGCAAGCCTTTTCAATTCTACGGATCCCTAGGGAAATCAAAACTGACAATGGCCCAGCGTATGCATCCAAGGAGTTTGTCCAGCAGTGGGGAGTGGAACATAACAAAGGTATCCCCCAGTCCCCCACAGGTCATGTTGTAATTGAGCGTGCCCACCAGACCCTTAAACAAGTCTTGGTTAAGCAGAGCAGTTAAAGGGTGTGGATGTCACCACAACAAAAGCTCTGCAAAGCCATGTTCAAAATCAATATTCTAAACTGTTCATTTGAAAACATGAGTCCTCTGGTAGCACAGCACTTTCACAGCAGTAATCAGTTTAAGCGATCACAGCATCCACCAGTCCTAATGACGGACCCAGAAACTTGGGAGATCAAAGGTCCTTTTGAGCTTGTTACCTGGGGTCGAGGCTACACATGCATATCCACCCCCCCAGGCCTGTGTTGGATACCCCAAAAGTGGGTAAAACCTTTTTTGTCCCCAAAAATCCAGCACCAGCTAAAGAGGACTAAAAACAAGTAGCTGTTGCTTCAAAGAGAAGATGCCGCGGAAAGAGGAAAGAAAACCTTCCTAAAAAGAAATCTAGTTACATTCCGACAGACCCCTGACTTTTAATCTTTAATGTGTGTGTTTTTGTTTTAAAGAAAGCTTACCTCCCACTCAACCTCGTCATGAACCCAGTCCAAGTTGTCATCCTACTTACACTGAGCAGTCTGACAGCCACGTGGATAACCCCTCAACCATGCCAAAACATCTGGATGATTTGAAAGACTTTGTTGCCTGAGTTTAACCTCCAAAGCACCCAATGTCCACGCAGGTCTCCAAAAAATGAAAAGCTTGATCGGACAAGTGAAACAAGAATCTGAAGACTGGTTCAGTGTTCAAGGGCTGGAGACTCTCGGAGTGGGGAATTTCAATAGTTAAAACACTTCTGTTAATTTTTCTTCATCTAATTATATTAGCATTTAGTGTTCTATGTTGCTTAATTTTAAAAGCCATCAGTGGTTTAATCCCTGCTACCTCAGAAGTCAACCACATGGAGCTGGTGGACCAAAATCAATCTAACTGGCCCACAAATCTTAAGTGGTGGACAAACTCCTATTCTGAATCAGAATAGACCTGACACCTTTTTTTAACTTATTTAACAAAACTTTGGGTCTCAATTAATCTCCTCACTCTGTGCTTCAGTGACATTCCATATAACCTGACAGTTTTGTAAATGGTCAGACAGGGGTGTGAAATGTTTGCTATTGGGTTCCTGAGCACCAAGAGCCCCATGGTTCCACCTTGTGTATTGCCTGGCATCCTTGTAGTGGGGATGCTTCTGCTGACTTTTTAACCATCCTCCTTCTCAGATGAACCTGCAGTGTTGTCCAAAGCCTACTGAAGTAAAACATGTTTTTTTAACAACTTCAACAGGCTTCAGCTCAGGCTTCCAGTATGTGTCTCTCATTTCCAAACACAGCTACCCCAGTTCAGAGACAGTGTGTCTGAAAGCTGCTGGCACCCATGTCCTGCAGCGAAAGCTATTTGTCTCTGAGCCATGTAGCCAAGAACTTCATATTCTGGGTACAGGTCATCACCTGACTAAATGTCTCCATCCAAACTGCCAGCATCAGCATCTTGTCCATATGCAACTTTAACCCTACTCCGTGCAGCAATGAGCTGTGCTGGTCAGAACTGAAGCTGCAATATGGACAAATTTTCTGGGGGGCCAACCTACAGCTCTACACCCCCTTTTCTCCTGTCGTACACATATAGAAACACATATGTGTATGTGGAGCCATGTGCATTTCCTGGCTTTGTTTCAACAAGCAGAAAATAAAAAGTGGGAACTTCTGGTCTAATCTACAGGGACAGTACTCCTGAATTATTAAGTCTTCAATATCTAATTCACCTCCTTGTCCTAAGCAGCAAGCATAATGATTCCCTCATTGTCTCTAACAAAAGCAATAAAAAGAAAAAAAAATTAAAATAAAAAACTCCTGAACAATTTTTTTTAATTGTAATTTTTTTGTTTTTCTTCTGACATCAGTAAGTGGGGGTACTTCTACACTCTTAAAAGTAAAACAATCCAGACAAACAATATCTCGAGCTCTGTCCTGCTTCCTACTGCAATTATTCCTAATGTTTGGCCTCAGATCAGAGGCAGCAGCAATCTCTGTAAATACGACAGCAGAGCAGAGAGCTCTTTCCAACAGAAACCCCTTTTGAATCATGAGAGGAATTTATGAGGCTGAGAACCGGCCAAGACTTAAATATGTTCTGGATCAAACAGCATTGCATAGGTGGCTCAGATCAGCTTTGCACTGGTGGGATGAAGATGGAATCCTCTAGACGGAGGAGTGCAAGGATATTTATTGATTTAAAAAGATAATAAAGCTGAGAGTGACAAGAAAAGGCATTGGTATTTTAAAACTCAGGCTGTGCCAGACAGAGCCAGCAAGGAGAAAGCTTTAACAAGTGTAGATTCCGCTGCATCTTGTGTGTATGTGTATGTACTACTCTTACTGCTAAATCTCCCTAGACTGCTTCATGTCTGGTACATAAGAAGAAGCAACATCCATACTACAATCTTTTCCCTTCCAAATTGCATTGTCCTGGGGATATGCTTGCTGATTTGGAGCCTGCTGTCATTACAAACCATTTGGACAAGGTTTCATCCAGTGGGTTTTGTTCAGTGTCCACCTCCCATCAAGTGTAAAGTAAAATATTTTGCCCGTCTGAGACCACATGGGGTTAGACAAAATTCTCAGAGCCACATCAGCTCTCTATATCTCAGTAAACAAAATGAGGGATGGAGAGCCGTGAGGCAGTGGGCTGGCATGTGGTCTCCACTTGTCAGCTCAGAAGGTGCAGCACTGAGAAATATTAGAAGTTGCAAAAGAAGCATCAACATGTATTTTCTTTTACTGCACTTTTTCAACTTTTCACTACATTTTCCTGAATTATGAGATGATCGGTACTGCAAGTCACAGATCTCACTTGTGCACCAGTCCACTCAGACCAAAGCTTTCTTTAATAAGCAAATTGAACACAGCGTAACTGAACAGTCATAGATAAGGATTTTCCAAGGGTAAACTCTTGATTCAGATTTTTTGGGCAAGGACATCTGGGTCATAATGTGCTGAGTTTGGCTGGGGTTGAGTTAATTTTCATCATAGTAGCCCAATCTCTGCTTTGTATTTGTCCTGCAAACAGTCCTGATAACACAAGGATGTTTTCATTATTGCCAAGAAGGACTTAAAATCAAGGCCTTTTCTTCTCCCCACTCCAGTGGTGAGAAGGCTGGGAGTGCACAGGGAGCTGGGAGGGGCCATAGCCTGGACAGCTGATTCCAACTGACCCAAGGGATATCCCAGACCATATGGCATCATCCTCAGCATATAAAGTTGGGAGAAGAAAAAGGAAATAGCAGGAGTAGAAGGGCCACAAAAATTACCAGAGGGCTGAAACATCTCTCCTTTGTAGATAGACTGAGGGAGGATAGAGGGGAGAGGAGAGGGAAGGAGAGGGAAAGTGAGGTGAAGCAAGGCAAGGCAGCTCTGGAGAGACTTGAGAGCCCCTTCCTGTGCCTAAAAGGACTCCAGGAGAGCTGGAGAGGGACTTCAGACAAGGGCCAGGAGAATGGCTTCCCACTGATAGAGGGCAGTGTTAGAAGGGATATTATTATCTCAGTCCATTAGTTTCCTCACTTTTACCTTTCCAATTCATTCTCCTATCCCACTGGCTGTGTGGTGCTTGCTTACTGAGTGACATTAAACCACAACACAAGTTTTGGAGCCAGATTCTATTACCTTTGAAGGGCCTGTGACTTTCCCTAAGGTCCTGTTTAACATTTTGTAAAGACACCACTCCCAGATGTCAAACCCAAAAGAGAAATATGTTGACCAAGGTAGCACCCTTGCACGCACAGACAGGACAGGGGTCAAGGAAAACTCATGTCCTCTGTGAATTCTTGGACCAATTTGCTGATTATCATGAGAAACTAGCATATGGTGCAGCGCCAGCTACACTGCCTCTACACTCAGTGGAAGGAGAGGACAATTGCAAGAGGACAGTTTATTCACCATGGACAAATAGTGAATATGAGATATTAGGTGAATGTGGAGAACATTTTTGTCTATATGCCAGTGCTTAGAAGCAATACCTGTCCTTGGCTTCTCACTTACATGCCAGCTCAGAGATGTGATATAAACTATTTTTCACATTGTCCATGCTCTTTATAATATATATGATGTGAGGAACTTGAAGGAGAAAAGGAAGAGATCTCTTTAAAATAAATTAGGATATCCTACAGAGACATAAGGAAGTAGATGTTTAACACAGGAAGATAAGCAGGGGAAAAAAAAAAAAAAAAAAGAAAGAATATTTGTTAAATAGCTCCTATCTTAAGGCTAAAAGTTCCTTCAGCTTCAGCAGGAGTTCCAGAGAATGAAATGTAGGTCTGGTATTTTGCGTTTGAATATTATAGAGCTGTACCCTAGACCTGTCTGTGTCAGAAGCCAGGATGGTATTGCAAAGGAAAGAGTCATTACTTGCTTTTTAAAATACTTTTTCAAACAATTGTGTCTGACAATAGCTGGATAGGACACTAACTGTGTATATAGGGTCTAATTTAGTCATTTTTTGATCATTACTTTTGTAAGGACAAGACTCTGTGTAGAGATTCTTTTTTCAAGTGACTCTTCCCAGATTGTGAAGATTTAATTTCATTCTCCTGTGGAAGCAGATGAAGTCAGTTTAAGGGCAAGACGTTGCCCCAGCTCATACCTACACAGCCTGCAGGGCAGTGCGGTATGCTCATGTCTTCTCCAGCCCCTCTGCACATAAGCTGCCAATATTTAGACTTCTTGGCTCTCCTTCACTGATGTGTAACTTAAACTCTCATCTGTGTGACCCCTGACTCTTGACTCAAAACTTAAAACTTGCATATCATTACTGAGTTCCTGTTCCACTATTCCTGGGTGTCCTTTGGACTTTTCCATCGGCTTCACTGGAAGTGGAGTTCCCATCTTTTTCCAATATTCTTCCATCCAGCTCTGTAATTCCTGGGACCAGTCCGTAATGTATAATATTCCTCTTCATGCTTCTGTCAGGTAGGCCTTTATTAGTTTTGGTCTGCGAATCAGGTCATTGTCTGGATCATTGTGTGACTAATTCCTGGACAATAACTAGTTTCTGTGCATTCAAAATTTGGCTTCAAATGTTGCAGCTTAAACGCAACAGCTTTTGCCACCTTTGACAGGTTTTTATTGCTGTTTCCCTCAACACTGGTGAATATTAGCATAATAAAGTGGGTTTTTTAATGCTAGAATGCAGTCATGTCTTGGGAAAAACGTCCTGGGTCTATTGAGAATGCCTATTAATATATAAGAAATATCTAAATTTCCCTAATTTGTTCAGGGATTTCCCTTTCAGTAGCTTAGCTGGCCTTGGTGGAATAATAGCTAAAAAAATGCTGTGCCCTCTTATTTGCTCCTTTCTCTTCGTGCTTCAAGAGGTCAAGATTGTATAAGCTGCAGCTCTGCTAAAATGGAGGAAAATCTGATAATCACTGTAAAGGCACAATAGAAGATGCAGCTGGATTTTTGTAGGGGGAAGCAGCTGTGGGATCTGTTTTGAATGGGTAGGATTTGGGGAAATTCCTAAATACTATTATTTGGGGAATACGTGTGGCATTTCTGAAAGCGACATACCTGGCAGATAGAGCATGAACTTCAATGTTTATTATGGTAATTACACATGGCCTCCAAGAGCAGAGCACTGTTCAGAAAGCAGATATTCAGGGGCTCGTAAGCCTGCTGGCATATGTTTTGGATGCTAGTTCAAACCCAGCCTGGTTTGTCAGCAGTGAAAATTTGCCATGCCCTCACTATCTGGAGTCAGTAAGGAGACATATGTCCATTTTATAAAAGCCAGAGTTGCCCTGCACTATCCCCTTGTCAGCAGAGACATAGGTGCTGAAGGAGCTGCTTTCTTCAGGCTCCTTCAGGCAAGAGAGGCTTTTCCCCTTTCACATAATTTCTGAAGACATATAAAGCCTTTCATATTGTTTGACTGACACACACCACTCTGACCCTTGCAGATGAACTCAGCTGGGAAGCAGCCTTGTTTGCCCTATCTGATCAGGAATCCTCAGAGACACTTCCCACAAGGATGCCTGAAGATAAAATAAGGGCACAGCTGTCTTCTTTGAGGGGGCCATGCAAGTTTTAGGACTCTTGTACCAACACTTGCAGAAATGGGACTGCAGTGTCCTTGTAATCTCAGGGGTGAAAAGCAGAGGCTCCTGAAGCAGACTGACTGGGAGATGAGTGGTTGGCTTTCACACCGCCACAGGCTGGCTCTTGCAAGCAAGAATATTGTTCCAAAAGATGCAAATTGATCAAGTCAAAGCCTGGATTGCTTTTCCAGTAGTGAGTTTTCAGTCATTTGCTCATTAGCAAACAGAGCCCAAAGTGTGTCCATATTTTTATACCTGTCCATTGCCTGAGGCTCCTACCTACCCACCTGCCTCTTCCTTCATAGTCAAGTCACTCATCTTCCTGTAGACCACATCCAGGCTGTTGAACTGATTTAGATTGTTGCAGTTTTGGAGACAGACACACAAGAAAAAACACTGAAGTTCATGCTACAACAGCCAACGTTTATTGATGGGCACCCCCTTTATTAGGGGCTTCAAATTTCCTGTGCTTACACACCTGATTGATTGGGGTCTTGGCTCTGCACAGCTCACTGGCCAATGATATGTCTGCATTCAGAATTGAATGGGATTGGTGGCGTCCCCTGTTTGAGTTTGAATCCAACCTATCATTTTCGTACCGGGGACTTATTTACTTCTATTCTCTAATGAACTAGACTGGTCGAGTTGAAGTCTGTTATGGCAAATTTATCTGTGCAGCTTATAGACCAGCTGTAGCTGTCACATTAGATAAAAAGCGCTATGGCAGAAGGTCCATTCACATATATAATAGCATATCTGAGCTCATGGAACCTAGAGGTTTGCTATAAGACCTGCTGCAATGTCAAGATACACCTAGAATGTGAAACCCATGCATTTTGGTTTAACGACAAGCTGTGTTTTCTTCTTGAAGAGCAGTCCACATCTACTGCCCCTTTGTGGAAGTGAAACTCAGCATTTGTGAATAGTTTGATGCTGGGGCTCAAAGTCACCCCCCAATTATGGGAGCCTATATGACATTGCCACATGTTGGCTGACGTCTAGGAACTATCCTAATACGTATTCTCCATGCAAGGCAAGCAGAAGTTGGACACTTCTGCATAGTAAGCTGGGTTACTGTGAATTACCTAATATTTTGCTGCCGTGGTTTACCCTGCATTTGATAACCCTATTATATAACTTTGTTGTGCTGGGGACTTAACCAGGGGTATTTGTGGAGGCTTGTTGGATTTAGAGTTTTGCCATGTGTCTTACCAAAGTAAGATTTCTTGGAGCCACAATTTTCATCACATAAAAGGGAAGTGAGAAGTTGGAGAAATATACGTCTCATGAACTGTTTCCAGTGTCTTTACTGGCAAATGTCTTTCTTGCCTTCTAAGGACATGGTTCCTCTAAATCCACAATAATTTCTTCTGTAGTGCTAAAGCAAAAAGAGTTTTGCTTCCACTTGCCTTGAAGTCCAGTCACTCAGCCTGTTTTTTATCATCACACACAGTTCAGGATTGCCAGCAGACTGCCTGGTCCACAGCACATGGCATATGGCATTTGGCCTCCTCCAAGTCCTGTGTGATGCCTCATGGCCCTAGTTCATAGTAATTATTGAAGAAGTGAAGGAAGGTTCAGTTCAAAATGTCTGAAATAGTAAGTGGTCTGTGCTGCAGTCTGCCAGACCTATGTTTTTATAACAAGAAATTGAGGGTAGGCGTTATGAGCTCTGAGACGTGGCATAAAACTTGTGGAGGTATTTGAAGGTGCAAAGCTTGCCGGGACAGTATTGAACAACTGTGCAGGCTAAGAGGGAACCAAAACCAATGTGTGTCATCAGCAACACCTGCTCTACTAAATAAAGCTGACTGGGGCTGATTCACTGGCCCTGAAGCCTAGTGTCATAGCATAACTTGTGTCCAAACACCTCATCTTTTCTCTGCCTGTGAGCAGGGTTTGGGAGTGAGATAATAGCAAAGCTGCTTGGACAACTACTGCTCCAAGACCTGAACTTACACCCTGCAACCTCTCTTACTTAACAGCAAAGATACTCTCTAAATGCAAGGAATGAGTTCAGGGATATTTAAGCCAACTCCTCTATGGCTTAAAAGCAGCTAGGACCTTCTTATGGGAACTGCTAAGGACTTCAGATTGTGCTATAAAATTTGATCTTAAATGTAATGATTGCCCAGCTCTCTTTCATCAAATGCAATAGCAGCAGCATTTTTCACAGTCAAGTACAAGGACACTCCAGAAGAGACCATTACTTCTTCTGATAGCCCTTTCCATAGGCCATCCACACAGACCATACCATTACTAAACAAGGCTATAATTTAAAAGTGTAATTTGGCATGGGAGCATCAGGCATAGAACTTCTCAGAAAATGAGAAAACATTCACTGATCTCCTGCCACTAAAACAAATTGGACCGACATTCTTGGAGGTGTCTCTTTCTCATTCCTGTTATATCTGAATGATCCTCAAGCAAATAGGAAAGCAAAAATGTGATCTTGAAGATAGGAGATAAAAGGGAAATACACATGAAATATCTTAAGAAAATGTCACATCAATAATAGGTGCCTTTCAAGTAAATCCTGTCCACACCACTGACAAAGGTCACTTTGTTGAAGAAACTTAAATTTTGTACCATGTAACTCAACAGTTTTAAACACCATCATAACATACCAGTTATATCTTCTCAGCATCTTCCTTTCTATGCTGTGTAAAAGTTGGCTAATACATCCCAAATGTTCCAGATATTTTATGATGAAATACACATTAGCCTGGCTAGCTATCACTCAGAAAAAGGCTTGTTAGACAGCACTTCACGATTAATTTTTTTTGCTCAGATATTAAACAGCCTCATCCATCTAGATCATAAAATGTTTTCCCAGTCCTGCAGACTGTTAAAATGTATGCCTGCAGACATTTACTGTCACATCTGGAAAAGTCTGTGCTATCATAATGACTTCAATGTAGATTTCATCAGAAGACACATGGAAATTAAGCTGGATTCACCCAATCCCTTGCAAGCCATTCCACACCAAGCACATAAGAGCTGATTCCCTCTGTTTCAGGATCTGCACAAGTGGTGGTGCCCCACTTTGTTTGCATGTTGGATCCAGGAGTTTGATCAAGCTGCCAGGCTAGAGTTATGCAATTTTCCCTATTCCAGCAATCCTGACCCTGACTCTGGCTCTGCACATTTTGAATTCCTGAATGCCCCTGGGACCCCAGTGCACAATTACTTCTCTGGTATTTGCTAGCATGATGAAGTCATAGTTTTTCTCTAGAAAGGAAGAAACACCAGGCCTGACTGCGACTTATTTAACAAGTGATTTAGATCAAGACATAGTTCCAGTGTTTGTTTTAGGACTTGGTGCTCTCAAGTTATCACATAACCACAGAATCATTTGGGTTAGAAGGGACCTTAAAGATCACCTTCTAAAACCCCCGCCATGGGCAGGAACACCTTCTCCAAGATCAGGTTGCTCCAAGCCCTGTCCAGCTTGTCCTTGAACACCACCAGGCATGGAGCAGCCACAGCTTCTCTGGGCAGCTTGTGACAGCACCTCACCTCCCTCACAGGGAAGACTTACTTCTCAATGTCTAATCTAAACTTGCCCTCTTATTCATGAGATGAGATGCCCACTAATTCCTCTTCTTGTTTTCTAGTTGCCTTTGCTCTGTGGTGTGATAAAAATGCTGCAATGAATCGCCCATGATCCAATACACTGATATGGCTTAATGGTAGCTCCAGAACCTCATCAACATACACCTTTGTGGGATGCTCTGGTAATAGCTGTGGCTGGAAGAGAGCAGACCCAGAACAACTCCTGACCTGTGGTTGCACTTCTCCAGCCCATTGAGCACAGATCAGCTGGAAGAGGGCATTTGCTATCTTTCAAATGGTCAAGGCTGCAGGGTCATATTTTCCTTGTAAATGTCTCAGTCTGTTTCTGAGGCTCAAAACATGTGACTTTGGGGACTTTGCCTGTGAAAAGGCTGTTTCCACACATAAGGTAAGATATATAGATCAGTGAAGACAACAGGAAATTTTGGAAAACATAGGATTGTAGAATATCCTGGGTTGAAAGGCATCCATAAGGATCAATGAAGTCCAACTCCAGGCCCTGCACAAGACCACCCCAAGAAACATACCCTGTGTCACACCATTAAAAACATAGAAATGTTTCTTCCTTAAAAAAAGTCTTCAATGTCACAAATCTAGTATTGGAAATCTTTCTGAGTAAAGGTCTTTTCTTTTGGTGAAGATAGACAGGTTTTCACTCCCAAGTTTGATTTTAAGCCAGGAAGGACAGAAGTCCTTTTCATCAAAATTTAAAAACTGGGAAAGAAGTCCAAAGTTTACAAGTCCCTTTCAATGCTCCTTATTTTATCATCACTACTGGAAACCCACTGGACCTGAAACCTTTCTGGCTTGAAAACCAATCAGGTGACATTTAAAAATACAGCCTTAAGAAGCAGTCATTTATTCCCTTCTTTTCATTGATTGTTCTGCTTAGTTTTCTCCATGGTTTCCAATCCTCTGCCTTCCTGACCACCCTTAAACTTACTACCTACCTTTCTGTGCACACAAAGGATCCAGACTTCCCACTCCTTTCTACAACTAGGTGACAGTCAACTACATATACTTAGCAAAACGCCACACAGACTGTGCAAGGAGCTCTGCCTTGAGCCAACTGACACTCCTGATCCCCTTTGCAGATCCTTTCCCAGGGATGCAAAGCAGTGATGAAGTAGTGTCAGTGCCTCCATACACACTCTCTTGAACCCTCTTTGCAGGCCAGGAAGTCTGCAGGCTGTGAACTGGACTAAGAAGAGGTCTGTATCTTTTAATATCCCTGTCCCTGGTAGGGAGCTTGGCCAGATCATAGAGGAGGGCCTATCTCTTCAACCCACTTTAGAAAAGTTTACGACATCTGCTTGCCAATGAGGAAGAAAAACACAGTACAAAGATCCCATCTGTTTTCTGTTTTGATGTGAAGCCAGAAAAGCCAATTGGTTTTTCTTTTCCCCAAATGCTTGAGGAGCTCAACTCCTCACTCTCCTATCCATGTAGCAGGAATGGAGAATGCTAGAAACTGGCAAGGTTTGATTGACCATGAAGGTCTTGCAGACTGATTTGCCAGCCTTATGCTTAGTTTCTCAAGACAGATAGCCCTCTACTTCCTCTGCAGACTTCTTCTTGTGAAACCTGAACTTTTCCATGCACTCAGGGATGGGGTTAAGACCTCTACCCGAGGCACAGACCTCTGTCGACCAGGTAATCCTCATGCAATGAAACTCTCAGAAGTTTCTTCTTTGAACCACAGCTCCCAAAGTTAGCTGAGCTGCTGAGACAAGGAAATTAACCACTTCTGAAGCATTTTGGGATCAATCCCTGATCCTCGTTGTGTTCTCCTCTCTTGGAACAGCATATAAAGGGATTTCATAACGGAGGAACAAGCACAATAGAGATGCAGGTGTTCCCTGAGGAGGGATAAAAGGAGAGACCTGCAACCTGTGTGTTTCTTGACTTCAGGCCACAACTATAACAGGATATCCCTCTTCTGCTTCTGTTATGCATCCATGAGTATTATAAATGTGATAGCAACGTGAAAATGAGAGGATGTCTGGGAAGGACATCCGGGAGGGATGAGGAGGGATCTGTTTAAGTACAAGAACCTTCTTTTGTAGAAGGAGGACTGAGGGACAACACATAAAGCTGTTGGGATACAGGTTCAGGACACACAAAGTAGTTATGTCCCTAGCCAGCATCTGCTGGGATTTAAGAAAGTGATGATCTCTCCAAGAGGAGAATGTACAATTTCAGGAAAGCAAATTCAAAGGGTTACAAAACGCTTCAAGCTTCCAAGGCTATGTCTGTATTAAAGAATCAGCTAGAGCCAGAGCAGTGTCTCCAGCTCTGTTCCGTGACCATATAGACTGCTTAAATCTTAGCTTACTCCCCCTGGACTGGCTAAGAGTGGCTGAGCACTAATGAGTCCCAGACAACATCCAGGCATGGTCATATAGCAAAGGGCAAGGATCATTGGCAAAACTCAGTAGGGGTGAAGTGATCTGTTTGGGTGATAAAACCAATCTGGTTGCAAGTTCTGCTTTGCCACTTGCCATGGACAGCCAGTGGACAGGATCCAGTCTTGTTTATTTATGAGTCAAAGATGCTGTTATCTTGGGGCTGTGCACAGGCGCTAGATTTTAAAAAAGAAGTGTGATTTCCAACACATGTTGCTTTCTTTGACAGTGCCTGTTGGCTGGACTCAGATATTCTCCTGTGAGACACTTCAGGCTGCTGTGATGCGGAGATGCCAGTGGTCCTCATTTGGGCATGCCCATCTGGCCTTGCTCCATCTGCTCACAGGGCTGTGTCTCCAGTAGACCTTTCCCTCTTTCTGTGATCCAGGGAGTTTCAAAAACAAGTACAGTAGGGCCTGGAAAGCGTTCCCAAAGGAACAGGGCACCTCTGACAGGAACACAATGTCCCATTAGCACCTCACACCTTCCATGACCAACAGACCTGTTTTGGTAGAAACAGTTTGTCTGATGTGGTTTCCGCAAGTGAGAATAATGTGATCCATCTGGTAGCTCCAGAGCTGGGATTTAAGTCCAGCAGCTTGGTCAAAGTCCAAACAGAAAGTTCAGCTGCAGCTGGGACACCATATTTAAAGGATATTGTGGTTTTCCACTCTCAAGCATGGTCTTTTGATGTCATGGTTGTAACCAAGCACAACCAACAGACAGCAGGAAAATTAATAAGTGTTTCAAAGAAATACTTTTCTTTTACTTTCTATGCCCATATGTTTAGCAGGTTTCAGAGGTGACTTAGCCAGAATTTTCTGAGTTTATCAGGTCCAAGAGTTTGGGATTATTATAACTAAATTAATTCAAATAATGAAGTTAATTCACTTAGCTCCACAAGGAATACAATTACTTTGGTTTTTTTCCTCTAAGTATCCCAAATGTAATTGATCGTTTAGTAGATTAATGCTGAACTTCTCTGGCAGTGTGCTACCTTAATCAGGGAAGATCTGGGCTATTTTACACAAGGATGAAGAATGTCCCTGATGCCAATTTCTAAGGGAATGCAGGATGAACTAGCTCAATGACAGAGCTAGCATGTCAGATAAGATAAGATAAGATATTGTCCTCCTTGGATGTTCTTGAAACCTCAACTCACTGCCAAAATTTGCTGGAACTGGACGTGGAGAAAAGGCAGCATCTGAAATGATGGAGGTTGGACAAACATTCCATATTCATGAAGGTGGAAGAAGACAGTTATCCTTAGCAAATTAGGGTCCCAAATACAGTTCTGCTAACTTACCAGAACTTGCCACCTCTCCTACACCTCCTGGCTCTGAAAGGCAAACTCTGGCCAAGTTTGCTGGGAGATTTAGGATATTGCCACTCCCAAGAGTTCATTCCTTTCCTAACTCTCTGCCAGGCCTAAGCTTATCCTATGAAGGGAGCAGAAAATTCTCATGGGTTCTCAGATGCTCCTAACCAGAGGTATGTATATTGATTCTCATTTGAATTCTCACTTCTTATGGACCAATCCATCTGTTTTGTGAGAAAATTAAATGTTCCAAATGCCACATCCTATTTTCTTTCATATAATATAGTCCTTCCAATCCTTTCATATGCTGATTGGACATCTATTTCCACCTTCTTACCACCTGAGTATCCAGCCTGTGTGCTGCATCCATCACAATTCCCAATGCTTCTGGAGGCCCCTTAGATCCCTGTAAAGCACTGTGGGCTCCAGTGGGCCTTCCAGCTGTAAATGCCTTGTATGGGATATTCAGCATCTCAGCTTGGCCATGATGTAGGAGGGAATTCAGGCTATTATCACCCAGCTCCTGTCTGTTCTGCAAAGACAGGTCCATCTTTTCACTTTTTTAATCATGCAAACAATGTAAGAACATAAAGGATAGGGGAAAAGAAAAACAATCATGGCATAAAATACAATTGTATTTTTACAAAATGTTCTTCTAGCTGATATAATACACAATCCAATGCACTTTGCAAGACAGGCCCTCAAAAATCTACCAAGTACCAGAATTCCTATATTCAGTTGGTATAAATCATTGCTTCTGATTTACACTGAGAGGCAGGTCACAAATGCCTAATTAAATAGCTTCACTTTGAGCAGAGAACTTTATCGATATATAACTGTGAATTACTTTATATAACCATTTGATGGAAAGAGAGAGAATGAAAAAAAAAGAAAAGCTAGGAAAAGCAAGAGAGGCAGAAGAAAGAAAAGGGAAGAAAATAAGTAAATACAGAAAGAAAAAGTGAGAGAACCTCATATCTTTTGAGAGTTCAGTTAATTTCATTATGAAAGAATGGGAAAGTTTGTGAAGCACAGACAAAATAACTCACAATGACAGCAGGGTGATACCAAGAGCAGTAAAACTAATTTATTGGGCTGAGTTTATCTGATTCCAGGGAAAGTGAGTACTGCTGAATGCAGCTCTGACTGTGCCTGTGTCTGATAAGACACACAATTCAGATGCAAAATTACATTAAGCAGATGTAGCCCATTAAGAAGCTGAGCTTGAAAATGTACTTTATCCTGTCAAGACAAATCCTAGTTGAAAACTTGGGCCTTAAAAAGCACCTGAAGACTGCAAGATGTTCTATTTTGGGCTTTATTGCTTTAATCTTTTTTGTGTCAGTCATAGTTACAGAGTGATGATAAATATAAACCTACCTCCACTGTATTTCTAACATAACTCCATTAACTACCCTCAGCTAGAATAGAGAAAAGCCCCTTAACATAAAACACGGCAGAACCAGTCCTGGGTTCACATATCACCCCAAACTGGATCAGGTTGGGAAGATCTCAGAGGCAAACCAGCTAAAATGCAAATCATATGCTCCTACTCCAGCCTGGGCTCAAATGTAGAATGGCAGAGGAAGCACAGCCAATTCATCCCTTCCTTGCACCCATCCATCATGGAGACAGTGAGCTGGGTCAGCTCACGTGTGGGGTCTCCAAGATGAGAGGATTCTCACTATAGGTGCCTCTCCGCATGAGAGCTCCTGGAAATATGTGGGATATGGTGCAGAAGGAGAAAATAGATGCGATTCGAGATCTGTGGAGTAACATTTGGTTGTGCTAAAAGAGGGTGTGAATATTATTTAATAAAAATGTTGGTGAATTCCCATACCAAATTTCTTTATATTTAGCCTATGTATACATCTGTATTAGTTATAAAACTGGGATAGAACACTTGTTCTAGATTAAACAAAGCCAAAATTTAAATAATGGGACTCAGTTCTCACTACTGAATTTAGGTGTCTAAAGGGCTTTGGAGTATATCAACCCCTGACAGCTGTAGAGTGTTTATTTTGCCTTGGAGTATATAATGATTTTTCATTATTCCTTTATTCTCATGTATTTCATCCAGTATGTACATCACTGACAGAAATGTTCAGAAACACCAGCAAGATATCAAAAGGAAATAAGGTCAATATCATTACACTGGCTAAGATAATTTTGAGGAGAAAAAGCATGATGTTGAAAGAATGCTCAGTGTCTTTCTATGCAGGAAGATCTCTCAGTTTATCTAATCTCCTAAAAGTAAGCTCGGGCACTTAGATTATTAACCAGATGATATAGAGTAATGGAAAATTTTTTGCAAGGAGAAATCCTCTACCAACAACTCAGTTGGCATGTAAAACACAGTCACTGTATGGAATTAATTTTGTTCTTTGAAGTTTCTTTGTTTATGCTTTATTATCTGAAGTATCCTCCTTAATGGCTGGGGGAAAAAGAAGTTAGTTTGTACCAGTGCAATCATCAATATAAGTGAAGTTCAGGGGCCTTGAATCTGACATTTGATTGCAACTGTGAAGAGGACTGTACTTGAATGGTTTAATTTTCTTTACAAACTCCATGAAATGTAACTTTTTTAGTTTCCTTGGAATTCTGGACAAATCCCAAGATAAAAATGTTCCCTGTAATGGAGAGAAAATGAAAAAGTAAGTCTAACCAGCTAAATTCACATGATTACAATGTTTGATTTCATTCAATGAGTTTCATTGTTTTATTTGGAAGTGTCTTTAAGCAATTTATGTAACATAATGGATACCAGCTGTAATCATTTTGGGCATGGGAGTTATATAGGCTCATTCTTTGATGCTAATAGGCCAGCTACACTTAATAACTAATTAGCTTGGTTTATAACAAAACCAAACATCAAAACAAAAGAATCCCTATGACAAGCATCAGGCTAAGGATAAGCCCCACTGACTTCCAACATCTCTTCAATGGATATCTACATGAAAAGGGTCGCACTAAATCCCCATAGACATAATTCATCTTATCCCAATCACCTCTTTGGAGTAATTCCAGATTTCTACACTCTGAAAATATCTTTATTGCAGAGACCTGAGAACAGCTTGCTCCAAAACCTGCCCATTGAATTCCTCCTGGGGCAGTTCATTCAACAACTCGTGACTCTATACTAAGGTTCTGTTTATCTCAGGAGCCCCTCTTGGTGATTTGGTGTTGTAAGATCTGGAGGTCAGACCCAGACTGTGGGTGCCAATGGCATTTATAGGCAGAATGAGCCTGACGGCTTTGCACAGCTAATTTTGGAGTGTCATCTATTTTGTTGGTCCATGGTAGACCTGGAAGAGCCTTTGGGACCAGTGCTGTGAAGGGAAGAAACTGTCCTCAAGTCCTTGCATCACTAGATGTAGGGGTTCAGTTGAATTGCTTGAATGTCAGTGCTACTTGAAATGCCCATGGGTGTCCCTTGGATGTTCCTATTCCAGCCGTAGTGGGCAGAGAATTCTCATGAGGACAAGGTCACTGAAGTGCCTCAAATGACATCAGATGCTTCACTGCAAACTGCTGAGAGGAGTCTTCCATCCAGTGGAGGAAAAGTTGTGTGTGGGAATCAGGGCGAGCTGGGGAGTTATTGCTGTCTTCAATCTGGCCATTCTTTGCAGGTGTTATCTCAACAATTTTATGTCATACTCAAGAGCTGCTTCTCAAGTGTGGATAGGGATAGCATAGGGAGTTGCTTGCTGTCATTTCCCACTTCCTCCAACAGCAAAGGTACTTCCAGCTCACACCCTCCCACAGCTCACATGCTGCTGGAAGCAAGGAAGGAAGCACCTGCAGAGGTGAGCACTGAGTTGAGACTTTATCTTCTGAGCCATATGAGGAGAGCAGCCCTGGGCAGAGCAGAAGTTTAGAAAAGAAAACAGTTTTGCTGCCCAAGCCTCACCCTGGTCAATCTGTGCAGCACTTTGTAAAATTATTTGCATCTTGAGTGGAAAGTAGCTGCAGGTGGTGTGTGCTTTCAGTGTCTGGAGGCAGCAGAGAAAGTTTGGAATCCCCCTGTGCCCAATGGACCTCACTGACCTGGGGGTATTTGACTGACACTGGCACAGGTTGCCCACAGAAGTTGTGGCTGCCCCATCCCTGGAAGTGTTCAAGGCCAGACTAGATGGGCTTGGAGCAACCTGTTCTAGTGGAAGGTGTTCCTGCCCATGGCAGGTGTTTGGAATGAGATGAGGTTGAAGGTCCCTTCCAACCCAAACCATTCTATGATTTGAAATATGCCTACCAGTTGGTTTCCTTTGATGATGACACAGTTGCTGTTATTAATGGCTTTCATAATGACACAGATTATAGCATCTTATCCTAAATTTCAAACTAATTTAGGAAAATTTTAAACTTTAAATTTAGGATGAGAAAAAATGGAGAAGGAAGGATGCCTCTTAGAATAATGGATCTTAAATCCCTCTTTCCTCTGAAATACAGCATGAATTTTACATCCTCAAGGATGTTGAAACTATGCTGTCACACACTCTAGAGCTTCAGACAAACACAGGATAGTGAGCACCCAGCTTTACCTGGTATAATTTTTATAGTTCCACCTTCACTCCAGTTGATCACTCATCACCACTGAGCAACATTCCAGACCTCATCTCAGACTGAGCAAATTAGAAAATCTGAAAGAAACATGGGTCTCTGTTTTCAAAAGCTAGTTTATCAGCAGTTACCACTTATAGAGAGAGATCAATTGCTAACTGGCATTTATAAGATTCAGTAATCCAAAGTTTTCAGTGCTTCGGCCCTAATTCAGGAAAACACTTATACACACCTTTAGCCTGAAGCGCATGAGCTGTCCCTGTTTGAGTTATTACTGTGTGATGCAAGTGGGTAGACTTCACAGATTAAGTCAACCAATGAAAATTTTTAGGTCTGAAGCTCATCCTTAGATTGACAGCAGCACAAGAGTTCTGGTGCTATGTCACTGATCTGGAGGGTTTCTTCTAAGCTCTATAGTCCTGACCTTTCCTTTATATCCCAGCTCCTGCAGTTGTGCAATTATATGATACTCTTCTGCCTTAAGAGAAATCTCAAGCCAATGTGGTTCTGGTAAATACCTTGAAAAATTCTACTTAAAAAAGAAAAGAAAAAAAGGGAAACTTACCACACAGCCCAAAAAGGATCTTTAAAACTCATTTAATTTACAATACAGACAAAATACTGTCCACTTATTCTTAACAAAAGAGGAAGTAAAAACAATCCGCAGTGTATTCTATTGTTACTATTTTTATTATTATTGTTGCTCTCACAATTAGAAAACACAGCTTATGCTGTTTCCATGAACAGAGAGTAATTTGTGCTTTAGATGAATAAACCATAGCTCTGCTGAGATATTTAATCAAACTCTGTCTGACTGATGAAACTGGTCCTGAGAGGAAAACAAAACAAAACATGTTGTACATGTTAAAGTCATTAATCTCAGGTGGATTTTAAGTTTCCTGTTCTTTCTCCCCCTCTTGTTTTCTGCTCCATCTCCCTTGCAGAGGAGAAAGTCATGCCTGTGATAGCTCTGATCTGTTAACAAAACAATGGTGTTTCACAACCCCATGTCTGATGCAGGGAAAGGCAAATCTTTTGTCACAGGGTGGAGATCTAACAGTCTATTCCAGGCCTGAATTTTCCTCGTTCCCCATATTCCCAAGTGCCTCCAGGGCCTCCTCCCAGCACCTTCCCCAAACAGGTAGCCCAGAGCTGAGCAGCACAAGTCTATCTCACTTGGATGATGATAATGGTTGTCTACAGGGATTTGTTTCCTAGCTGGAAGAGGGATGGTCCCTCAGGGACTCTTTTATCACTTTTCTGGCAGAGACACTGCTAATTGTATTCAGGTATTTTTCTTCTTCCCTTACTCCCCTTCCCCTCACCAAGGGCTTTTCTAGCTGTATGTGAAATATTGTGGGCTGCCTGCTTTAGTAAAATTAAGATAAGTTCTATTTTTGTAGAATAAAATACACAATCAGATGGGAGTATTCTATAATGAATAGCATTTGCCTACCTTATGGAGAAACCTAAATGATATAAAACTGGAAGGGGTAAGGATGGGGGGAATTAATAAAAAAATACAAAGCCAGCCAGATATATACAGTGTCTAAAACCTCAGAGTTGAAAATAGCATGTCCTAGCTTAACCTGATTAGACAATTTTGTAATATTGACACATGGATGAATCGATGAAAAGGATACGTATGCCTTACGTGAGCACACATTTTAAACCAGAAACCGCGGGAATAGCTCTCTTTCTTTTCCGGTTTGAATACAGGTTAACAGGGTAGCCCGGCCCCTCCGTGTGGCCGGGCCAGGCTGGGTCGGGACAGGCGGGCTCTGCCGTGGGGCCGAGAGTCTCTCCAAGAGACCACCGAGCCCGCTCCGCCGGCCCACATGGGTGAGGGAGGAGAGGACATCAGCCTTAATGCAACAGCTGAAGAAACTTCTTAGTACAGCAACAAGTGACCGAGAAACTGTCCCGGAGCCTCTGAGACCATGCGGCTGAGACCGCGGGGTGGCTCTACAAACCCGAGCGAAAATGTTAACTCTTTCCTGACCTGATGAAACTTCCAAAGCACGAACCCTGCCCGGAGAGAGAGAGAAAAGAGACTAATGAAATATGAAACGACACAACATGAGACCTAATGTCAAGAGAGACAGAAAAGCATCTTAAGTTGGAAGAAGATTGAAGGAGTGGCCGTTAGGCTGGACTTCTCTTGTGAGGCCATGGAAAATGGACTTAATACCCTGTAACATAGAGACTGTTTTTAGAGGGATGCAGAGTTCTAGTCATAGCTGTGAGTTGATGTAATTGTAATTTATTGGAAGAAATTGAACAGAGAAAAACAGAGAGAGAGAGGTGACACCCTCTGCCCAGTGTTTTGAAAGTACCTCTGTTTCTTGAGATGAAGATGAAATAGATGAAGAGAAATTTTGTTTTATACTAGAAAAAAGCATCCTTAAACTGTACACTGATAAACTGATATAGCCCATGTGAGGCTATAGAAAGCTGTCTCATGAAAAGTGTTATAGACAATAGTCGAATCAGGCCAAATTAATAAATTTGCTAGAGCCAAATTAAAGAAAAAAATTGAACAGGATTTATTTTGCAACTCGAATCACAATTTATTGCCAGCCACAATAGAGTATGACAATGTTCGAACTTTGGGTGAACCAGGATCTCTGCCCCTGTCACAGAGGTCTGGTGGGGTTCACATCGGTCTGGTCCCAGGGTCCAGGATTTATACAGTTTTTTCAGCCTGGGGCTAGAGTTTCTTTGTCCTTTTCTCTTCTTTCTAATATTCATATGGTGTTCATTGTCGTCCGGTGTTATTAGAATGAGTGGACAATGCTGGGTCCAGTGTGTGGTTTGAATATTTATGCAGCCCTGGTATCCTGTCCAGCATCTCCGAATTCGTGTCTCCTCCACACCTGGTCAGTTATTCTTCGTCTCCAGGAAATCTTTTGCATCTGAGTCTCTTGATGAATTCTCGAGTCCACACCTGGGGAGTTACCAATCTCCCTCCGGGAAGTCCTCAGATGTGAATCTAGGCTTCCCGGCAGGATACAATGTTCCTCTGCTTGAGTGATAACTGGTGCGGTTACAATAATTAACAGATACTTAAGGGTGGGGTGTCTCAATTCCAAATGACGCTGGCTTATACTAAACAATATTACAACATAATTGCAAGATTTTATTACATGAACGAATTTGATATACTTTATTTATACCAAAAGGGAACTTCACAATGGCAAATTTCCTTCCCCCGGGTGGGCCGTTTGTAAAGTGTGAGAGTAAGTGAACTGGTATCTTGTAAAAAATCTCTGTGGTGTTCAAGAGTGACTCCTTCCTCCTTGGTGAATTGAGAAATGATTATTTTAAGGATGGCAACTGACTGAAAATCTCAAATTTTGTCTTTTTATATTGGAATAAGAAAATGAATAGTTGGAGGAGAAGGAGAAGGAAGGGGAAGGAGGAGTGTTTTGAAAGTTTCGTTCTAATTCTTGTTTTTTGTTCTTTTAGTGTTAGTTAATAAAGTTTTATTATTTTCAAGTTTAGACCTGCTTTGCTCTTAATCGAAAAATTACAAATTGGTAAACCAAAACCACTACATTAATTGGTGCGTTGGCCAGGAAATCAAACTAAACCTGCGACATAACATTATGTCCAAACTGTTTTATTAAATCATAGGTATTTTTTTCAAATTAATAAATACCACAAGGCCACCAGCATTATACTCTTCAGGATAGCTTGGCTGTCTCCATTAGGGGTAATTGCGTAAAGCTGTGAAATAATAGTGTTTGTGGTAATAAATCAGATGTATTTTGCCAGTTAGTGTAAATCAACAGAACTGTGTAATACAACATGGAGCTGGGCCAAATTATATCAGCTGTTGGGATGTGGTAAGACATTTTATAAGAAGGGAACTACAGGTTCACCTGACAAAGACATTCACAGTGATTAAAGCCATTTTCTGCAGTAGCTGGAGGAACTCAGTGTTTCAGAACAAAGCCTTGAAGACTGCTTCCTGAAGGCCTGAGAAAGGGAAGGAGGGATGTATTTTCCTTGCAAAGCTGGTTTGTGACAGATGTTCTCCTAAATATCTTGCACATGGCGCATGCATAAAAAATTATAGAATCATAGAATGATTTAGGTTTGAATGACTTGAAGATCATCCAGTCTCAACCCTCTGCCTTGGGCAGGGACACCTTCCTCTAGACTAGGAGGATCTCTAGGCAAAAATAACTTGGCCATTCTGTTTTGGATTCCAGTTGTATCAGTAACTGAAATTGAGAGATGTGACACTTTTGTCTTCTGGCCTCTCTGCGCTTTGCTCCTGATGCAAGGAATGAAGCATCAGAGACAGGTTGCAAGGAGAAAGATGTACTATGAGTGGTTCTGCCAGTGTGGCCTTGTGTTATAGGTACTCTCTTTACTCCTAGTTCGTATTAAAAGGAAAGGAAAGCAGAAAGCACTGTCTACTGCTCACAGAAGTACATTTTCTGAAATAAACTGGAAATGTGAGAGCATACACAGGGAGATCATAGAATCACACAATGGTTTATGGTGGAAAGGACCTTAGAAGCTCATCTTGTTCCAACCCCTGCCATGGGCAGGGACACTTTCTATTAGACCAGGCTGCTCCAAGACCTGTCCAACCTGACCTTGGACACTTCCAGGGATGGGACAGCCACAGCTTCTCTGGCCTATGTGTGCCAGGGCCTTATCATCCTCACAGGGAGAAATTTATTCCTTAAATCTAATCTAAATCTACCTTATATAAGCTTAAAGCTGTCAAATTTATGAGATGACCCTAGTTTGCTGGATGAAACAGGCCTGTGTAGCAAGGGTGGCTGCAGTTTATCAGACCCCTTCCTGTGCATAACCCTCACCTTAGGAAGGAACATCACCCTGGGCACACTCCTAATACAGTGTGCAGCTGCTCCAGAGAAGAAAAGGGCCCTGAAATTTAGAAGTTATGGCAAAAGCAGTGTAACACTGTTAATTCATAGACTAACAGCCTAAGACATGGGCTGGGGCCACAAAGAATCTTCTGTCAAAGAAGCAGAGTTCAGATAAAGCCCATGATGGGCTAGAGAAGATGTCTAGAGAAGCCAGCAGAGATTTTGAACATGGTTTCCCCAGACTGCAAAACTCCAAACAATTCAGCCATTTCAGATCAGCATCTTCAATAACAGACATCTTTGGCATGAGATGATGAAAGTGTGAGTTACCAATGTGGCTAAAGTTCTGCTGTGGGTTCATTTCCCACCTGAGGGACCTGCAGATGCCTAATTGGTTTATCAATTTCTTTTAATTCCAGGTGATGATTTCTTCTGACATGAGAAAGCCAGTCCATGATCACAGGTCTGACATGGGAGGCGTGAAATGCAACTGAAAAGTGTATGTATGTACTATTTCTTCCTTTTTACTATTTTTCACCAAGCAGAAAGACCCATTACATCAACAAGGGAGCAAGAAAAAGAGTCATTACAGAATGGCATTGAAATGATCAAATTTTTCTACAGTCAGAACATTGTGCCTTGTTGGCTTCATCAAAAACTGGAAATAAAATTCTTTCCTTGAAAGAATGAGAGTAAATGGTTTCTTTACATATCAAATGAAGCCAAATTCTGGCAATGGAGAGCAGTGGGACTGGTGCCACCAGCCTGTCTCCATGTCAGCCTAAAGACACCTACCACTCATCACACCACACTGCAGAGACATTTTAGTCCATCAGCTTTTATGGGGTGACAGTAACACAAACCACTGACAAACTATGAAAGGTCTTTTTTTTGCCTGCTCATAACTGGGGGAGGGAAGGAGGCAAGGAGACCAACCTCATTACAGCAAAGCAAAGTAGCTGAAGAGAACAAAATACCTCTAATTTTGCTCTTATAGCACATGGCACTTTTCTCCTCCAACTCCCCAGGGCTGCTCACAGACGTGTCAGAGGCAGCTGCCCTCTAGGGAATGACTGAGTGAAGAAAAAAGAGGATTTGGAGAAAGATTGCGGTGTTACTGACATATTGCCCTAGGAAACTAGGAAAGTGACAGTGTCCCAATACGTTTGTGTAGGAGTGATTTTTTGTCTGCTTACAGCATTTTGCATGGGGTTGGGGTTCCCAAGAATGGTCTGAAAGACATCAGAAGCTCTGCTGCCTTCTGTTCCTGGAGTAGCATCCTTCTCCGACATTACTTTTCATTATCAGTACACAGGGCTGGATGACCACTAAAAAAACCCAAACCAAAACAAAAAATCCCCATCCCCCCCAAAAAAAAACCCCAAAAAATCTCCCCAAAACCACAAAAAAGCCCACAAAAAACCCCCACAAAATAAAACCCCAAACAAGCAAAAAAACAAATAAACAACCAAAACAACAACCAAAACAAATAAACCATCAAACAAAACCAAACAAATAACCCATCAAAAACCAAACAAATAAACCATCAAACAAAAACAAAGAAACAAAACAACAAATAATGGAGCCTAGGCTATGTTAAAACCTCCCCTGCACAGAAACTCCTCTCCATGTGCAGGAGCCAGAAGCCAAGCACCAATGACATGAGAGGTATGAATCATATTTATTATTAAGCTCCTAAGAGCACTAGGAAAATTTTACCTATGAGAGTGATCGCTGATAAAAAAAACCAAAAAACCAGCAATGGTGACTCTTCCTTTCTCCAAATGTTCTGTTTCATTGTCTTGGCTAATTCTGCTCAAAATTAAGAGGCTGAGGAAGCAGGGAATAAAGAAACTTACCTATCCTATGCCAGTGAGTGCCTTAAATCATGCTGTTTTCCCATTCTTGGGAGGAAAATCATAATTGCTTTCCAAGTAGAAGAGTGAAACAATAATCTTATATTTTGCTGTTACACCAGTAACTTCAGCCTTTATTTCATACTATTGTTAATGCATGTTTATAATATAAGGACATATTTATGTAGGAAGTAAAGTAGATGAAAACAGAAGATAAAAATATTTCTCTATATCTGCATACAAAAGAAAATATGTACAGCCACAGATAGTGGTTCTCTGCTGTGTCAGGGCAGGACCACGTGAAGGACTGGCACATTCCCATTCCTTCCTGCTGGAAATAACTGCTAACTTCCATGGCTGTACTCCCTGCAGCCGGGACCGCTCCACTCTCTGCAGTTTCCTGAGGTTGGACCAATAGTTTTGTCAGGGAAAAGCCAGTGGTGTATTTCCCCAAGGACTTGATGGGTCAGTGTGGAAGAAGGTCAGTGATTAATGGTATCATACCCAAGAGGCAAAGAGATAGAGAGCAGGAGCTTGCTTTTCTTGGATTTAGACTTCACTTTGTTATTTTATCCTAATGGCTCCACTACTGTCTTGTGGACCCCCATAAAGTCCTTCTCAGCCTACCCTACTCTCACTGCCTCTAGGATTCCAGGGGATTTTTTTCATGGCTGAATTTTGTCTAGTCTGGACAAATCAAGGACATGTTTTCCTTCAGCAGTAAGCTCAAAGTCGCAGACCTGTGTAAAAAAAAAAGATTAAAGTTAGTTGTTCATTTCAGGGGATTGACCTAAGATCTTTCCAATTTTATCACTCAGAGTGGATGATTCCCTGCTGAAAATTAAGTCTTTGGCAAAAAAGGCAGTCATTGTTGGAAAGCAGTATTTTCCCTTCTGGGATGGTCCCAATGGAGACTCAGTACCTGTGCTAGAAGGCATAGGCAGGTGTGAGCCTTAGTTACTGTCAAACAGATGTTGCTGTTTTTTCCCCCAGAGGAAGTTTCTATATTTATTTCTCAGAATACTAAGGCACTTGATTGCTGGACGTCATTGGCAACCATTGGAAATATTTTGGAAGAAGATACCATCCCAAATTAGGTTTTGTCTTCTCAGAGAGCATTTTATTGGTGGGAGGAAACATTTGTGCGTTTGTTGTTTTTTGGGAGGTTTTGTTATGTTCTTATTTTTACTGGTGTGATTGTTGCTTTTCCTCCTACCATCTCTCCTCAAGTCTCTGTCTTTACAAGATAAATGATGTCTAGTCAAGGACATGTTTTCTCTGAATAGTTCTGGGGTCCCGCTGCTATCTCAGCTCCCAGGTAGGCAGAGGAGGGTTTTCATTTGCACACATATCTCTCAACAGTCCTCTCGCACTTTTTACAGGTCACGTAGCAGCACCAGTGATATTTGCAGTGGCAACGCTCTACCACTTTGTCCATGTAGGGGTTGTAGCCTCTGCCACAGCACATCAGGTCGCAGCTGTCACTCCCATTGGAAGTCTTGTTGCATTGTCTGGAAGAAGGAAAATTCTGTGAGCAAGTGCAAATTCCTGCAGGGTTTCTCAAACCACTGCCGTGTGGCATTGCTGGGCCTTACAGCTCTGCAAGGCACTGGGTGAACCCAGCACAGCAAGCACCCAGCCAATAGCTCCCTAAGCCTGCAAGGGTGGCAGGGGAAGCCCTGGGCTGCAATCACATGACCTGCTATGACACCCAAAATAACATTAAACTTGGGCCTGGCAGCATCCAGGCTGCCTGTCAGCTGGGCTAGGCTGTTCCTACGCAAGCAGACAAACAAAGCTATTGGGATACCTCCACAAAAATAACTATTCATTCCAAACAACCGGTGTTCTCAGGCAAGCTCCAAAACTGTCTGAAAGGAGCTGGAAAAAGATGACACCCTAAAGAATAAACACTGGTACTTGTCCACCACTGCCTAACCTGAAAAGGGCGAAGGAGGAACCCTACAGTCAGATAGTATTTGAACAGACTTAATGCCAAGGATCCCAGGCTGGGAAAAATCCTGAGCAGGCTGTTACAGCTACTATGCAGCACTGATCAAATCAGGGACATCACAATCAATACTAGCAGGGCTGGAGTGTGCACCTTTTTCCCTACAATTTTCTCCCAATATGGCATGAGCAGCTGGGCGGTTGGCTCCAAAACACCCTGAGTCCTGACCCAGGAACAGGAAGTGTGGCAGGAGCACAGGGTAGGATAAGTCACCAAATATCACACAGACTTTCACTGCTTGTTTGGCTTCTGCTTTTAATTAAAGCCAGACTCAGTGGGATAAATCAGCAATTGTGTTGGGCTCACTCATTTTGTCTGCTTGCCAGTGAGTGGCTTGAGGTTTTCAGAAACAACTCCTGAACTGAGAAATCTCTTTCATTGATCCATTGATTACCATTTCACATCTGTCCGCAAAAGCCGTCTATCCTATTTCCTAAAATACTCCAATATTCACTGGACATGAAAGAGCACCAGGCATTGAATTTTAGATGTGATGAACAATGTCCTAGAGACACACACAAAGACAACCCAGGATGGAAGTGTTCATGTTTGGTCAGATGCTTGCACTTTTTTGGTATGTACCAAACACCATGGGGCTGTGAATTTCATAGAGTTCTGAAAATAATGTAAGAAAGGTAGTTTATTGAGTGGGGTAATTGCTTACATCTCTCCTAAATCTCATTCTGTTGTGGCTATTTTGTGTCTATATTGGACAGAAACATTCTAAGACTGCTTTGGGGCAGGAAGAGGAGAGAGGAGCATAAGTTGGACCCTTGAGCTAAGCAATTGTTAATAGGTGAAAACAAATCCATGAGAATTATAGGAATTGCTCATGAAGTAATGCTTTAGGAGAAGTTATGGGATTAGTGAGGTGTTGAGATTTTATTCTTGTTCTTAATTAAGTTTTTCTGCCTCCTCTTTGTTATTCTGATTCACGTTTCTCTCCAGGTTTAATGTTTAAAACCCCCCCCCCACCTTCAACTCACTCTCATTCAGGAGCATGTGTAAATATTTACAAACCTTTGAAAGCCTCTACTGAAGCTGAAGTGTGCAGCCACACTGAATGTGTTTGCCTAATGCTGAACCAAAGACCTTGTTAGTGCCCCTGTGAGTTGGGCACTAGAAACCTCCAAATGACTCCTCATAAATGTATTAATAAATACATAAAGTATTCAGAGCAAAGGTTCAAATATAGGTGTGTTGACATTAGAATAGGGAAGGGTATTTGTCAATCTTACTCAGCTTTGCTAGTGGATGGAAATGTTGTTTCCTGAAGGTTCTCCTAGGGAGGATGGGGAATCTGCAGAAGCGTGGCAAGGAATGTGCAGTGCACCCATGTCGCTTCATGCTGGGAGCTTACAAAAATTGCCAAGAAAAGGAATATGGGTCCACTCTGACTCCAGCTTACCTCAGTAACCACTGAGGACGTTCACTCCCCAAAACATACAAAGCACACAACACTGATAATTACCCAATTCAAATAGAAAGCAAAAGTCTTCTACCTGCTGTACTGGGATATGAGATTCTCTCTTTCCCTCCATCCACTCCTGTGGTTTGCCAAAAAAGAAAAAACCCAAAAATCCAAAACAAAAACCAAACCAACCAAACAAAACAAAACAAAAAATGGCTCTCGTAGGAGATACACCTTCCCGTATACCTTCCCCATTGCCCACAGCCTGAAACAAAGAAAGGAAAAAAGATAATTCTTATTAAATAAGTCCTCAAGCTTCCCTCAGTTTGGTATCAGGAAATGGGAACATTCAGAATGGATGAGTTGAATAGCCAAAAGAAAGTTCTGACCCCATCATAAACCTATATATGCTTCTAGAAAACTTTCTGACAATGCCACTAAGCAGAGATTTTTTTCTGTTTTCTGTTTTAAAGCATAGGCCTGGATATTAATTAGATTCATTTTTCATTAAACAAGATGAAGCAGGTAGTTTCTCAGCCAGTGGGGGAAGACAAAGAACTCCAAAGACCAGAGTTTACCCACAGAAGCAGCCCTGAACATCGGCTTTCAGAGCCTACAGCTGTGATCTCACCAGACCCCCCACTGATGGGTTAAGTTCAATCTTATTTGCTTTGGGCCTGGTCCAGCACAATTCCAGCAGCTCAGAGAAATGCCCTCCTCCTGAGCCTTAGAGAGAAAACATGAAGGTGGGTGATTGCATTGTAACACAACACTGTAACCTCTAGAAGCACTTGGAAGACTGTTGAGAAATTATGCTTCGTCCGTAATCCCAGCCAAAGTTCTGGCTCAAGAGCAAGTTTTTACATTGTCACAATAATTTTTTTCTTCTTTAGGAAGGGAGAAGGTCAGCAGTGTTGGTTGGACAAATCCCACTCAATATGCCTGTCCAAAATGTCCCCTATTCAGCCCTCATTTGCAGAAGCACTGCAATACACCATACAGCCTCATCACGGGGGTGGCTCTTCAGCAAAGGTCGTGAAGGACACCCCAGAACTTCTAAGAGTCTTCCCCCAGATGGAGAGTGGGGATTTTAATTTTAAAACCTAGGAGAAGGACATAGAATTATTTTGGTTGGAAAAGACCTCTAAGATTTATGAAACCCAACTTAGCAATGTCACAGGACTTCATGGTGAAGTCAGCATCCTACCAGCAGATAGAAGGATACATATTTTTCTGCTTGCACAGCTGGCACCTGGATCCAAATTGAGGCAAACTCTGTACAGTCACCCACAATTATGATGTATGATGACAGGGACGAGATACCCACTGGAACTTCACTCCATCAGTCCTATTGATAAGGACTTTTTAATGAGGACATAAAAAAAGTCATGCTGAGGCACAGCAACTGCCTTCCTGGCCCAGTGCATCTCTCAGCAGATGAGGGAGATGCTGTTACAGGAATTGAAGAGAAATCTGAGTTCTTTCTGTAGTCCTTTTTCTCATACACTGCCAGCACCTGGGCTGTTGCATTAGGGATGATAGAAGGGATGTTCCTTCCTTGACATCTCATGCCCCTGGGTGTGATTCTCTCAGCCATTTCTGACCACAGGGAAACCATTTGCCTTCATGAACTCCAGCAGTCCCAAATCCCAGAACAAAGTAATGCTGTGTAATGTTCTTTTCTCTTTTAAATCAAATTCCTATTTATTTCTTTTGTGCCTCTTGCTCTAGTAGTGTTAAGTAATGAAGCAGCATATAAAAGAAAGAGAAAAATAATTCAAATCTCTCAGGAAATACATAACACAATGGACTTTCCTAAATACACATCAAGGTCACAGTTTCATAAGATTTTGAGGGCAGAATCTTATCTACTCTTTTGATTGCATTCTCATCCACAAGGAATGACTGACACTAAACAGCTGTACGAGAAAGAGTTATCAATAGCATATGTCAGTGAGGAGATGTCAAGAGATCCTGGAACTAGCCTGTATTTTCATTAATGAGGAATTGAGAGTGAGCTTAAAAATTTGGGGATAATGCTAGGGAAGAAGGAGTTGAGAACATTTTGTGACAATGGATTAACATGCAAAGTAAGCAACACACTTTGAGAAAGATCCAGGTAAATATGGGAATGTTCCCAGGGGAGCCAGAGGAGAAGTTGAGAAAGTAGAAAATAATGAAGGAACTGATTTAGAGAAGTATGTTAAAAGAGGTGTCTTCCCCTCTACAAAAGATTATTGCTACAAGGAGAGAGCAAAAATGTACTTTGTACGCCATGGAAAGAGGACAAGAAATTGTTAGTTTTATTTTAGATTATATTTAGTTTAAATTTCGATTAAGAAAAGCCTAACACTGAGGATAGTAAAAACCTGGAAGAGGCTGTTTAGGGAAACTGCTTTTAAGTGCAGAGTAGAGAAACGTCTTCAGTAACAGCCTAGGTGGTATCAGTTTAATCTTGCTCCTGAAAAGATCAAGGTCCGTGGAAAATCATTCCCAAACCAAATTTTCTCTAACTCAAATGCCATTTGGTTGCAGAGGGACTAAATATGTCTAAGAGAGCTAGATTCATTGTCCATTGCAATTTTACTGTGTGAAGTTATTCTTTTTACAAATAAATGTATTATTCACAAACCTGTTCAGGAAACTATGACCAAATTCAGGTCTCTCAAAGTAGAAAGAATTCAATTTTCCCCACACATTAACTAAGATAACAAAAAAACCCACAGCTGGCCCAATTACTGAAATGGGCACCAGCTGCAAGCATGTTGCCCTGGGAAAGAAGGAATAACACTGAAATAAGGTGGGAGGAACAGAAAGCTAATGTTTTTCTGACTTTGATAAAATCATAGAATAGTTTGGGCTGGAAGGAACCTTTAAAGGCCCTCTAATCCACCTGCCCCCTGCTACGTACAAGGACATATTTAGCTAGAACAGGTTTCCACCAGTTCCTCTGGAATACTCACAAAAGCATTATTTGCTATTTCTTATTCAGTTTGTCGGATCTCATAGAAAAAAGAGTAGCGCATCTGATAACTGTTCCAAAACCAACGATCACTGAACACATTGTAACTTACTCAAATCTCATCTTACCCTGCACCCTCACTAACAGAAACTAAAATAAGCTGTAACAAAAAACAAACATCAAATGCTGTTGTCTACTCATAACTACTACTCTTCCCAGAGTACGTATGAGTGCTTCTGCTAAAAAATTTCATTGCCTACATAAACAAAGAATCACAGAACAGTTTGGGTTGGAAGGGAATGTTGGGGATCATAGCATCATAGAATAGAATCATTAAGGTCAGGAAAAACCTCCAAGATCATGAAGTCCAACCCTGGGCTCAATATCACCAAGTCCACAAAACCGTATCACAAAGTGCCATGTTCACTCACTTTTTAAACAATTCCAGGGCTGGTGACTTCCCTGGGCAGCCTGTTTCAATGCTTAACAAATCTATCATTGAAGAAAATCTTTTTAATCTTGAGCCTGAACCTCCCTCAGCCCAACTTGTGGTCATTTCCTTTTGTCCTGTTGCTGGTTTCCTGAGAGAAGAGACCAACCATGGCCTGATTACAATCTTCTTTCAGGGACTTGTAGAGTGTGATAAGGTCTCCCCTGAGCCATCTCTTCTCCAGACTCAGCAATGCCAGTACTCTCAGTCACTCCTCATATAACTTATATTCCAGACCCCTCAAATAACCCTTCTCTGGACACACTCCAGCACCTCACGTCTTCTTTGGAGTAATGGGAACGACACTAACACAGTTCTTGACATGCAGCCTCACCAGTGCTTGGTACAGGGGGAAAATGTAGTCCAAGATCAGCCTGTTCCAACCCCCATGCCATGAGTAGGGACAGTTTCCACTGGTTGTCCCAAGCCCCATCAGTATGGCCTAGAACACTTCCAGGGATGGGGCAGCCACAACTTCTCTAAACAATCTGTTTCAGTGAACACCCTCACAGAATTAGGAAGAATTTCTTCCCAATATCCCATCTAACCCTGTTCTCTAGCAGTGGGAAGCCACTCCCCCTTGGTCCTGTCAATCCAGGCTTGAGACTTGTCCAAAGTCTCTCTTCAGCTCTCTTGGAACCCCTTTAGGCACTGGAAGGGGCTTTAAGGTCTCCCCAGAGCCTTCTCTTCCACAGGCTGATCAATCTCCACATTATCACACAATACAAAGCATATTTTTGGGGTAGCAGGAAAGAAATGGTATCAAGGGCTGCCACTAAACACTGAAAACTGAGCAGCAGATGTGTGCTCAGCCAACTTCATGTGCATTCATATCCAAGAAAGCATACATTTGTATGCAAGACATTTGTGACTAATGTTTTATATTGCAGTAAAGAAAGGATATGTGAGCCAGGAGCAGCCACCAGAGTGGCCACATTCCTTGCCACAGTGAGTCAGCTGAGGAGTGGTGACTGATCAACCCAGCTAAGCTGCAGCATTTTGTTTGTGGCAGCCCGATATCTACAGCCTAAGAGACCTCCTTCCCACATTTGGCTTGATTTCAAGGCTGCTCTGGGAAAGATCAGTAATAAACAGCTCTGTTATCTCTGCAAGGCTTCAGGGCCTGGATGCTTTTGCATGCATGGCATAATTTCCCTTTCATTGGATTCATTAAGCCTTTGAAACTTGATATGCTGCACCCTACTTATAAAGAAGATTCATATTTTTGCTTCTTTTCTCATAATAGAGATCTCAATTTTATAATCTGCCTTTATTTTTCATTTACTCAAACCTGGTAGTGATTTTTTTCAGGTGGGAGCAACTGAACTATTAAGAGATGAAAAAGTGCTTTTGTCCAAGAAGTCTCTGAGAAGGACAGAGACTTTTTCTTTTTTTCCCAGTGGTTGATTAGTTGTATTGAAAGTTTTACAAGTTCACAGATCAGCTTCTTTAGACTTTTCTCCAGACCATTTTTAATTGGTTATTAAAGTGTAATGGTGGTATATAAGCACACAGAGTTTGACTGGAGTCATTGTGGCAGTAAGTCTTGTTTGCAGAAGACTTGGATACTGGTTGCAAAAATCAGCTCCTTAATCAGCTTTTTAGCACTTCAAAGAGGCCTCAAACCTCAGGTTTGAGTTTAGTTCCCTGACTTCGAAATGTGGATATACCCTGAGCACTTTGAGGCATGCAGATTTCCAAACCATTTCTAAATTTCAACAGTTTAAGAAAGTCCAAAGTGTCTTAGAAAATGTTTCAGGTTCAATCTAAAGAAGACTTTGAAATCCTTTCAGGAAAGAGTTCTAAAAGGCTTTTGAGTAACTGGAGGCTCATTTTCTGCGTGATTTTCTTATGGTTCATCCACAAAGTAATTATTCCTTTTCCTACCTGAAAAACACAATAAGTCTACATAATATGATCCCTCACATTAGAGGGGTCACCAATTAGATTATCCCTTCCACCAACCTGGCAGTGCAGGATTGTTTCCTACAGCATACAGCGAAATCCAACACATCTAGGGTGTTGCAACTTAACCATCAACCTCTGTCCTATTTCCAGCATGCTATGAGCAAGAACAAGAGCTTAGGAAGAGGGAGGAGGAAAAGGACTTTCACTGGATATGCTCCAAAACTGCTCATTTTTTGTCACAAAAATGCATCAATATGAATATTTTAATCAAAGAACAGGAATAGGGGGTATTGATGGCATATTCCCCCCTCCAAATCCCTTTGAAGGCAGGAAGCAGGGCTGGATAATACTGAAGATGTCCAGATCAAAGTCTCCTGGGCTGTGGACATAGGGGACTGCACTGTAACAGGCATGGACTGACCTCTGCACGCAGAAAAAGGCCAGAAAGGAAATGGGAAAGTGGTTGAAGAGAGAGTAGACCAAATGAGGGACCACAACAAAACAAAACCCCTTTTTTACTTCATTGCCATGACTGGCCTCAAGGACAAGACTACTTGGAAACAGCAGCATCTACCTCCAGGAAATTTTGATGTGCATAAAGATGAAATGTTCTGTT
The DNA here is from genome assembly GCA_013397295.1 of Polioptila caerulea. NCBI lineage: Eukaryota > Metazoa > Chordata > Aves > Passeriformes > Certhiidae > Polioptila > Polioptila caerulea. The sequence continues at coordinate 84,343 of VYXF01000637.1, read as the reverse complement.
GCCTTGAGGACATGACTCATTAAATAAAAACATGTTTGAGGTATTCTCATGTGAGCATTTTTACATCTTTCTGAAGTAAGCATGAACCACATTTTGCCATGCCCTCTCTAGCTGCTCTCCTTTTGTGCTCCTTCTGTCTTATCCCTGTCACTGGGCACTATCTCTGCAGCCCTGCGGCAGGCAGGAATGGTGCCACCACATTTAATATGCATTTAGGCACCCTCTTCATGAGAGAGAAAAATTGCAAAGAGAAAAAGACATCCATGGGAGGAGGAGACTAAGGAAGATCCTCTCCCTTTCCCTGCTCCCCCCAGGAAGCATGGACCAATCTTCAAACACACGGTGTGTATTTTACATTTATTTCCTCTCGTAATTTAGTTCAGGAAAGGAGTTGTTATGGCTTGTATTACACATGGCAATTTTGAGACACCAGACATCTTCTCAAGAGGCTGCATATGGACTGCAATGAAAACAAGCCCAACTACATATGACCTTACAACTTGGCCTGTGTGATGCCTGAACCCTCTCAGCAAGGGACTATCTCATCCTCCTCCCCTCTGATGGCCATGACCATCTTGCACATCTGAGAATGAGGATTACTTTTTGACAAGTTCCTTTTGAAAGTCATCCCCTCCTGCCTTAATATCTTGGTCTTCTAAGTCCTCACTCAATCTCACTTCCTGTGGACCCTTAGCTGGCAGGTTCACAATCATGGCTGTCATCCAGCTTGGGATAAATGGATGCCTGCAATACACATTTTCCTTTCCTCAGAAGAAAAAAAAATCATTCAGGACCTTGACGTTTTTCATCCCTAGATGGGATAAAAAGTAAAAATCTGCTGTAAAATAAGACTAGATGAAGAAGTAACACCTCCCTGTCCCTTGAAAGGATTTCAGCTCCTAGAAAATGTTTTACTTGGCAAATATGTAGTGAGTTCAACTTTGTTTTGACACAACCTGTTCATTTAATGTAATTCCTATAAAACTAATTTCCAAATAATCTTCACCAATTTTTTTCCTTGCAAAACAGAAAGACAAAACAAAGAGGTCTTTTTCAAGGCACAAGTATGTCAAAATCCATATAAATCCACAAAAACTTCACTTCCACTCAGATGACATTTTCCTTCAGAAACCAGTTTCAATATATGCTTTTCCCCTGCTATTCTCAGTAACTCATAAGCATCTTCACTTGATAATTAATTCTTCACTGCTGAATTGGCGATAAAGGTCAGCCTGGTGTTCCTACCACAGAGCTGTCAGATAAGTGCTGTTGCAGAGCAGTCCAGCCATTGATGTCAGAGGATACGGACATTAACTGTCATAAAACATCAGGGGACAAAAAAGACAGTCTTGTCTCTTTCAGCTGTCTTATCTACTGATCAACTCCACCAGTTAAATGCTGATGCAGAATCACAGAATCATTTAGGCTATAAAAGCCCTCTAAAATCATCAAGTCCACAGACTGCCAAGCCCACCATTAACCTGTGTCCCCAGCTGCCACATCTCCACATGCATATATTGTTTATCTTGTCTGCATTTGGGTCATTTCATTTCAGCAATATCTTCTCTCCATTGAACCATAACGGTCCAAATAGCACTGTGTCCACTACATTAAAACGAAGGCATCCCAAAAAAGGCCAGGCACATACTCCTTGCCACTTGCCTGAGCCTCCACCATGAAATAACAGAAAGAGCACAGAAGAATTATAAGAACTATCTAAAGAAAGGTAAACCAGCAAGATAGCAACTAAAAAGAGAGCTTGAAATCCAGCCATTGCAGCCACCTAACAAAAATCAGGAAAATTCTGGAAACACACACTTTTTTGGCTGTTGATAGGTCAACTCTAGAGAGATCAGATGGGTCTGCCCACCTGGAGATGCTCAGATTGTTGAAATGTTGAATTAGTTTGTCTTGGAGGAAATTAAACAGATGGTGTGAAGAGAAAGGCAGATCTGTTGCCTGAAAAGTGTAAGGGGAGAATATGCTGCTCAGTGGAGGCTGGGCTTGACCATAATGACCTTAAATCACTAGTATTAATGCAATAAAGAAGTTCCTCTTTGCAGAGTAATAAGCAATACAAACACACCTAGACCTTTAATACGCAGTAGAAGAAAAAAATTTAAACATCATCTTCGTAGTTTTTGGGTTTTTTTTTTAAGGCAATCTAGGAATGCTCGTTCTAACTGGGTAATATTTGCCTGCTTAGGGGAACCTTAGAGTAACAACTCTTCTAATCATCAGTGACTGCAAGAAATGACTGAGACTCAACACAGTATAAAGCAGCTGCTTGAGCGTTATAAGTTTCCGTGTTGGTGAGCTGCCCAGGGAATTTTGAAATGCATCTTGTGCCTGACTGTGTAATGGAAAATGTGTCAGCAAGCCCTATCTTGGCCACAGCCATCATTAACAGGGTTAGGTATTGGTAAACCATATTGTAGGTTAGAGATGTGCTTTATCTGCATACACATGTCACTTCCTCAATTGCCCCTTATTCATACATGTTCCCCTCTTGCCCTTTCCTCTTTGGGGTCAGACTACAGTGAGCACCTGCTGCAGAAGTCCTCACCTGTCCTGGGTCCCATGTGACCCCACTTTTTCATTCTTCATGCAGAAATCGGGTGAGCTTTGTAGGTAAATCAGCTCTGTTTCTTTAACTGGCCTGATATCAATATCTTTTGGCACAAGGTATTTGCGTGTGCCCATGGGCCGGTGAACAACTTTGGTGGCAGATAAATATTTGGTTTTGAGGTCCAATGCAATGTCTCGAAGTTCTTGAAGGCCTTTCCAACAGGTCTTGATTGAGCATGACCCAGAAACTCCATGGCACTTACATTTCATTTCAAGAGAGGCTTTTAAGACCTGCAAAAAGGAATGCAGGAGTTAGGAAATGCCCTTCTCTTACTGCCAAACATCCCACAAGCTTGCTAATGAAGGTACTTCCTTAGCAGAAATTGCTATAGGAAAGTACTGCTGCTTTCATTTCTGCACAAGCAGTCTAGAGTAGTTACTTTGCAAAGCGAATTAGATCCTGCAGCTCTTTAGTGATAACTATCAGTCCAGGACTATTTTCACAAGGGCTCCTTTGCAGCCAGAAGACAGAAGAGCATGTTAAATTTTGATTAGATATCTATATTTAGCTGCATTTTCACCCTCTAAACTCCTAAGAAGATGAATATCAAAGCATTCCATAAATAGATAATTAACATTGATTTCAACCTTCAGCAGCTTTGGGGTTTGGTAAGAGAGATGTCATGGTTTTGTTGAATTCAGTGCACTCTCAACATGTGTTTTTACTGGTCGTGGGGCCAAAATAGCCTTTTACTTTGATTTTGCACTATTCTCATTTTGGTGGGACATAGCAGGATGCTGCCAAGAAGGGCTGAATGCACCAGCCATAGTAACACAATATCCTGAAAAAAATTTGCCTTTTGCAATTGAAACAAAACCTCAAGATATTACAAAAATAAATTGTTTTTTAAAACCCAGAAACCCAAGCAAACAAACTGAATAGTGTGGAATAGTAGGGAAAAAAAAGAGCCGGAGAGAGAAAGTTCGGCATGGTTGTGCTCTGCAAAGGTGGACTCAGCCTGTAGCTACACAGTAAGCTCCCAATGAGCTCAGCATGCTCCAAGTTTGTTTGCACAGGCAGCCCTGGAAGGACCAAGCTGTGCAGTAGGAGCAGTCTATGGAACCACTGGAGCTCCAGTGGGGGATGCAGGGGACAGTTTTATAGCCCCGCATCCATTTCTTCCTCTGCATGAAGGGCTGCTATAGGAATTCGCACATCAGTGCACACCAGGCACTGCACATGGTAAATATTATCCCTCCACTGGATGCAAGCTGTTTAAAGCAGCTTGTGCCAGATATGAGAATAATCACTAGCACAGCAGTTTAAAAAGGAAAAAAATCCCTCCTCCTGGCTGCAGGAATGGCTAGAGGCAACTGCTCCTGGATGCATCTGGCAGATGATAATCCTTCAGATTTACACAGCACTTCGCCCGTGCAATGCCCTTGGCAGAGCACGATGGGACTCATCCCCACCACATCTCCTGGGGTAGGCAAGCCAGAGCCAACCAAGCTGTGCAACAGGTGGCAATGAGACATCCCACCCATGGTTAAACAGGGCTGATAATAGCATTTGGGACTTTCTGAGTCACAGGGTGCATTATACAGCCACCATTTTCAGCAGGCCAAAGGAGTTCAGAGCAATATGGGAGAAACCTGCTCCTTTCACTACCTGATAAAGACATTGAACCTCACTGAATAACCAACACTGCAGATGATTGTACAAGTACAATAACTCTTGTGAATTTGTTACCTGTCTCCCTACTTCACTGTTGTGCAGATGCATCAGTTTATTGGCTTGTGATCCTGATTTTTTCATCTTCATGGGAGCATCTGAAAATTTGGACCCCATGATAAGACCATAGTTGAGGTTGTCTGCACATCCTCCCCATCGATACCCAGGTCCAGGTGTCTCACCTGGGATGGGACCACAGGAACAGCCAGGGAGGTCTCCGGTGGTGCAGGCTCTGGCAATGGTGTGGCTGATGGCAGCAGCAGAGAGGGCATACACAAATGCTGACTCCCTTGTGCCTGAAAAAGACAAGAACTCCAGCTCAGCCTCCTGGGCCAGATAAACGTTCCCCAAAAAGAGACTCACACAGTCTGTGCCCCACAGAGCAGCCAATACATCAGCTCATTGCAGCTGAGATGTCCCATGGCACCACTAGTTTGGAGCACATCTCCTAAGTGAATTCTTCAACAAGAGACAACATCCCAGCAAGGCAAGGAGTCACATGGATTTAGGCATCTTGTTCACTGTGGTGTGATTTCTCTTGGAGCATGTGATTAAGCCCTTCCGTGGACTCTCCTGCCTGCTTTTGCTCCTGTGCTTGTCCTATGACTCCCAGTGGGATGAACAGACCAGAATGTTGATCTGCTTTGTAAGAGTTGTGATAAACCAAGTCTTGGACCCAAGACCCTCTGGGCATGACTGGCACTATAATGATGAATATGGTCTCAGAGAACAGGACAAGTAGGCTTTGTAGTCTGTGCATGGCCTCCCAGGAGCAAGACCCTTCCTATCTCCAGCACACAAACACACACACACAAACACACACACACAAACACACACACACACACACACACACACACACACACTCTCTTATAGAGACTGACTCTACTGACTCCAGTCCCAACTGAGCCAGCAGTGTTGTTTACCTCTCTCTAAGTCCAGCAGATAGTTAGGAGCCAGCTCTATTGAAGAGCAGTTCCACCGCATGTCTGAAAAAGTTTTACGGCAGGTCTCTATCACTTCCCGTGCTGCCTGAATAATGGTCTGCATTAGCTCCAGGTTGCTGCGGCACAGCTGCACCTGAGAAACCACCAGGCCTTCAAGCTGCTTGCAGTGCTGAGTTTGATTCAGGGCCAAAGCCAAAGGAGTCTTGGACAGAGCTCTGAGGAAACAAGCACATGAAAAAGCATTAAAACATAGTCTAGTCACCTATGTTCACCTGACTTAATTAAAGCTTTCTGTAAATAGGTGCCTAGACAAAGCTGATGAGAAAGATGAGTACCTATGAAGAGTGATTTATCTCATATAGAGTAGGCATTTAAGGTAGGTGGGAAGAAGCAATCTTTAGCAGTGTGCAATCCTCTCCATTATTGAGGGGAGTCTGCACAAAGCTCCAGGGGCATATGTCAAGTAAACTGGATGTGTAAATCCTATGGGGGAGGTTGTTTGCTGAAGAATGAAGAGCACAGACCTCCCAACAGAGTGAAAAATGACCCAACAGTTCCATGATAAAAGAAATCTGGAACCTCCAAGACTGTGGCATTTGGGAAAAAAAGCAAAGTTGGCGTTATCATTATTTTGCATTCAGCATCTGTTTCATGCACTCTCAAAGGATTATGCTAAATGTCATATAATTAATTATAGAGAAAATCCCCTCTGAGGCCTAGGGAAAAATCACCAAATTTGCAAAATATATGCTTTCATTTAGAGTTAATGCCAAGGGCCTCCACTGATTCAATCACTGTTGCACATAGATAAATTTGTTTCTCTAGTCTCCAAAAACCATAGTGCAAAAACAGAGTGGGAGTACATGCAGAGAGAGTACCACAGTCAAATCCAAGAAGGGACCCATGAATACCAGCACATATGTTGGCATGGAAGAAAAGAACATCCCACAGTGGTGGTTCTTCTACTGTCCAATTGCCAACTTTTCCAGGTTAAAAAAAGAACAAATGCTGACATGCATCTTACAGGGCTGTACTCTTCTTCCCTGAGCATCTACAACGATCAGCAGAAGCCTGATGTGTAACTCTCTTTGTATCTTTATGGCTTTCTTAGGCTAGTCATAAAAGTTATTCATTCCCATAAAGCAACTTTCTAGGTGGCTGCATCAATAATCTGATGACATCTGATCCTGGCAACACAACTTTAACACATATTTCCTTTTCTCCTTGTTAAATGTATTGGCTTTCAGATTCATCCCAAGCCATCTTGGTTAGTTTGGCTTATTAGCAAACACATTTTGGGGTGCATTTCACTTTATTACTGTAACATTCACATTCTTCAGAAGTTAAATGAGATGGAAACAGAGCTAAAATTGAGCCCAAACCAAAACGGAGGTATTAAATCTTTGCTGGGGATGAAGAGGCCTGCACTGACAAATTTCCAGGTGACTGGAGTTTGGCATTTCTGGCATTATATAATCAATGGCAAACTTGAAGGGAAGCCACCACTCTGCTAGCTATATAAATATGTACTTCATACATATATTTAAGAGATCTGTTAAACATACTGCAAGCAGAAGTCATCACCAGTGAATTTCAAGGGAAAGGAGAAAGTGGTGGACTTGACAGTGTTAAGATATTGGTTGGACTCAAGGATCATAGAAGATGTTTTCCAACCTAAATGATTCTATGATTTAATCATCAGAAATTCTGCCCTGCAGTTCATCTTGGTCCTGTACACACTAGTATTCATGCAAAGTTCCCTGTTTGGAGAGGGGCCCTCCAGAAGGCAGCTCATCCTGCCTTAGATGTGAACCTGAGCTGGTGGAGAAAAGACTTGGTGATATACTGGGTGTTCAGGTATCTCAGAGAGATCATATCCTTGAAGGCAGAAACATGAGTCTCTGAATAGTATGACTGTCACCTAACCACAAACCTCTACAGTGTGGACCTCACAGTAATCCTTCAGGATCCTTCTTTAGCTCATGGAAAGCAAAAAGCCACATCTAGGAAGTAGTTAGCCTTTTGTGCTGTTGGGACCTATAGTAAGATACCATCATGACTAAGAAGTGCTCATTTTTTGCTCTATATAGGAAACCCAGACACCAGGCAGGGACACAGGCATCAGAATGGTATAAGCACAGAGCTTAATGAGATATGTCCAACCCTTAGCACTTGACACCAGGAATCTGTGAAAACATCCCAGAAAGCCTATCAGCAACTCCCAGAAATAAGCTGAAACACAGATCAGGCAAGAGGACAAAGCAGCTCATCAGTAATAGAGTATAAATTATAAATACTCCAGCATAGCATGTCCCAGCAGCAGGGGAAGCAGGCAGGGTGTGGCAGGAGCAGTGAGAGAACTTCACAGTCTGAGCTTCAGGCAAATGAGGAACATTCCAAGTCTCTGAGAGAGGCTGTACTATGAGGCAGCAGGTCAGTTTTCTAATCAGAAAGTCGGGCAACACTTGGGAGGCCTTGGAATGTTTTAGCTGGCCCTCTAGAAGGATGCATATATCTCCTAGGTCCTACACCATGTTTTCTGATCCTTTGTAGAGGTCTTCAGCCCTCTTTAAAAGACCTGGAAGTCTACATTGAGGTACCCCTATCTCACTGTTACAGACAAGTCATGAACAGTACAAATAACCTTCTTCAGGTAGGGATGAAAGCGGAATTCAGACTGAAACTCATCCTCAGTGTGAAAAAACAGGATGTGATGCAATGAGACTGTATTATTACAGATGGCTTGAAGTAATCATGATTAGAGAAGTGATTTTATAATGCAACAGGAAAACCATTTACTTCCTGGAAGAGAGAAAATTACTTCTGATTGGTGAGAACTCAGTAAATGGCAGCAATGGCTGTTTCTTATATGGAGCTGAGCTCCAGAAGCCTACCAAGAATAAAACTGAAAGATGCAGGAAGGGGTTTGCTGAGCATCTCCCAGGCCTGAACTTCATGTCTTTGCTTATGAGAACCTATAATTGGAAACATCTCCAAGCATCGAGAGAAAATGTTGAAAGGTAATGGAGAGGTAAAGGAAAACTCATTTACTGTAGCCACTTGCTGAGACAGAAAAGTGCATTTATAAATCACAGATCAGGAATGTGGGAGGCCTATTACATTATCTAGTCCGTGCCCTGACAACCTAGGTTTGTCCAGTCTCTGTCCTACATTTAGGAATATCTTCTCCACTCCATGTCACTCTAAACTTTCCCTGTGGGAATGCACCACCCCTCCCTGCTCCCTAAATTCTGGCAGCGTCAGGGGACAAATACCCACTGCCTGCCATTACTGGGAAACAATGTCCATTTGTGGAAAGAAAACCACCCCCCAGGCGAGGCTGGTCCATGGTAGGATTTGGTGGTGGGTCTCTGGCCTATCTTCACCGAGTCTCCACTGATCACCAGTAAGGGGAGGGAAACTGGAGCCAATGAGGCATAGCCAGCCTGAAAATCCAGCCCTCAAGGGTACAGTTAGAAGAACATCCTTCTTTCCTCAACCTGGGAAAGAAAATCCCTGACAAATGTCTTTCTGTGGGCTCACAGCTTTCCTCTGAAAAGGGGATTTTACCTGCTCTCACCCTGGAAATGCTGTTTTTCACTGTTTCCTCCTGATAACATTGTGCTCTTCTCACTTGATTCTCCTGTCCCATCCTTCATTCTCCAGGCAACCAAGAGGTGGTTGTTTCAGGGTTTTTTTTAAATATGCATATTTGATCCATCCCTTTAAATAAACAGTGCCTAAACCAACATTTCCTGATCTATATTTAACACAGCTGGTCTTTCACTTGAAGTTCTGGATACTGACAGAAAACCATGAACATAACTACAGAGGAAATATGCATGATGGATCATGACATTCATTTACTCTTTTAATTATCTCAGGCAGTTATTAAATTCATTTGAAAACATTTATGCTCTGCAGTGTTAGGTCCTTTTGAGAGGTATGGGCCCATTACTGCATGTCTGGGCCCCATGAGAGGACTATTTATAGCAATGGCAGGTTAGGAAGAAGCACCTTCAGATCTCAGCAAATATCCATGAAAGTTATACATTATTTGGTTTACAAGGTACCCTGTGAGTAGAGCACTGCTCCTAGTTAAGCCAAAGGGAGAAAAACGCCTTCAATTGAGCAGCTAAGCATTGGTGTCCTTTAAAACACTCTTGAAGGGTGGAAGAATCTTCTCTCTGGAGGCATCTCCCAACTCTCCCTTGTGTGACATGATCTGAGAAAGTCTCACAAAGGGATTGCTGGTGAAATTATTAACTTCTACTCCAAATCACCAGCTTTGCTATCTGAAAAGGCATTCTTTTTAATGTCTCTTCCTAAACCTCTTAATCTTGCAGGGATGTGGGTGACACAAATAGATTTAGACAAAATTACATGGCTGTGGACAGTGAAGTGTGTGTGGTAAACATTAATAAAGAGATGCAGAGATTGAGGATTCTTTTTGTATTTGATCTCATTGAAAGTTTTTAATCTGCAGGAGCCTCATTTTCTCAGGTTTTCATCTGCAGAGGTATTATAGTAACCTTGTCTAAGCTCCTGGTACTCAGAGGCAGCCCGTGCTCCTGCCACCCTGCCCTGCATCAGTTCCAGTGGACCACAAGTCCTGGGAAAGATACAGGGAAATCTCCTGGTAAATGCCTCCCCTGGTTCAACAAGGGCTTTTCAGACAGAGAAGTAGGATTTATGTGATTTAAAAAAAAAAAAAAAAGAGGGAGAGGGAGAGGGAGAGAAGTGTGTGTGTGGGTAAACCAACTCTGAACTAAAAGCTTAAAATAAGAGCTGTTTTTAGATATAGTGCCAAATTCAGTGCTGGCGGTAGTGGGCACAAGGCTGTTGACTTCAAGCCCAAGCTTGACTGAAGTCAATGCCAGCAGCGAGTTGGCTCACTGAGCACTGAGGAAGTCCATGGAGCTTTGTCAATTTTTCCTGAGCTGCCTATGGGGTGAAGAGCAAACTTCAAAGACATGGTACCCCCCTTTCTTCACCCCCAGCCTACTCCCCTCCTGCCATCCCCATCCTGCAGGTCTTTCACAGCAGCTCATCTAGCAGTCTCTTGCCAGGCAGACAGTCTCCTCACAGGCGCCCGTGTCTCCATGTCCCAGCTCCCTCCTGCTCCTGATTGAAGGAGAGAAGCAGGAGCTGCCAGGAAGCACAAAATCTTTCCATTTTCTCCCCTACTTTTTGCCGGCTGCAGAAGAGCTACTCAAGGTTAGTGGGCTGGGGAACATCCTGTGTTCACCAAAAGGTGTGGTTAAGCTACCTTTTTCTTCTGAAGGGCTGCAATTTAGCCACAGGAATTGTGCAGCAGTAGCTGGGAATGGGGCTCAGCTGGGGATTGCTCCAGAGCACGAGACATGATTGGGTCACCACAATGAGGATGGAGACCTCCTGAAGTGACCAAGCTCCACTCAAAAATTATGGTATTCCTAATGCCAGCACTTGCTGTCCTGGACATATTCTGC
>VYXF01000637.1:44836-68856 GCA_013397295.1 Polioptila caerulea | reverse complement strand
TTTTTTGGTTGTTTTTTTCCTTCTTCAGTCCAAACAGATAAACCAGGTGCAGGACTTAAATCCTTAGAGGGGTCCTCTCTGTCTCCAGGACATGGCTTGCTTATTTTAGCAGCAGTATTAATAGCAGTAAATGGGTTTTCCTTCAGCTATTCACTTCAGACACCACTCCAGGCTCCTTTTTGTGGTCTTTGCAGTGGTTTCCCATTCCATGAGAAAGACAACAGTAAAATAAACAGAAAAACCTGCCCACCACATTGCATCTCTGGAGTCTCGTAACCCATCGCACAGCACACTGGCATACCCAAACCATAGCTGTGGATCCTCTCACCTCAACCCCTCAGAGGGGTTTGGGAAGGGACTGAGAATGGCTGGAGAAGTCAGCTTCAATTTCGGAAACCTCTTACATTGCAAAAAGGATATCCTACCTGATCCCCAGCTCTGGGTTTGCCCAGCTGCAGCTTTCTGCCTAAATATCCCCATTTGGGAGGCAATTGGGTTGGGGGGGAATGAATATTTCTGAGTCTCTGCCATCTGTAGCATATTTTTCTATTCATGCTGCTTTTTGGCTATCCCAACCCCAGCACCTGGTGTAAAGGGTTACTAGAGAAGTTCTGTTATTACAAAGGATTTTAATAACCTCTAGGGGCAAGTTCCTGGCTCCCTTGAAGTCCAAGACAAAACTAACTGCCTACAAGGGAGGCAGGATTTCATTGCTATGGATTGTTTTTCTTTAATGCCCACTTGGATTTGGGTTTGATGCATCCCTTGAAGGCAGTGCTCCCACAAGCATCCAGACATACATGCTTCTCGTTACAGAGTATTTCTGTATCTTTTAATGTTTAGGAGTCCTTTTCTTCCCACCACTCTACAAGCACGCTGGAAATCTTCAACTCTTAATCCTGCCCATGCCTTTCAGTGCCTATTTAGATATTTCAGACCCCTTATCTCACTCCTGTGAACTGCTGGACGACACAAGAATTGGGTGTAAAGTGTCTCAGATGGTCTAAAATGCTCTCACTAAACCTGACCAGCCAACACCATTCTCTACTTCCTCCCTGCCTTGAAAAAGTCACAGTCTGGGGGTTTTTCAACCCCTGGAGAGGAAGAGAAATTATCTAATCCCCCCACACCTACCCAAAGAACGGCGAGCTTTGCATGCAATTGCACCCCTTATATATGGAGAGGTAATAATGCCTTATTCCACTCAGTCCAGCACAGATTACATTTGCAAGAGCAATTTACAAAAGGGTGTGAAGGACATACTTTGGGGCAGATGTGATGTTTACAGCCCTGGTGAGCTCTGGGCCACTGATAAAACCAACAGCAAGTGGCCTGTGGACTCCTAAAGGAGCTGTTTTTAACTCTCTTTTCACCTCAAGGCTGTTTGCAGCCCACTCTGGCACGAAGAAAACACTCCCATCAGACACCTCCAAGAGTCTGGACTCAGGGATGTGAACAGACAACTTTACATAAACCTGTGAATATCCAGCTCACATTTTCCCAGTTTACCCATCCAGGAAACAAAGACATCCACCTGACTCTGCTGCCAGCCTGCAGCTCTCTCCCGGAGCACAGTAGCCTGGTTTAGGGGTAGCACATCCCCACATGACCTGCAGTGAGGAGTGGGCGCAAAGAAAAGGAATAGAGGGTGGAGGAGCCGATTCCAGCTGCCAGGTATCACCACTCCCTTGCTGCCTTCTGGATCTTCCTTCTCTCCTGCAGCCCCTGCGTGTCCCCACTACCCTGCAGCCTCCCGGATTCCCCTCTCCTCTGCAGCTCCTTGCATTGCCCTGCACATTTGCAGCTCCAAGTCTGCCCTCTGCCTTCAGCCCCTGGGTCTCCAATCTCCCTTCCAACTCTTGGGTGTCTCCTCTCCCCTGCAGCTCATCGGGCACAGGTCTCTCCACCGTCTGGGTCTCCTTCTCCTCTGGGTCCTCCCTTCTCTTCTGCACTCACACTTCCCCTCGCCGGGTCTCAAGTCTCTCAATTCAGCCTCCGAATCTCCTTCCTTGCATTCCCTCGGGTATCCCCTCTCCCTTGCAGTCTCCAAGCCTCCCCTCTCCTTTGCTTTCCCTCGGTTCTCCCTGCCTCATGCATCCTACTGGGTCTCCCTTCTCCCTTGCAGTCTCCAAGCCGCCTCTCTCCCTGGCATCACCTCAGTCTGCTTTGCAGCCTCTAAGAATCCTCCCTCCGGCGTCTTCCTCCTCCCATGCATCCTCCGGGATGCACCCCCTCTCCTTGGAATTCTTTCCACGTCTCACAAACCCCTGTTTTTGGCCAGCTCTGCAACTTCAGCGTTTCGAGGGGCTCTGCCACGCCACTGTCCCCTTCCCACCTCTCCCGGCAGTGGCTCGCACCCCTCTGCGGTCCTCGCTTACCTCCGCCCGGGCCGGGCTGCGGGGGGACCGGGACCGCTCTGGCGGGGCGGCCCCCGGAGCCGCCTTATATGCGTCCCCCTCGGCTTGATATGCGGAGTGATGTCAGCTTAGATTAGCATAACAAAAGACTCCGCGCCCCACGGATGCCCCCGCGGGCAGGGCCGGGGCCCCGCGAGGCTCCGTGCATCCCCCTCCTCGCGCCCAATCCCAGCACAGCCCCTCGGGAGCAGGGCCGGGCGAGAGGGGGAGGGCGGGCTCAGCCGCGGCCCCCGGGGATGGCGGGGACCCGGAGGGACTCAAGGGTATTCTTCTAATGAGAGGTTAATGATTAGCAATTATTAGCAACAAAAACAGAGGGTTAGTGTTTTCGCCGGAACGTGAGCGCTCCCGAGGGCGCTTCGCGTTCGGAGCTGAGTGACCGCTGCCCCGGAAAAGGACAAGGATACTTGTCACGGTCTGTCAGGGAGATTTGTTTCTGCAAGGGTAAGGAATCACCGCCCGGGGTAGTCCCTGCTCATATCGTACCTCATCACGTCCTGCTGTCAAGCTTCAGGTTCCACAACCTCTTCTCTGATCTGTCTGTAACTGGTGGAAAGAGCAGATGTTGAGGTCTGGTTTTTGCTTTCAGGTCGGTTTCGGGGTTGGAGGCTTGGTGATTTCCTGCTAGCGACAGAGAAAGAGGAAGGAAAATATAAAGACAAGAATAGGAAAGGAAAGGGGGGGAGGTGGGTGGTGACAAACGTATACAAGAAAAGAGGAAAAGTTAAAAGAAAAATGAGAGAAGAAAAATTAATTGAAAAAATGAAAAGAAAATAGAAAAAAGAAAGGAAAAGGGGGGGAAAGAAAAAAGGAGAAGAGAAAAATCAAAAGAATAAAAGCAAAAATGAAAAAACAAAGAGATTAATGAAAAGGAAAATGAAAAATGAAANGGGGAGGAAAAAAGGAAAATAAAAGGAAAAGAAAAAAAAGAAGAAGAAAAAAGATTAAGATAAAAACCATGTAAGAAACAAAAGCACAACTGGCTTCTGAACATAAGGCCTCATGAATCTGAATTTAAGACATCTGTCAGCTATGGGCTCTGAAAAATGGATGCTGGTTGCAAAAGTACTTGTGTAATTTTTTTCATTTGGTTTAATTGTGAGTTGCAGGTGAAAGGAAAGAAGAGAATAAATGCTTTAGTCCCTGGATCAAGAGATTCAGAACAATTTTCTTACAGTCTATTTTCAAGACAGCTTTTTATATAGGATATTTTTTTGTCTGTGTCCCTGTGCTGATTGCATTCATATACACAGGTCACAAAGATCGTGTGTGAACTGCAAAGAACCCTGTACACACAATCCCAAATTCCCGAAGCCACTGTATTATTTGTTTAAGACCAGGTTTTGCTAGCAGCTTTGCACAGTATGTCCATTTTTCTTTGTGTGACAGTTGTCCAGAAGTACTCAAACTGCTCCAAACTTCCATTTCCCTGGCCCTTCTCCCAGACTTCCATCCCACTGACGCCCAAAGATGTGCACCTATGAGGAGGAGGTTTTGTCAGGGTTCTCCAAGGAGGACTTATTTACATGGGGAAATTGCCTGGTGTGTCTATTGCAGTCTGACTTGCTGTGCAAATGCTCTGATTTCTGTACAAATAGCCTTTTTCCAAATTACCTTAGTCTTTAAAGGGCAGTAGGGAAAATGCAGTCATTATTAGTCAATAGGAGTAGAAGTAGTAAGTTGTGGCAGTTGTAATACTCATGATTATGCAGTAGGCACCTGCTGTGCTCAGAACTGTGCAAACAACACAGCTAGATGAGTCCTACCATAGGAACTTAATGGTCTTAATATTGGTGCTGAGAGGTGACTGGCCTTAATAGGTGCTGAGAGGGGATGGTGTGGAGGAGGAATATGGAAAAAAGGAGATGGTTCCAATCTGCATGGTTTTCTTGAGTTTGTTATGTCTGAGAATCATAGAATCATTAAGGTTAGAAAATCTCCGTAAGATCATTGAGTCCAACACTGCCAGGGCCACCACTATACCATGTCTGATATGTGGAGGAATCATTAAAAAATTGGCACTGGAGTACACATATCTACTAATTGCAGTGTCCATGGGAGCTGCTTGTCCATGTGTTCATCATGGCAGGACATAGGACATACAAGTGAAAAAGTGGAACAAAGAGTAAGAAACCAGAATGATACATAAAGAATATAGGATAAATATGCTCTGCATTATCCACATGCGTATAGGGAGTTATTCAGGAAGAGCCTTGGGAAGTTAAAAACCGTTCCAAACCTTTAACCTGATAAACTTTTGTGCAAAGTCAAGCCTCCAGGCTTGATATGCCAAACTATTCCAGTACATATTTAAATACTCTTTATGTGACATGTTGTGTTCTAAGTGCTTTGTTGAATCAGGGAAGTCCATTGTTGAATTGGTGCAGTTTTTTGTCTCTTGCTCCTCATGCACACATTGGGGCATGGGTCTGGTGGCAAAGCATGGCTCCTCTTGGGGCACCTGGGAGATAGGGAGCTGCTAAGGGGTGCATGTGAGGGTTTATTTCACAGGACCTGGGTGCTGAACCAGTAACCTAAATGTAAAAGTTTAGCAGTCATTACCTTTCCTACTGCTTATGTGGGTCAAAGCTATTACCATTTTCATCAGCAGGAGACAATGACTGATCATTTTTCATGGGATTTTCCTAAAACAGGACTGGTGACACAAGTGTGACAATTAACAAACCGGAGCTGGAGCTTTCCATTGGCATTTAAGCCCTGGGAAAGCAAGTGGATGTTGAGCCACAAAACTCTTTGGCTTTGCAGACTGCAAAGAAAGATTTTTACATAGAGTGTGACTGTATCCATCCATTAATAGAAGGGGAAGCAGCTGGATAAGATTTTCTGGATTGCATTTCCTAATTGACCTAGTTACTAGACTTAAATGTTTGGAAAATCATCTCCTTGCTATCTTTAGAAATATGTATGAGATGCTGTAAGAAATTCATTATCATGTCAGAAAGATAACTGAACTGGAAAATAAGGCTTTATTGTCATCTACTGCACCAAGCTGACACTATGAATGGTTCCAAGCATCAGCACTTTATTGTTCTTCCATACAACCTTTTATACCATTCATCTTACATACATTACACCTGTGTGCTCTTTCTCCCCTCTTGTGAGTCAGTACACCTCAGCATTCCATGTTTCTCTATCTTCAATACAGTTCACCTGTCCTGTGCAGTTGTAGCCCATTAGGGATGAGGCTCGACCACAGCCCCATTCCTAATCACCACAAACTGTGTGCCTACACCAAGTAACCTCCAAAACGTGAAGGTCTCGTCAAATCTACCAGTAAGTCCTGGCAGGATTTATGAAGAGTGTCTATAGAGTTGGGACACTGAGTCATGGAATCATTTAGGTTGGAAAAGCCCTACAAGATCACCAAGTTCAAGCACTCTCCAAGCACTGCCAAGCCCACCACTAACCTATGTCCCCAGGTACCACATCCACACTGCTTTTAAATCCTTCCAGAGATTGGGACTCCAACACTCCCTGTGCCAGGGACAACCCTTTGGGGGAAGAAATTTCTTGTAATATCCAACCTTAACCTCCCATGGTGAAACTTGATTCTGTTTTTCTGGTCTTATTGCTTGTTACCTCAGAGAAAAGACTGACACCCACCTCCCTACAGTGTCTTTTCAGGCAGTTGTAGAGAATGATAACGTCTCCCCGAGCCTTAAAAGACTGACATCAGTCTTAAAAGCCACCATGGACAGCACGGGTGAGATTCCCTGCACTCAGACTTCAGGTACACCTCTCCCTGATTTCAAATGTAACTCAGCAGGAGTGACTCTCACTCAAGGAGTCCTGCAATCCCTTGCAGAAGTCCTAAATCTGTTGCAGACCTTCCCAGACTCACACTATATAAACCATAACTCTGTCATTGAGAGCAAGATACCACACAGGTGCTGAACTCAACTGGATTTGAACCAACCACACAGACACAAAAAAGGCATATTCTGTTGCTGTGCCCTAGGACCACCCATGCACCCTTCAGTAGCATTTAATTTATCATTTGTTTTTATGTGTGTATCTCCTCACTCTCTTTCTGTCCCTGCCACAGAAGATCCTCCATGGATGACTCAGGATAATATTATATATTTGCAGATCCAGGACCCAACTGTAAATTCTGTTGGAGCAGAGGACCTTTCTCCTTCATTTAAAAAATCTCTACAGCAGTGTGCTGAGTCATGGCACTCTCCAAATATTTAATAATATGATACAATTATGTGTATTGCGGAGTGTGGTATTACAGTTTTATCACTGAGTTTGGAGATGCTGTGTGCTATGAATGAGCTACAAAAGCTATGATCCTCCCAAAGGGGTTAGAGTAGCATTTCACCCTGCATTAGTGTGTGTTCTGCAAGTGGCAGCCAAAGGAGCCATGGATAAATGCTCCCAATGAATTTTTAAAAAATTATTTAGCTGGGATCAATGGCTGGAAGGTGCCGGAGCATGTGACAGGTTGCCATTCCTACCATTTTAAACTAGTATTCTGGCCATCTTGAGACACAGGCTCCAGCTACAAATATAAATAACTTCAAGCTAGTAGCCATTTACTGTTCCAAAGCACAACTGGAATGGAAAACTAAGCTACATTACCCACACTCTGCATCAGGAAACATCTCTCTTAAATCCCCCAAGCCCTGCATTGGCTTAGTGAGTGTTTTTTTTTGTGAGAAATGATGTATAATAATAAATTACATGTCAGTGACCAGGCTTGTGCCCTTGACCCTATTCACTAGTTTAAGCAGATCCCAGTTTTTCACTGATTTCCTAAAATTCAATTTTAAGCATTGTTAGGGACATCTTTTTTAAAGGCTCTGCTACCTACTAAAAATAAGATAATTATTATCATATGAATTTTGAATATTCACCTACATACTTTATTTTCTGACAGGGAGAACAAGCAAGTACTGATGTTAAAATATTTGCGAAATGCTGAAGAGCAGAAGAATATATGAAAAAGTAAGGACTCAGAAAGTGAAGTTCTTCCAAATTAAATCAGGACTGGGAAACATAACTGAGGGGTTGTTCCTTTGGACTGCCTCATAGCAAGCATTGATACTTCTGAGGAGCAAGTATATTGTTACAAGACTAATCTGTACAGCATCCAGGGAGAATTGCCACATCTCTGGGAAGAGGACTATAACTTCTGATATGTTATTTTTTTTTTAGTATGAGGTTGTTCTGAAGCCAGGAAGTGGGTTAATAAAAGAACACACTTTGGCAGGGACCCAACAGGGACTGGGATGCCAAGGAGTGTCCCTGCAGATGCAAGAGAGATGTGTGAGCATCTGTCACAGCCACACTTCATTGTGCATGGAGGGAGTGCAGGTCTGGCTGTGCCTTAGCAATGCCTGAGGGAGGCAAAAGCTCTGTGGTTCTTCTTGTAGTGCCCAAACCCTAGAGATGGAGGCCAGATCCTACAAAGGCCATATGCAAACTGCATTGTACCTATAGCATGGACAGCTTTACAAGAGGATGAGGCCACTCTTTGTCCTTCCTCTGGCATAGGAGGCCACCTCTGTAAATCAGCAAGATTGCAGCAACCTGAGATTTCTCCTCCACCAGACACCTTGCAGAAAAATATGGAATTTTCCAGGGTGAAAAGCAAGCCTGAAGAATTATTCTGCCTTTATTTTCCTCCTGCCCATATATAGTGGAAATTTTTGTGCAGTAGCATCCCAATTACCTACCTGTAAAGGTGTAGCCACAATCAATTTTCCCTGAATTTCACTGGGTTTTGTCTCCCTTGCCTTGTCTTTAATATCATCATTCATCACCTATGCTGTAGGAGTGCCCAGTCCAAGCCACAGCAGTGACCAGTTCTGATCCCACTGCACCATCCCAGCTCCCATCACCAGCCAGAGAAAAATCAAAGCAGTTTCTCGACTTTGGTGCATTTTGGCTGAAGACCATGTAAGCCTGACCTTCCATCCTGGGACTGACCAGAAAAGGCTTCTCTTCCAAAGACCAAAGGACCCACACCTACCCCAACACTGCCTTTTAAAGGCTAATAAAAACCAGCTGTCAACTCCTCTCTCCAACGCTGAATGCTCCCTTCAGGGTGGAGGAGTGCTTTCCTTTCCCTGAAGAAGTCCAGTAACCCTTCCTTTGCTGAAGTGCTGGAGCTAGAGTCCTCCTTGCAGGGGGGCTTAGCTGTGGGTGCATAATTAATAGCAGTGATTTGCAAGAGTGGAGAAAATGACACCAACTAGAAAGGATAAAATGCCTAAATAGTCTTTTTAGAATAGGAGGAATAATGTAAAATGTTCAAGGGAATGCCTTTCATGGGTCCCTGCTTTGCAGCTGCTGGCTGAGAGTAGAAACACTTCATTAGAAGCAAGATACTTGTTAGATATGCCTATTTCTACCCAATTTTATTCTAGTCTCTGATCCCAACCTTCATTCTGACTGTGATGTGAAGCAGGGAGAAGGAGAAAGCTGTGCCAGATTTTGCTCTGAGTCGTGGGTCTTGGGACAAACCCATGCAAGGCAGCATGAGGGCTAGGTTAGCCAAAGGGCTTTTGGAGAGGTTTCCAGGCAAGACTAACTTCCAAAAAAGGGGGTGGACTTTTTGCAGGGCTTAAGGCAGCCATCCCTGGTACTATATCTCCTAAGCGGATATTCCAATTCTTCCAATGCTTCAAAAATAAGATTTCTGTAGCCTAAGCGGAAGCTGAACATCTCTGCAAACCCATCTGTGATCAAAGGGGCTGAACATTTCTGAAGATCCAGACAAAAATCTCCCTACTGAAAGGACATTCTTCTCCTAGGTAACAAGCAATAGAACAAGAGGAAATGGCCTCAAGTTGTGCCAGAGGAAGTTTAGACTGGGGATTAGGAAAAATTTCTTCCTGAAAATGATTGCCAAGCCCCAGAATAGGCTGCCCAGGGCAATGGTGGAGTCCCCATCCCTGGAGGGATTTAACAGATGTGTGGATGTGGCACTTGGGGACATGAATTAGTGGTGAGCTTGACAGTGTTGGGAGAATAGTTAGACTTCATGATTTTACAGATCTTTTCCAACCCAAATGCTTCAGTGATTCTATGGTTCTATGACACATTTTTAGACTAGGCAAAAGCAGCAAAGCAAAGCAAGACTGAGATGGGCCATAGGTCACCTTCTTTAGTTGCAGTCCATGGCCTTGAGCAGGGAATATATGAGCCCCAGACTAGGGAAAGATCCCAAAGCAACCTGCAGTGCCTCAGCTCAGCCAAGTATTTCTGTTTGCAACTGTGAAAAAAAGCTGGTTTTGATGGAAACTTAGGACAGCAAGGAGATTAACGGCAGGATCACCTTATGACATAGCTTGACGAGAGCTGGCAAGGTAGCAAAGAAGATACCATTCTTTGAAACTCAGACAGGAACAATTTGAACAAAGAAAACTTCTCCTAAATATATCCTGGGCTATGTAACCATAAATCTTAGAAAATATCAGATTTTATGTTTTTACCTTAAATCTTTGCTTTTCACAGGAGTCAATTCCTACATCTCTCTCACTCAATCCTTTGCTGACTTGGAAAAATAAATTTTGAAGCAAATCTGTACAGCTCAAGCAGGGTCTACTTTTCAAGAATCCATGTTGCATTTAGTACCTGCTAATACTATAGGTGCCATTTTCTCCCTGCTGGGACACAACTGTGGATACCCAGAGTTCCTCATCTGCTTGCACTGCTAAGGGACCAGCACACAAAAGCACAGGCTCTGATTTATGTAGGCATTCTTTAAGACATGCTTAAGGCATTCTTGAGATATTCAGCCTGAGTTATATTTCTTGTCAATTAGTTTCGTTAAAGAATGATCTTTAAGCGGATGCTAGGAAAACCTTTCATCCTTCCCTAGAAGCACCCAGGCTTGGTTGTTATGCTCTTATCCTAAACTGCCAGGAACACACCTGGGATTAATCCTTTTCGTTGACAGCAGTGATTTTTTTTTCTCTGAATGATTTCTCTCTGATTCAATCTTGTGGTTCTAGGTTTTCTGTTTCCCTACAGATTTTGGTTTGTCCTCCATATTGGGGTACGTTCATCATAAAAACATTGTGAAATAGGTGCTGAGCAGAGTATAGCATTTTCAAGGTTGTAATATAGATTCATGGCCTGACTCAGAACTGAGTTACTTGAATTTTATTTCAGAGCCTTTTCAAGGATTAATTATAGGCTGGTGCAATAGCTTAAGCAAGCATTTGTTCCTTTTGCTGCCTGCTATCATCACTCTTGAATAACAAAGGTTGCTACATATCACTAATTCCACTTAATTGTATGGAATCTACAGAACAAATATTCATGAAGATATTTTAAGTGATGAACTCTGTGGGGTAAATGTTCATGAAGCTTATTCTTTCCTCAGCCAAATACAAGGTGTATTTGAAGTCCATATGTCTCTTTGTTTGCAGAGTCAAGTGCTTGTCAGCATGAGTACAGGAAGTTCATTAAGGTGAAATATGGGGAAAAGGAATGGAGTCTTGTTTGAGCCACCTTAGTTGGGCATATCCTCATAGCCACCAGTGCTGATAGACATGGAAGCTGAGCTGCAATGCAGATTTGCCCCAAAAGCCTGAAGAAAGCACACAAAATTGTCTCTTCTGATTCCATGTCCATCCCCTGTCCTCACCAACCCCTGTCAGCTGAGTTAAGCAGAAGTCTGGATGTCTCTTGAGGATGTGCGTGACAGGAGGCAGTCATACTGGCATGACTTAGCTGGGGTTATGGTTATAATTGTTCTGCTTAATCGGCTCACAAAGGTTTGGGACATGCCTAACATCCCCACCTGCCTAATATGCTGTTTCCCTGGAAGTGAAGGTTGTTACACTAAACTCAATAAGAAATAATACAACCAAACAGCATACCATCCTCAGAGTAAATGTTTTGAAAATATCTGATCTAAATCTATCCTCTTGCAGTTTAAAAGTTTTTGCTTTTCCTATCACTATCTGCCCACATTAAAAATCAATCTTCAAATCTTTTATAAGCCCTCTTTAAGTATAAAAAGACAACAATAAGGTGTGCCCAAAGCCTTTTCTTCTCCAGCCTGAACACCTCCAGTTCTCCCAGCCTGTCCTGAGAACAGAGGGGCTGCATCCCTCGGAGCATCTTCACAGCCTCCTTTTGACTCCCTCCAGCAGCTTTGCATCCTTCTGATGTTCAGGTCTGGAAGCAGCTCTGCAGGTGGAGCCTCACCAGAGCCAAGCAGAGGGGAAGAATCACCTCCTTTGAACTGATGATAAATAGTATTTAAATATGGACACAAAGGCATCAGGCCTCTGTGAATTATTCCAATCTGCTGGACTGCTATAGTTGCCTAATCTGACAGAGCCACAGTTAGCACGCGTGTGTGCGCATGATTTAACAGTCACTGCTGGGAAGGACCACCCTGCCTATAAATCCAAGGAGTTTAGATGTGATCCCAAAGGATGCATTCATACAGAGGCTGAGGGCTCTAGGCTGTAACCATTTTGGGATATATTCCCTGTGCCTCTCCAGAGCAGAGCTCTACCCCAATATTTTCTTCTTGTCTTTCAGTTTCAGAATTTAGTCCCTGATTGGCTCTGGGGAAAAGTTCTACTAATATCAACAGGACATGATCAGTTGTGAAAAGCCACAGCCTTGATAAACAACAATAACTCATATTCACTGAGGAGCTACTTCTCCTTCTTACAGCTCTGTTTCTCCCTCCCACAGCTGTGATAAAAGTAAGACTTTAGCTACAAGAACAACCCAGAACTTGCTACTTCCATGTGAAAACATAGCAGCTTCAGTTACTGACTCATCCTAATACTCTGTGGGACAACTCCTATATTTTTACACTTTTAAAACATTTTGTACTTCCCTGTTCTTCTGCTCTTTTTTCCTTCAGCACAAAAAGTAGATGCAATGCTCTTTGGTTATTGTTTCATTTTCTTGTTTGTTTTGGTGGTTGTTTTTTTTTTAAACTGGAGAAGGTGAGCGAGGGAAGGAGCATATCAGAGCACATTAAGGCAGACACTGGAATGTCAACCCAGCAGTTTTGCTGTTGGCAGAGACATATGGCAGAAAGCATCTCTGAATAAACAATAATTAGCAAAATAAAAAATAATAGAAATAAAAGCAGCAGAAAGCTTTCTTTCATTCAACCAGGCCAAAAAAGTGAAACTTTAGCAAGAAATAATCTGAGAAAGTGCTTGAAGACCTGGAAGTAGGCTCTGGGTCATACCGAAGACCCAAAAATGTGTTTGGCCACAAACGGCATGTGATGCATTGCAAAATGCTTCAAGAGGAGATATTTAAAGGGTAGGATGGTTGGCANGGGGGGGCGGGCAGCAGCGCTGTGAGACAAATATCTTTAGCCCTCAAACAACAGCTGCTAAAACATCCTAAATGCTCTGCCTCCCCAGGGGTGACAAGGGTTGAAAGTTTTGTGCAGGATTGCTTTTGAGGGATAATATAATCTCATTTTAAATTATTTTTAACTGTTCCTTTCATAATGAGAAGGCAAAGCCCAAAGATAAGGCCTGATTCAGGGATGTCACTAAGCTTTGGATTGGACCCATGGTGTAAGAGACAATGCTCCAAATTTATGGCTCTAGCCATAAATTAAGTGACTTCCATTAACATTTATATTTCCCTTAATTTATTTAACCAAGAAAGTAAGCAGAGGCCCATAGGTCTCAGTGTTAAGAATGAACTGGCCAAGACAGCAGCAAATAAAACTTGCACCAGCATAACTCAAACCTTCCATAAGTCATACCACACTCAAGAAACCATGGGTTTCTTTTGCTTTCTTGTTGCATTCTCAGCTCTCACTTTCTGCTGGAGCCTAACATAATTTCTCCTTTGTCTTTTTAAGAGATCCTAGAGACAATGAACCAAATTTATTGCAAATCCAGCGTCTAGAGCGGCAGTTCAGGAGCTGGGAGTTGCAAGAAACTCACAAATGTTTTGCCTCCCTTTATGGCCAGATAATAACAAAGATGAGATCCAGAAGCTTTACTTAATGCTTTTACTTAAAGCTTTACTTTACTTTTCCTACTTAATGCTGGAAAAGGCTGTACCTCCACCTTATTAGACCCACATTATGAAAAATATGCATTATTGCAGGCCAGCATTGTTTTGCTCTATTATTATATGCTCATATATTTTGAGTTTTTCCACATATAGGCAGCTGTCCATCCTAGAAATGGATGTGCTTAATTTTTTCCCATCTCAGGGTACAAAGAGTCATGGTGAGCCCTGCAGAGGGGCTGGTTCAGCATCTCACATTCCCTAGCATGAAGCTGCAGAGACACCATGGATGTGCTTTTCACCAGGGCAAATATTTAATCTTTGAAAGTTCACCTTGGTAAGTAGCCCTTTTCCCATCCAGTCATGGAACTCACCTCCTCAGACCTTTTGGATGTACTAAGTGCATATTTTCTTTCTCTTCTTTTCTCTTCTTTCTTTTCCCCTCATAGGACAACAACTGCATTACTGTTGCAGCAGACCTCTCATTAGGGGCAGAAATGAGCCAAAACATAGACTCTAATTAAACAGCAGGAAAAGGGTCCCAGTTTATTCTTCTTTACAGCTTAGCCATCTTGCCTCTGATTACAGCAAGCTCCTACTGTAGGGTCCAATTGCAGACTCTGACTGCTGGTTATTTCCTCCTGGACTATGACTGCAAATATTAGTTTGCAGTCCCTGAACACGGGTCTTCATCTAGCTCAACTGTGACTGCAGGCTCTAACTCCATCAGACCCCGGCTGACATCATAGCTGATCTTTTACCACAGCAACTCTCTTCCTTGCTCATTCTTCTTTGCACCTTTCTGGATCTTCCCTTCTTCCTTAGGACTGGCCCACCTAGCTAGCCAACCCACCCCTTTTATCACACTTACCTTTATTAGTCATGACTGCAACCCATTAAGGGCAAGGCTGGTCCTCTTCTTTGGTAATTAGTACAACTGTGACTTTGTCAGGGTTGAGGCTGCCGGTAATCCCTTCTTCTACACCTACATGTTACCGTGATGCTGTTCCTGCTACTACAATCATGACTGTCATGATTTTCATTATAAATCTCAGACTGGATTTTTGGGGGGGGATGGGGGTGGAGGGTTGTGGTTTTTCTTTTCATTTGGTCTATAATTTGATCATAAAAATTCATGCTGGGCTAAAATTCAGCTGCCAGGTCCTTGATACTAAATCTGATTTAACCCTGAGGATGCTGAATTGCTTTAAGGTAGATTACAGCTTTGGGGTGTTGGGCATGACAAGGTGTGGGAGGGGCAGCAGGAAGGGGTGGCCCACTTTGATTTGGGGTATCTGGGAGCCAAAATGCAGGAAAAATCCAGCTGGGCAGTGCCACATCCCAACTGCCATGGTCTGCTCAGTTTCTCTTGGGCTACAGAGAAACTGTAGGCTTTCTGTAGGAAAGGAAGGCTGATAAACCTTATTCCTTGGATTGACATCTTTATTCCACATCTGCATGGGTATTTCATGCTTGATCTGTTCCTCTTCACACTGAATTTCTTAGTGCATTTAATGCATATATTCACTTAAAAACCCACATTTGTTAATTTTACCAGATATTTGTCACGTTAAAGTATCTTGAACCCCTTATTCTACATCTCACTAAATCAGGTCTTTGATCAGTCCTTGTTTCCTAAACCCCACTCCAGAGAGATTGACTTTTCCCAGAAAGACCACTTAAGTTCAGGTTGGTTTTGGATCTGACAGCAGCTGCAACCCACCAGAAACCACTGGTCTCCAGAAAACCTGGGGCCAAACTCATCCAGTCAGTGGCTCATATGTTCTACCAGATCAGAAAGCCTTTCTGTTGTCTCCTCAGGAGAAACTAAGGTGAGAACTCAGTAGAATCATAAAGTCATTTAGGCTGGAAAAGAGTTTTAGGTATGTTGAATCCAACCATTAAACAGCCAATCCAATTGGCACTACCACTAACTCATGTACCCCCAAATGGCAAATCTACAGAGCATTTAAATCCCTCTAGGCATGGGGACTCTACCACTGCCTGGGCTGCCTGTGTCAGGGCTTCAGAGCCCTTCTTGGAAAGCAATTTTCCCTCTTATCCAATTCAAAGTTCGCCCAGCACAACTTGAGGCTATTTTTTCCTGTCTATTTCTTGCTCTGTGGGAGCAGAGTCCACAGCTGGCTTCACTTTCCTGACAGGGAGTTGTAGAGAGTGAGAAGTTCCCCCAGGAGCCTCCTTTTATCCAGACAGAGCCTCCCCAGCTCCCTCAGCTGCCCTTTACAGGACTCATGCTGTAGATCCTGAGCACAGCACAGACACAGCTGACTCATGGACAAGGATTTACTGGGGGGACAAAATATCTACCATGAAGATACACTGCATCAGGGAATGCAGAATGGGAATTGCTGATATATCAGCTGTTCACAGATTCCCCATCTCTGAAATGCTAAAGAGAAAAGGTCTGCTGAAAGGGAGTGACACTATCTTGTAGTTATGGTGGGATGGAGCAAGAACAGTTCCAGTTCAGCCCACCTTCTTTATATACCTTCTCTAGCCTGGAAATAAGCCCTTTCTGAAGTGGTGCCTCCCTGTTTTTTTTTTTTTTTAATCTTAACATAATTGTTTATACTTAAACACTCAGGTTTAAATACAGCTAAATCAGTGTGAGGTGGATTCTGATGGCAGCGGGTGAGCTTTTCTTCCAAAGATGCTGCTGCTTCTCTTCAATGGTCTGTAGGTCACCCATGGCACTCATGCAGCTCTGCATGTAAAACCTGATGGTGTAGACATGTTCAGGCTCCAAAGAACACAACAGATGGCTCAGTGTCTAGGATGCTACAAGGGACTCCTAGGAAAGCATCCAATCCCAGATCCATCCCTAATTCAGTTTGGAGAAAAGAGTTCCCTCCTAGACCTGCTTCTCTCTCCCTTTTGCCTGAGATGGAAGGGGTGGAAGAGAAGGAGAAAGCACACTTAATTAAAGCAATGCAGCACAAAACGTGGACACGTGCTCTCATCTGGAAAGCAGGTGTAATAGCACTTCCCTAGCCTGTGGGGACACAGTGAGAGGCTGTTAAAGACTTTCGCAATGATCATATACTTCAGCCATGAACGTCCTCCTGAGAGCTTGAATTTGATGGGATGAGGTATCATGACTATACAAAACTTTAATCTATCAAAGCAATAATCTATGGAAGAAAGACACTTTACAGCACAGTTACACAGCAGATGGTAAGTGACTTAGGATGTATTCCACCAATTGTACACAGGAAAACAGTACTAAAAAAATATGCTGACATGACAGATTAATAGCTGAGAACTGCAATCCAGGAGAGGTTAGACTTGCCTATCCTTCCTCTGGGGTTCTTAACATGAAGGAATGAAACAAATATTGCAAACTGAAGATTAAGTACAAGTAATATTAAAGCAAGGCTTTAGTCTGCATGGAGACTGTAAAACTGGTATCACGGGACTCAGTGTTTGTTGTGCTGTGGTGACACCACTATAATACTGCACTGTTTCAGATAAAATGTGGTTCCTGCTGCTCATGCTGCCAGCCCATTCCAGACTCTGAGAAGCCAGATGTGCTCCTCTGGCTGTGGCACCACCTCTGGCAGCACCATGGGCCTGATCCTTCTCATCCTTTGCATATCATTGTGATCACTCCCATCCTGAAAAAAACCTAAAAAATAACCAAAAGGGTGTTGTTTTGCTTTCTTGTGTGTTTATTTGTTTGCTTTAAACTTTTTGGAACACAAAATCTTGCTGGAGCTTATCACTGCTAAATAATTTGATGCAAGGCACATGACTTCACCTCATGTCTATATTCCTCTTTGACTTTCCTGTTTGGATTCCAACAGAATCTGGGTGGAGATAAAGGAACAGGGGTTATTCACCCCAGATAATTTAAAGCACTTAGAGTAATTGTCTAAGATCATTTGGAACTTCCATAGCATACTCCAAAGGGCAATTGGGAGCCCTGGAGCTGAGGTCAGAACTGACATTTTGGTTGGAAGCTGCTGTGTTCCAGGTAATGGCTGGTCCCATCCAACCCTAACCATGAAACATTGCCTGCAAAAGGTTCTATTTGCTTCACCCTTCTCCACCATTCAAGGAAGTGGATATCTAATTCAGTTGGTTCTCCTTCCTCTGAAGGTGATGGACAGTGCAGTCCCCTCCAAACCACTGCTCTGCAAGGGTCTGGAATAAGCCTTTCCCATTTCAGACTAGCATAAGCACTGCAAAATTCTGGAAATTTGAATCTCTGTTTTGGAAAAAGCAAAACAGAAAAGGAAGAAAGGAAGGAAAAAGAACATGAGTGGGGAAAAAAAGAGAAGGGAGAGGGAGAGATAGAGAGAAAAGAAGAAGGAAAGCATGAAGTAAGCTACCTTTGTTCTTTGTTACATTAAATTTAAAACACCACACTGGTAGCAATATATTGGCCTCATTACACAAAGACGGTAAGATCCAGCTAGCTCATAATTCCACCAATAAAGACCATGATTTGTTAATAAAAATTAGGCCAATCACTGATCCATAGTCTAGATTTCCTGCTTGAGTGGAATTGTACAATATGATGATCAAAATCGGTGCAAAACAGAGAAAATGTGCAAGCTAAACCAAGCAAAATTATACTCCTCCTCTTGCCACTGTCATATAAAGCCAGACAGGACCATGTCCTTCATTAGAACACCCCAATACCAGCTACAGCCATTGTAAAGAGAAATCCCATTTTTTAAGCTGTATGGAAAATCTTTGCTCATGATTTTATGTGTAACTTTTTTGGCAGCTTAGAAAAAGAGGCACAGAGGGGCTTGACTGAAAACTGATGACACAATCTCTCCCTGCTCTTAGCATTTTGGCATGCAGCACAAAAGCATTTCTGAAATCTCTGCAGTATCTAGAATTGTACCTGGAATCTTTTTAGGACTAATATTAGAAGTGTATGGTAGACTAGAGGCAGGTCTACTCAGAGGAGTGAACATCAAATGAGTTCTCCACCTTTCTATCAGTGAATAAAAAAAGGTCAAGAGTCTTGTGTGATATATTTTTGCCTCTGGTGTGAAAAAAAAATGTTGAGAAAATATCTTCAACCTAATTTCGAACTACTTTGTTTGGTATTTTCTTGAAGAACCTTAAAAATGTTGGCAATTTCCTAAGCATGACTGCTGGTCTTGTTTAGTCAGTTCCTAACCCCACCACTGAGCCCTGGTCTTCCAGGAACACATGCCAAATAAAATATTGGAAAAAAAAATACTCTTGGTCTTTACTTAGAAGTCTCAAGGCTATCCAGATCATAAATTTGTTTTGGGGTGTGTGGCAATACTTATTTACTCCCTATTTATTGTTTTCTTTATGTGAGGTTTTCAGTCAAGTTAGAAAGCCAGATAATGCTGATTGTAGTAAATCCATAACATACCTTTAAGTTATAGCTGAAGGCACTCAACAAAACCTATCCTCAGAAAAAAAGATATGAGAGACATTCATTCAAACATCCTGAGTTGATCCCACATCTTGGGCAGATGGGGGGGCCATTGGATTCTTCCCCTCTGCTCCACTCGGGTGAGACCCCACCTGCAGATGTGCCTCCAGCTCTGGGGTTCCCAGCATCAGAAGTCCATGGAGCTGCTGGGGAGAGTCCGGAGGGGGCCACAGAGATGCTCTGTGGACTGGAGCACTTCTGCTCTGGAGATAGGCTGAGAGAGCTGGAGGTGTTCAGCCTGGAGAAGGGGCCTTCCAGTAACTGAAGGGAGCTTGCAAGAAAGATGGAGAGAGGCTATTTTCCAAGGGCCTGGAGGGGCAGGACAAGGGGCAATGGCTTCCCACTGCTAGAGGGCAGGGTTAGATGGGATATGGGGAAGAAATTCTTGGCCGTGAGAGTGTTGAGGCCCTGGCACAGAATGTCCAGAGAAGCTGTGACTGCCCCATCCCTGAAAGTATTTCAGGCCAGGATGGATGTGTCTTGGAGAAACCTGGTCTAGTGGAAGGTGTCCCCCTCTGGTCCCTTCCAAAACATCTGTTACTCTATGATTTTATTATTTGTATTAATGAAGATGACCAGGGGAATAGTAATGCCATTGTTAGAGGGTTGCAAATAAAAAAGCAAAACTCTGGGCAAACAAAGAACATCTGGACTTGGGATTTGAGATGGAGATGAGGCTCTTCTGAGTGTCAGTAAAAGGGGCAGGTGTCCTGTTACCCACCCCAAGCAAACAGCTTGTGGACTCACTATGGCTACAATGGTGAAGCTGCTCCTGGAAAGCTTTGCAGTGAGGTTTGCTTTCAAGTTTTAAATTTTATTTGAACTTCTAAGTGGAATCAAAAGTCTTCACCATCGCATTTCTGTAAGGAAGGGGTGTGCATCTGCATTCATGTTTCAGTTCACAACAAACCCAAAACAGACCTGCTCCAGGTGAGCCTCTATCACATGCTGACCAAGACTGGGCCACAGAACCAGGCTATAGCTAATTAAAAAAAAAAAGAAGCCCTCTGTACATCTTGCTGATGGCAAGTCATCAGCACTTTTTCACTCTGCATAGCCTGGTGGTATAGATATAGCCAGGCAACTTCACCAAAGAGCTGTGGTTAATATAGGGGTATGGGGGAAGGCTGTGTAAAGAGACACAGAAGCTTCCAGCAGTTGAATTCATAGCCATGTCTATATTGCCAAGTAACAAAAGTCTAATGAGTATCCCCAACCCTGAAACCAAGGGGTATGGACCAGCGTCCACATTGCTCAGGGCTGACCCTTACTTGAGCACACCCCCCTAGAGAGCACATGACTTCTCCCAGCTCAGGTGT
Source organism: Polioptila caerulea (assembly GCA_013397295.1). Taxonomy (NCBI): domain Eukaryota; kingdom Metazoa; phylum Chordata; class Aves; order Passeriformes; family Certhiidae; genus Polioptila; species Polioptila caerulea. The sequence continues at coordinate 48,685 of VYXF01000637.1, read as the reverse complement.
TTTACCTCCAGCCCTAAAACAATAGAACTATTTTGTGTGTTTTGGCCAAGTTAAACTGTCTGCAATAATATGTGGGGTATGCTGCAGACCACTGGAGTGGTGTTTTCTAGCAGGAAACCAATGTTTGAGGGTGTGAAGCCTTTTGGGATAGTGAATGGGACCGCTGAAACAGTGTCAGACTAACATGACTGCCCATGAGGACTCTTGAGTAAACTTACTTCAGGCTGGATGTATGACAGGGGAGTGAGCAATGTGGACCATCAGGATGGTCTCAAGCTCATCTTTCGGTGTTCTCCTGGTCAGCAATGCAGATAAACCCTTTTTGCTGGGTCAGCCATGGAGGCTCTGAGTTCATGCCATGTATTATGTGCAGGTGAAAGTGGCATTGTCCCTTCTGCACCTTGCACATGCAGCTTCCTCTCTTTGCTACCAACCTTTAAGAAAGTGAAAAGCAAATTCAGGTCTGGGGAAAGTCTGAAGGAAAAACTGCTTCACTCCTTCGCTCATCAAATTCCTCATGTCTTTGAACATAAAGCACAATAAAACCAATATTAGAACAAAGGGGACATTAAATTAGCATCCTGAGTGCACCACACATGGGGTAAAAGACATCTGACCAAATGCAGTCGTCATCATGTCCCCTTGTGTTTGAACTAGTCATGTCCAGCTTACCTTGAAGACAACATAGAAAGAGGGACATTGACACTCATTTTCTCTGACATGCAGTGTTGAGACAAGATAGATGAACTGCTCTCCAAGAAACTCACCAAACCAAAGACATCTAATTGCTGATGCAGGTGAGAAGAATCCATGTCCAGAACTGAGAACCCTTTCATTTACAACAGTCCCTGAACTACTAGCACTTAAAAATAGCTCTTAGGCACCCAAGACACTCCATTACATGGATGAAGGTGGGATGGGTGAGCCTGTGAAGTATATGCAGAAATAGGGAGTTCTGGGCTCGAGATGCAATGAAGGACATTCACCAACAGAGGAAATCTGCAGGGTTAAACCAGCATCTCTATGCAACGGAGAATGCATTGTCTGAGCAAAAGCTTTCCAACATCAAGGAGCAGCAAACAAGCCAAAGGAAGAAAAGGTGTGGCAACAGCACTATGTAGGTAGAAAGAATAATAAACTGCTTTCCTGTTGGCAGGAGTCATATATTTCTCTTTCTGGGCATGGGTGAAAGGCAGGTCCTACAACTCCAGAAACCACCTTGTTGTGCATGGCTGGTTAGGAAATCCTGATGTCTTGGCAAAGGCAGTTTTGTACCTGTAATGGCTCACAGAAAAGCAACTGACTCTGTTGAAACCCACTCTGAACCTCTGAAAAGTGAGCACTGGCTGCCAGGGCGAGATGCTCTGGAACTCGTGTTTGCAGGATCCAGCCCCAGGAGCAGGGCAAAATTCAACAACAGGCACATAATTAACTTCAGATGTACCTGTCAAGATGTCACAGACACAGTCCTGGAGAGGAGCAGCATATTATTTGTTTCTCATAATGTAGCAATTACTTTGTTTCAAGAGGGGCTCTCTCCAGTGCTCCCTTGATGCCTCTTGTTTTCCCTCCACATTCATTCACACATTATTTAACTTTTGACTTGGACACAGCAGGTAAAAGCATTTATCAACTTGGCTGCTTACTCAGACAGAGCTGAGAAAGGGAAGGGAGGAGGAGGTAGCAAATTTTTGCCTTAAATTTTCAAGGTTTCTGTGCTACATTTTTCTAGGGGAGGGGTGAAAGAGAAGGGAAAGGGAGGGGAGAGCGGGAAGTGGCATTCCACAAAGACAGAGTCACGTTTTCCAGGATTATAACATGCTCTCTGCTGTCCCTAGCCTTCACTGCAAGATGCATTCCTGCTCCACAGTGGAGAAAAAGGTCAGCGGTAAAAATTTCACAGGAACTCCGTCATTGTCCTCATGGGACTTGTTCATCAGGAGGAGAGAGTCGGGCATCTCGCTCTGTCGACAGAAATCCACATCACAAAACATAATATTGGGGGAAGGTGGGGAAGGGAGACTCATGGCCAGATGGAGTCCATGACTTCATTTTGCTGGATTATTTCCCCCTGGCTTGCTGGATGCCTGTGGAGCCAGAGGGGATGGGCAGATGGATGTTTTGCTGAACAAATGATAAAGGCAGGAGAGAGAAAACAGGGTGGATGTGATTTAAAGTGCTGGAAAAGTCTCTGCCCCAGGGGAAAATTAGCTTTTAGTTTATATAAAGAAAGGTATAACTCTGTGACACTGCCAGTTATGGATCTACCTGAGCTTGCCCAAAGCAATTGTAGCAGCCTAGCCGATGTAACAGTGTTGGCCCTGTGGTAGCCACTAAACAGAGGAAGATTTTCAATACGGAGTAAAGTTCATCACCACAATAATAACTCAATCTCCTGGATTCAAAATGAGACTGGATGACAAAGTGGTTGAGCTTTGCTTAGGAAGCACACATGGATGTGCAGCAAGGAGCTGATATGGAGAAACATGAAGCATATCTTCTCCAAGGGGGGTTGTTGGTGGTGATGAAAATGCCTCTTCCTGTTTAAACTGATGTACTCAAGGGAATTCCCCTGAGATAACAGCCTGAGAGGATTGTTTGTAGAAAAGAAAATTATCAAAATCAGTGTGAAAACTGATTGTGTTTCTTTTTGTGAGACATGCACAAATACAGACGTGCCAAATGCAAATTCTACCCTTCAAACAGCATCCCTGCAAGCAGGAAGGAAGCAAGTTCCAAGAGTCTCCAAATAGTGTGATTTATCACTTTTTTTCCTCCAAACTCAAAACAAAGGCTTGACTATGTGTGAGAAAAGGACCAGGTGCTGGGAACTTGCACTGGGACCCCATGTCCAGAAAACTTAGGAGTATATTTGAGTTTTAAAATTCTGCTTCTGGAATAGAGGAATTTTCCTGGCATTAAGTTACCTTTTGGTTTTGTTTTGTCTTCTTTTTCTAAAAGAGTCACCAGCCTCAATCCCAAACTTACTTTTACCTTCTTTTTCATATGGCTGACTCCTCCCCACCTTCCCTGAACCATATAATGCTGCTCACATCAAAGAAACTATTCCCTGTGTGTCTGAGCTGTATCCCACCAGTTATGAGACCACGTATGCAACATTAATATTTACATGGCACTGTTTAACCAGGCAGTATGTCCACAATGAAGTTACATGAAGTGAAAAGGCCTTGCTGTGCTCCCTCTGATGCTTTGATGTTCCCTCTCTTTTCTGTGCATTTCAGAGCACATATGGCACATGTATGTGTGGTCAAACCCGGGATCCACAAAAGTTGAGGGATGAAGGGACAGAGCCAGCCTTGAACAGAAGGACTTGGGGATGCTGGGGGATGAGGTGTTCAATATGTCACATGTGCTGGTACCCAGAACCCCCCATGTGCTGGGCTGATCCACCAGCATTGGTGGATCAGCAGGGGAGAGGGGATTCTGCCCCTCCTCTCTGTTCAGGTGTTCCACCTGCAGAGCTGCCTCCAACTCTGGGGTCCAACATCAAAGGGATGTGGAACTGCTGGAGAGAGTCCAGAGGAGGCCACAGAGATGCTCTAAGGGCTGGAGCACCTCTGCTCTGGAGACAAGCTGGGAGAGCAGGAGGTGTTCAGCTTGGAGAAGAATGACCTTAGAGTCTTGGAAAGACCTTAGAATCCCTGCCATTGCCAAAAGGGGCAGCAAGAGCACTGGAGAGGCACTTTGGACAAGGGCCTGGAGGGACAGGACAAGGGGCAATGGCTTCCCACTGCTAAAGGGCAGGGTTAGATGGGATATTGGGCAGAAATTCTTGGCTGTGAGGGTGTTGAGGCCCTGGCATGGATTGTCCAGAGAAGCTGTAGCTGC
>VYXF01000637.1:31657-42252 GCA_013397295.1 Polioptila caerulea | reverse complement strand
ACTTAACCTATTTAGAGAAAATGCTCTCCCAGCCTGTCTCCAGAGGAGAGGGGCCACAGACCTCAGAGCACCTCTGTGGCCTCCTCCAGATTCTCTCCAGCAGCTCCATGTCCTTCTGATGTTGGACTCCAGAGTTGGAGACAGCTCTGTAGGTGGGGCAAAGTGGCAGAGTTCCCTCTCCCTCAAGCCACTGGCCACATTATATTTGCATAGGATCTGGAAAATACAACTACATTCTTCATATTTTGAGAGGAAAATGAGGGAGGATAACACCCCAAGAGCTAGTTTTATATCATTTTGCATGGAAAATAATGTAATTTTTTTTTCTCTGCCAAGGTTGTTTCTGAAGCTATTCCAGAACAGGCATCACTTTCCTGAAAATTGAATTTTGCAGATGTCAAATTCCTCAATTATTTGTCTTATTTCCCTGCACTGAAGGAAACAATCTTGCATTGTCTGAAGGCCAAACAGAACTGCCACCCATCTGTACCTGCTGCTATTCATGCAGTGTCAGGAGCAGAAAAGATAAAGGAATTTTTAGTCTTGTTACAACTGAAGACAAGACAGGCCAGCTGGTATCATTTAGGCACTTATCTGGTTGCATGGAGTCAGGTCCTGCTCCTGTAAAGACTTGCCCATGTGTTAGGCTTGTGTGCAAGAAGCAGTCCAACTGCAACAGGGCTTTGAGAGGGTAATATAATTTAGTATTTTGAATATAAATCAACCATCCAAAGCTGGATTTTTTAAATAATATTCTCATAACATGGAGAAACAGTGAATGCTCTATTTCCTAATATGAATCCTTTGCTGCACCGACTAAACATCTCACGTAGCTCTAGAGATGCTGTGCTAACTTGGCAGCCAAGCCTCTAACTCCATCCTGAAGTTCATGGAGGGTCTTGCCATGCTGTGGTCCAGGAGATGGCTGCAAACTCCTCTGTCGTGAAGGCCTGTCTCTGCCAATGGCAATGTTCCCCAACAACATGTCCCCAGGGTATTATGACTGAAGTGTGTTGTTAACTCAAATTTGGAGACACCAAAGATATTTGGGCTTTGATGGGTGCTTTGAGGAGTACTATGTCCAGCCCTGGGTCCAACATCAAAAGGATGCTGGAATCAGAGGGGGCTGCTAGAATAAGTCCAGATGTCGCCAAAAAGATGTTTTGAGGGCTGGAGTTCCTCTGCTCTTGAGACAGGCTGGGACATCTGGGGCGGTTCAGCCTGGAGAAGAGTAGGTTCTGAGGAGAACTGATTGCCTCTTCAAGTGCTTAATAGGGCTCCAAGAGAGCTGGAGAGGGACTTTGGACATGGGACTGGTATCCCAGAACAAGGGGGAAAGATTTTAAACTTAGATACGGTCAATTTAGACTAGATATATGGAAGAAGATTAGAATATTAAATTAGATCTAATGAGGAAGTTTTTTACAATGAGGGTAGTAATTATCTGGCACAGGTTACCCAGAGAAGCTGTGGCTGCCCCATCCCTGAAAGAGTTCCAGGCCAAGTTGCATGTGTCTTGGATCACCCTGGTTTAGTCACTGCCAACGGCAGGAGGGCTGGAACAAGATGAACTTTAAAGTTCCCTTCCAACCTACACTACTCTATGATTTCCAGCAAGACTTGGTGTTCAAAACCTGCATATGAATTGTGGTGATTCCCCATCATGGTTTCACTTGGTGGCTGCTCAGCATCCATTGGATTCCAATGGCAAAGCCTCTCTAGCCTGTAGTACTGCCCCAAGGGACACCATAGTGTGCTTGATGCTCCAAGGGGAGCGTGAGGCTGGCAAACAGAACACTTGCATGCAGAACAAAGTCACCTTGTGCATGATGAGTGAGCCAAGCAGAACCTGCACAGAAGGTCCTTGGTTTTACTAATGAAATGATCTGGCAGGGCAGAAAGAGCTAGCCACAGCACGTCAGGAAGTTGCCTTTAATAGACAGCATTGTATGTAACAAATTAAGCTGATTGAAGTTAGCTGTCTGGTCCCTTTTTATGTGTGTTTGTTTTGATACACAGTGATGAAACACAGTCCTTGTGGGGTCCTACTTTCCCGCTGGAACAAGCTGTCAGCTAGAGATGAGACAGCAGAGGAGGAATAGCTGCAATCCCATGTTTGTTTGCTTTCAAAAGCCACTTAGAATTAGTTCTGTGAATATACTCCTGCATATATTGCTCTAAAAATTAATAAATCAGGCTATGTGCAAGGAAACTTGATAATGCAAACCATCTCCCTTCACAGCATGCCAGACCACCATCTCGTTTATATGAGGGGCCATCATCTCTCCCAGAGTGTCTCTGGTTTGGATGGAGAAAAAAACCTGGACTGATGAGATCTCAGAGTTAAAAATTATAAATCATGTTATCTTCACACTTGTGATTTCAGTGGCATGTGAAAAGGATTGATGCAGAAGAAAAGGCCACCAGCTCAGTCCACAAAGCTCTACCATGGAACAGTGACCAGGGAGAACCTCCAGTGTGCCCAGCACTCTATCCAGGTACTGCCCAGGATCATGAAGCTGGAAGGGTCTAGAGCTCAGGTCTGATGAAAAACAGCTGAGGAAGTTGCAAGGCTCAGGCTAGAGAAAAGGAGGCTCAGGGAGGATTGTCTTCTCTCTACAATTCCCTGAAAGAAAATTATGGTGAGGTGGGAGTTGCTCTCTTCAGTAGGAAGTGACAAGACAGAAAGAAATGTCCTCAAGTTGCCCCAGGGGAAGTTTAAATTGGATACCAAGGAAAATTTCCCCAAAAGGACTCTCAAGCCCTAGAACAGACTGCCCAGGGCAGTGGTAGAGTCCTCACCCCTGGAGGAATTTAAAGACCATGTACATGTAGCACTTGGGGACACAGGTTAGGAGTGGACCTCACAGTGCTGGGGGAATGGTTGGATAATGGTCTTTTTCAGCCTAAATGATTCTCTGATTTGGTGAAGCCAAAGCGGAATTTTATTGCTCTTGGCAGCAACCTGTCCCTATTGGAATGGTGCAGAGAAGGCAGATATAGACTGTCCTTGGACTTGCCCAGTGATGGGATGTAACATGGGAAATGTTACATGGGAAATGTAACATGGGAAATTACAATTAGTTATCTCAGACTTTGAAGGAATTAAGTTTTCTGAAGTACTCCTGAGGTATCCCATTTATTTCTAAAGAGCATTTGATATTGCATTTTATCCAAGCACCCAGTGAGGCTAAGGAGAGTGTTGGAAGTTGACAGTCTGTATTCACTGACACAGAGGAACATCCACCCTAAATGAGGGATGTACTTTTGGATAGTAGCTGCGCTGGGACTTCTCCTAAACCCATGGTAAAAAAGATAGACCTCTACAATGAAGCCTGAATCACTGAAAGTTTCACCAGTGACCAGTGAGATCCTAGTGCAGCCACAATCCAAACCAAGCAAGTCTCATGTCCTTTAGAATGCCCAGGGTTCTTGTGCTGAGCCTGCTAAATAAGTGCATCAGGTTGGCCCCAAGGCTCCTACAAACTGATATGATTTTGTATGATTGAAAGTCATTTAACAGTGTAGTGTCTTGGCCTTCACAGAAGCTGCTGGGAACAAAACACAAAAATATCAGCTCCTGAAAAGCTGAGATTTGAATGTGGACCAAGAGTATTTTATAGAAGCCTCTTGGGTTGACACTTGTTATAAATAAAGGTGTATCAAATTCGCTTGTATGATTTCAATGTAAATTATGCCATATCAGTTATGTATAAGGTTATGTTTAAGTTGTTTATTAAATTGTAGCTTTAAGTTCTTCCTATAGCTATGTAGCTTTTAGGGTTTTTTTTTTCTCTCTGTGTTGTAACCGCTAAACCTAAGTATCAGAACTCGCTAGAGGCAACCTTGGATGGGCGAAGCCTCGCCCCAAAGTACCCGATAAATGCGTTGATAAACAAACCATTGTATCACCTCGAAACACGGGGACCCGCCTAGGAGACAGCAATTTGGAAGGGAACTGAATAAAGATTGTATCTAGACACATATGTAAACTAGGTAATCCCGGGGAACTGATGTAATTAAACATAAAATTTACTCATATGCATCGGGATTCCCGGTACCGGCCTACACAAATGTAAAAATCCTCCGAAGGGAGAAGAATGAAGAAGGGAGGAAACCCGGAGAGAAACTAATCAAACATTTAAACTATACTGAAATTTAAACTAACCCGAGAGCCAGCATTGTCCCAACATCGGACCGAAAGGATGAAGTCAGAATATTCAGAAAGACAAAAGAGTTCCTAGCCCTGGGCTAAATAAACAGTATAAAACCTGAACGCAGTGAACAGCAAATCGTGAACTTCACCGGACTGCTGTGAGAGGGACAGAGTCCTAGTTCACCCGTTGCCAAGGCACCGAAAAACTCCCGTGGCCCGGCACTCTGTCGGTATTTTTGTCTGTTATCGATTACTGTCATTTTGATTATTTGATTGGCATAAAACTCTGTTCATTTTCGTTTTTGTTTTTTTAATAAATTCTGTTATTTTTTATTATTCTAATTTGACTTATGAAATTTGTTTTGATTTGGCCTGACTAAGGCACCATCCATAACACACTGAAATTTGACCTTGCCCTTTAGAGCTTACCAGAGCTTGAGGACAGCTTCTTCCAAGGGGAAACTTCAGGTCTCCATCCAATAGGGAAGCATTTTCACAGGTGAAAAGGCATTTCCTATGCCTGGAAACTGCATGAGTTTTGGTGTGTACTCAGCTTTTACAAGCCAGCTTGGTACAACTACAATGGTGAAAAACAGCCTTGGACAGCTCCCCCTTTATGAATTTCATGGCTAACTTCTTTTAACCTGCTCTATTGCCCTGTCTGTTTTACTTGTTATCTGTTGTCTCACTGCTAATCACTCTACTGCTTTGTGTTTAATCTCTTACTCAGTTGCTGGCTGAGGTAGTCTGCTTATTCCATGATCAAGATACTAGTCTTCCTGTTTTGTGTGTGTGTGGGAGGGTGTTTGATGATGATCTACCACTTTTATAAATGATCTGATAGATTTCCAGACATTCAGCAGCCTACCTAAAGCTGTGGGTTCCAGGGTACTGATGGCCATCACATGGCCAGACACGTATATGCTGTTGATCTGATACATCCAGGATGAGTTAGGCTAATGCTCATTAGGGGTGTAAATATTTCTTATATGAAGATCCTGGACAAGTAGATGCTCTTTTTGGGAAGTTCTAGCTGCCCCATCACAGTGTGGGAGTTGAAGAATGAGAAAATAAGTGTTTCCCAATGTTTCATGGGACCATACTCCCAGCTTGGCCCCTTGTGCTGATTTGCCTTTGTGGAAGGTAAGCCAGGAGGTGGAATCCCCACACAAATACATTTGAGAGATTTCAAGTCAGAGCTACAATTTAATAGGAAAACTATAATAAAGGCAATAGTACAGAAACACTGGCTTAAACTGAGAAAGTCAGAATACAACCTAACCTCCTGTTGGTCAGGGTGACAGTAGCAGTCTGATTAAATGGTGGCTACAGCCTTGTTGGAGTGATAGATGTGGTTTTGTTGAAGCAGTGATCCTGTGAAAATGTCTCATCTTTCTCTTGAGATCCAGTGGTGGCTCTCAAGAGCTCTTGCTCTCTGGCTATCAATTTATGGTATTGTGGTGTCCCAAGCCCCAAATTATATACAAGCGGGATGTCTGGTACATCCCCCAGGGCAGGGAATTTCACAATGGGGTAATGTAATTCTAGGAGTCATTCTGGGGAGTGGGAGTTCTTGATGGTCCATTAGCAGAGATGGCCCCCTCCGAGTGGCAGCTGCTTCCTCGGTGGGAGTTACCAGGGCTGAGTCATGGGGAAGATAGAGAAACACTGCTCCACCCAGTTTAACAGCTCATCAGGAGGTAATGTAGATGGTGATAGATACTTTGGTTACACCTTACATTGTAACCCAAGACACTCCCACACTCCAATGTTTGGGTCTCCAAACCTTTGAGTCCATGATGACCAACAGATACCCTTGGAGCAACCAGCCCAGACAGCAGCCTGGCTGACAGAGGACTTGTGGAGGTTAACCATATGCTGTATCAGAGAGTGCAGGTCTGATTAATGTCAGTGTACATGTTCTGAAGGATGAGGAAAATACGTTCATAGCACTCTGTGTAAATCATACTTAATTTTTCATAAGTAGACAGAGGCTACGGGGAGGAGAACTGGGAAACACAGAGGTTTAGTGACTTACCCCAAGCTGAAGAGCATTGCAAGATAGAAATTTCCAAACCTGCAGACCAATCACTTGGTCACTGAGGTCTCAATTTAATTAGCTAGGGTGTTTTTATTTAAGAGTGACAGTGCATTACATTTGCTTGTAATTCATGGACCACACCCCCATGAGCAAACAGAGATCAAAGAGACGGCTCCTGTTCTCAGCTGTGCTGCTAGAAAAGGTTTATTCTCTTGCCTTTAAATTTGAGAACATCAACAGTATCTAAAACATTCAACAAATCATTTCTTTTTAACTTGAAAGCAGACTCCCTTCAAATAATTTCCTCATCCCTTGGTGCATGTTTCCACACTCTGAAAGCTCCATGCAGAGACCAAAGAAATAAATCAGATCCCAAGCATTCAGCCCCATTGCTCTTTTTGCAGATCCATGTTTTGCAAGAGATATTTTCATGTGCAAACAGCAGCCTGCTCACAAAAATTGGCAAAATAAAAATAATTTCTGAAATCGCTGGCCAGCAAATCCCTGTATAAGCTTGGAGTGATTAAACCTGGGTTATGATAACAATGTGAATATGCATGATACCCTTTTTAGTATCTGCATGGGTTCTGCTGCCACAGTGTCAAATCTGGGGGTAATTGCTTCCCAGATTTGTTTGATCACCATTCCCTTCACTCCTGTCCTGACAAAACAGCTGGATTGTTTTTCCTGACTTAAGGGATCCCTAATCATACTCAGTAAAGGGATGCTCAGAAAAAAATCAGACTAATAGACTAATAGAACTCTCACTGAATTCACATAGTACTCAGGCAATGTTAACTCCAGATAGACCAGATTGGTTGGTGGATGAGCTTTTTTTGTGATGAGCATCCAATCTGATGATTCCCTCCAGCGTTACTCTCTTCAAGCTTCCCTCCTCTGTCCTCTCCTACATTCTGTGACTCTCGGTACATAACCAGCAGTGATGGCACTGGGAGACAGAGGGCAGGTCAGCATTTGAGTGACTTTGCAAGAGGGTAGTTTTTGTAGTTCACAAAATATTTTCCCAAAAGAGGGAATCTGTGGAGGAAAACCCCCAACTGAAGGGGTAAGCTAGACGGTTTGGGTCTCATCACCTGATAAGAATAAGTAGGGAGGGAGGTGACAGCCTTGGGGCATCATGTCCTTGCTCTCAAGATAACCCAGCAGCCACTTGATGTTCACTCAAATGGGTGGGAGCCAGGCAGAAGGGTCCTCTTCAGGCCCTCCCTTCTCCAAAGTGTCCTTGCTCTGCTACTAGTACATTTAGGATGAGGAGAAATCAGGTGGACCTGATGGACCAAAAGGTCCATCCTATCCCCAGATTTATGTCATTATCCAAGAATAATGCCTCCACATCAGTGACTCCACTGATGTAAGCCGGGGACCTGCAGAACGATAGTGATGGATTTACTGAGGGCATGACTTCAGTCTGTGAAATAGCAGAGCGCACATCCTCCCATATCCAGGAGAAATTGAGTGAGCTCTGCTCTTTCTCATTAAGTGGCATGATTTTGCCTCCTATTACCTCACATTTACCATGTGTTTAGGGCATGGATGTGGGCAATATGATACCCTGCAGTTTCACGCCCTTGCCTCTGTGACTTGCTCCCGTGTCCACCCATTTTTGTATTTATAGTACCCAACAGAAGCTGGTTAAACCACTGCTGTGTCCACATGCATGCACATTCAGAAAGGTTTATAGGTTTGGCAGAAAAGATCCAACACAGTACATTGCACAAGCTCTAAGAATGGCACATAAACTGTCCTGGATATATCACAGAGAAAAGTATCTGTATTTCAAAATACAAGTGCTGTGCTTCAGCTCTGTAAACTGATGCCCCAGAAAAGAAGCATGGCATTAATGTGGGTTTTTGTGCTGGTGAGGTGCCTTTATCCTGATATAAGTCCCAGATATTAGCACAAAGAATTACAAGGAGGAAAAAATTATGCTTATCCTGTGTATCAGCAGTATTTAACACTGAGCATAAATATTCATGTAATCACTTTGCAGTTACCTGGTAACCACAAAAAGACACCCATAGAAAATGGAATTACAAGGGCTCCATAAATCATCCTAAATTATCACCTATGGCCAGGCACATATCATTAGATACTAGATTCCCTCTTAGATCAGAATCTCATATTCCTCATTTCTAATTTGAAATAACTATCTCCTGATTGCAAAGCTACAAAATCTAAATGGAATTACGTAAATCCTACTTCACAACTCAGTTAAAGAAATGTGATTACAGATTTGGAAGCAGATGCAAATATTACCGGGAAAGGAATGATGGCAGAAACCTACAGGAAGCAGTCAATGCTTTCCAGGGGTTGTTTGTAGGGTAACACATAGGAACAGAATTTCCATTGTTACGCACTTCAGACTATGTGGTGAGGAGAGGAGGTGAGAGACCAGATTCCTATTTTTAAGTGTTTTGGAGGTTTTCATAAAGAGTTACTTTTTATTGTTGAGTTTTAAGTATTTTCTAAGCTCACTGGGAACAATATACAATTTCACCACTTTTCCCTTTGAGTCCTCTCCTCTTGTGAGAAGGTCCATACTCTTGGCTTCCCAACAATTGCCTTTGGTTCCATGTTGGAGAGGGTAGGATGAGTCGAGATGGAGATGTCATTTTACTTGCTTAACCCAACAAAAGCGGAAAGAGATCTAGAGAGATTTCCTAGAAGTGCTTGGAACACAATTGGCAGGAAAGCAGGTGCTGCTTGAACCTGGGTCATTTTAGGAAAGTGAATCTGTCAGATATGCCATTAAAATGTCCTCAGTTAAGGGCCCTCTTGTCCAGCATGGCTCAGTGCCCTTGGCACAGCTGATGATGAGCCAAAGCATCAGTGAGCCCTAATGCATGCCCATACCAATCTTCTCCAGAAATAACCAGGTATTCTTACCAAGCTGAATGGGTCTGGAAAAAAAGATATTCTTCTCCAAACCCCAGAGAGAAGGTGTTAAAGTCACAGGCAGCAACCATAAGGGAGTGAGAGGGATTCTCATGACATGACAGCAGAAGCAAAAATATATCCTGCTGCATGTGCCCAGGAGCACAAATAATTATTCCTACAGGGAACACATACTGTGGTATAAGCTAGCGTGACACAAATTCAGAAACACAGGGATGTATTTGCAAACACTCCTAGTCCAGAAAAACTGAAATCAGGGGCATACACTGATCCTCAGTTCCTGTTAGTTACCAGGGGAGTGTTAAGTGATGGCACTGCTCCAACTGCCTATGCATTTTCCGCCCTTGATTTTGTTGCTCCATCTCAAATTGCTTGCTCCTAAAGGGAGAAGGCAGTCAGAAAACCGGATTTCTCTCTAAGGCAGTTGTCATTCTGTGATAAATCATTCTTAGAGCTCCTGACAGTACCTTAAGGGGCTGCAAGAGAGCAGGAGAACACTTAGGACAAGGGCCCAGAGGAACAGGACAAGGGGCAATGGCTTCCCACTGCCAGAGGGCAAGGTTAGATGGCATAATGGGCAGGACTTCTTGGTTGTGAGGGTGGTGAGGCCCTGGCATAGGTTTCCCAGAGAAGCTGTGGCTGCCCCATGCCTGGAAGTGTTCAAGGGCAGATTGGATGAGGCTTGCAACAACCAGGTTTAGTGGAAAATGTCCCTGCTCATAGCAGGGGGTGGAATGAGATGATCTTTAAGGACCCTTCCAAACCAAACTATTCTGGGAATTTATGATTCTATGATCCATGTTTTGGGTGAAAAATAGAAGTGAGTGAAAATTAACTTTTCTGCTTTGAAGGAATGGCCTTTTATTTTGTTAGTTTCCACTTCCTGAAAGCTTAACATGCAAACACACACAAAAATGCATCAGAAAAAAACAAACCTATCCCCTCAAAAAAGATTGAGTTCAAGAGAACCACCCAATTAAATCTGAAATTCAACTTCTACGAGTCCTTATTGCACACTTTTTTTATGTGAAACAAGTGCTTCCCCCTTGAAAAATGGTGGGGAAAAAAGGTCAAAATATTCCTTTTCATGAAGGTGCAGACACACAGACCCTGGACATCGTCCGAATGTGCCTGCTTAGTTTTAACTCATGATTGTGCTGAAGTCAGGACTCTGAAAGTCCTTTTCATTTCAGTGAAAACTACACTTCCTTTGTTTGTGAAAATAAAAGTTTTGATTAACACTTTATGATTACTTAATTCATGATCCTGAGATCAAATTATAAATGCAATTTGTGTATCAGAAATCTCCTTGAAATTTCAATTATATTTGATATATATGTATTCTATTCTGAACTGAGTTTGGTTTTGGGACAAATTTTTCCATTTTTATTCATACTTTAGTGGTTGGAGTCTTTCTTACTACACAATAAAGATCTGATCCCTTTCTTTCAAACTAATGCAGGATTCCCTGGGGAAAAAAAA
>VYXF01000637.1:0-31602 GCA_013397295.1 Polioptila caerulea | reverse complement strand
AAAAAAAAAAGAAAAAAAAGAAGACAAAATTCATTATAAGAGTAACAGTTCTTCTTCCTTAGCTCTCCATCTGGTATGTGATCTGTGATCATACCTCCATGTCATTATGCTTGTAATGTTTATTGGAAAAATCAATCTTTAACTTTAAGACTCTACACAGGAAATATTAAAGTAAATTAGGACCCTATAAATACATTTTCAAATTTCCTTTCAACCTCAGAGTACCTACTTTTCATGAAAAGAAGAAAAGAATAAAGATTTTCTTTTCCCCAAGTCCTTTTATTTTTGTATAATTGACAAAATTTCCTGGAAATACAATTTGCCCAGCCACCTTCCTTACTATCCCAAGCCCATATTATCAAATAAGAGGTCGTTGATATTCCCTTTCACTATTGATACCAAGACTTCAATAAGCTTTTGTAGAATTTACATATGAATGTCAACTCACTTTTCAAATATGTAATAGGAAAAGATCAGCCAATTTCTGGGAACCTACATTTCAGACAGTATTGGCTGGTATTAAGTAGTGTGTGTATATATATACACAATCATTTTAGGAAACATCACATCTTCTGGGCCAGAATCCAAGGGTGTATAAAGTAGTTTAGTCAACTATAGCTGGATGGAGAGCTAGATGGAAAACACCATTCTCAGAGAGTTTGGGTGCATGTGAACTTCTTTCCAAAAGTGATCCAAGTGGAGTCATTAATTTTACTTTTATTTTGCTCTTTTGGATACTCTCAGACAGCAACATGAAACCACATCCAGTGAAGACAGGACTCTCCAGTCCCCGTCAATTCCTTCTAGCGCTGAGGCTGAACACACACCATTCATGCTGCTTCTGGGTTGGGACCAAAATACTGTGACAAACAAACTTTTAAAAAATATAATATTGCAGTAACAGTTTTGATTCTGAGGACTGACAGCCTCATGAGATGAAGCCACTGAGACAGACCAGGCAATGAAAGGAGAAAATGCAAAGGATGCTCCAGCTTCTGGTTCTTCCTCTGGGTCTGACTCTGTGCTGCTCAATTCTGTGCAATCTTTGCCACCCCGAGCAAGGAAACAAGGAAACAATTTGTGCAATTCTGGCTTTGTCTGGTTTTTTTTGCACTTTTAAGAGGGGAATGAGACTACTTTGCAAGTCAGGCAGTTAGATCTGTTTGCAACAGAGCTGTCTCCAGGTGGAAGGTGCTAGTGAGAAGTAAGATAATCTGTTCTTCACTGTTGATATTTGATCCTTTTGACGTAACTAGAGCTGATGTGTCCTCGAGGCTTCTCATGGAACCAACTAATCTTCATTATCCCAAGAAAGAAAAAGCTGTTTGAAAGTTGTACAAGGCTGTCTCTAATGATGCCAATGGGAAGTTGCATAATGTTAAAATAAAGTTTAAAACCAATCAGATCTCTTTTGAAAATTGTGGGACCACATGCATAAGCTGAAAACACAGCTCCTTTTCACAATTGAGCAGATACCATAATAAACAAATGGAAACAAAACCACATGCTGCCATGAAATGAGACTGAACATCAAAACATGTGAGGGAGAGCCAGATTCAGTGACGCCTTGAGGTGCTAGTGTGGTTCAGTTATTTGTAGGGTTTGAGGGACCACCACAGCTCTCAGAGCCCCATGATGCAGAGCCTAATGGTTTGGGGGGTGCAGCAACTGGTGTGGGAGCAGCACAAGTCCCCCTGCATACAAAATTGCTCCAACATACCGTGAACCAGAGATGGGATCCTGGGAGGCACAACCAGCAAGCAGCATACCCAGCTTTGCAAAGGCAGCTGGTGTTCTTTCCCTGGGAATTGTTCACATAGCCAGCATCGGATGCTATTCTTTAGTTGTGGGATCTCTCTCAGATTGGTTCTATTATTTATTTCCAGTTCCCTGGGCTGTTGTAGGCTGGACTTCATTTATTTTATTTATTTCTATTCTTTTAGGCTCCTCTGCCTGGAACCTATTGCTCTGTGATGATGGTTCATGGCTCTATAAGTCATTATCATTTCTGTCCCTTCCCTGGGAAGGAGTAATTTCAGAATTTTTTCTTCTTTTTTGTTTGGTTTTTTTTTGGGTTTTTTTGGGGTTTTTTTGGTTTTTTTGTTGGGTTTTTTTTTTTTTTAGCGTGTAAGATTGGTTATACTGGTTGTACGCTACAAAAGAGGAAGTTCAGAGAAGGGAAGTTCAGGGAAGGGAAGGTCAGGGAAGTTCAGGGAAGGGAAGTTCAGGGAAGGTCAGGGAAGTTCAGGGAAGGGAAGTTCAGGGAAGGTCAGGGAAGTTCAGGGAAGGGAAGTTCAGGGAAGGTCAGGGAAGTTCAGGGAAGGGAAGTTCAGGGAAGGTCAGGGAAGTTCAGGGAAGGGAAGTTCAGGGAAGGTCAGGGAAGTTCAGGGAAGGGAAGTTCAGGGAAGGTCAGGGAAGTTCAGGGAAGGGAAGTTCAGGGAAGGTCAGGGAAGTTCAGGGAAGGGAAGTTCAGGGAAGGTCAGGGAAGTTCAGGGAAGGGAAGTTCAGGGAAGGTCAGGGAAGTTCAGGGAAGGGAAGTTCAGGGAAGGTCAGGGAAGTTCAGGGAAGGGAAGTTCAGGGAAGGTCAGGGAAGTTCAGGGAAGGGAAGTTCAGGGAAGGTCAGGGAAGTTCAGGGAAGGGAAGTTCAGGGAAGGTCAGGGAAGTTCAGGGAAGGGAAGTTCAGGGAAGGTCAGGGAAGTTCAGGGAAGGGAAGTTCAGGGAAGGTCAGGGAAGTTCAGGGAAGGGAAGTTCAGGGAAGGTCAGGGAAGTTCAGGGAAGGGAAGTTCAGGGAAGGTCAGGGAAGTTCAGGGAAGGGAAGTTCAGGGAAGGTCAGGGAAGTTCAGGGAAGGGAAGTTCAGGGAAGGTCAGGGAAGTTCAGGGAAGGGAAGTTCAGGGAAGGTCAGGGAAGTTCAGGGAAGGGAAGTTCAGGGAAGGTCAGGGAAGTTCAGGGAAGGGAAGTTCAGGGAAGGTCAGGGAAGTTCAGGGAAGGGAAGTTCAGGGAAGGTCAGGGAAGTTCAGGGAAGGGAAGTTCAGGGAAGGTCAGGGAAGTTCAGGGAAGGGAAGTTCAGGGAAGGTCAGGGAAGTTCAGGGAAGGGAAGTTCAGGGAAGGTCAGGGAAGTTCAGGGAAGGGAAGTTCAGGGAAGGTCAGGGAAGTTCAGGGAAGGGAAGTTCAGGGAAGGTCAGGGAAGTTCAGGGAAGGGAAGTTCAGGGAAGGTCAGGGAAGTTCAGGGAAGGGAAGTTCAGGGAAGGTCAGGGAAGTTCAGGGAAGGGAAGTTCAGGGAAGGTCAGGGAAGTTCAGGGAAGGGAAGTTCAGGGAAGGTCAGGGAAGTTCAGGGAAGGGAAGTTCAGGGAAGGTCAGGGAAGTTCAGGGAAGGGAAGTTCAGGGAAGGTCAGGGAAGTTCAGGGAAGGGAAGTTCAGGGAAGGTCAGGGAAGTTCAGGGAAGGGAAGTTCGGGGAAGGGGAGTTCAGGGAAGGGAAGGGAAGGGAAGGGCAGGGAAGGGAAGGGAAGGGGAAAAGGAAAGAAAAAACCCTGAAAAATAAAGGAGTTATTATGTTACAACACAGCACATCAGAAAGTTACCTAATGACTTTCTGAATAAAACCGAGTAGCTGAACTGCCAACAGAATCAGAATTTGCAGCCTGATTCAAGCCCGGTCAAGGATGTTCAGATGCAGTTTTAAATCTTACCAGTGCTCCAGGCTAGTGAGAGAAATACTGTAGGTATAGGGAATTACAAAGGCAGCTGATAGCTGCAAAGAAGCCTGATCCAAACTTTTCCAGGGTTCTATGATACCTGGATCACAAGTTCGCAGGTGATAAATGGCATGTGTTTTATCACATTGCATTTCTGCAGGTGAGAATCATTTGTGTGTTCCATTTATCAAATGCATCCAGAGTTATAAGCATGCAGGCACAGTGCTCCCAGGAACAGACTCAATTTCCTGAACAACTGGAAATAACTGGTGGGGGAGAGAAAACACTTTATGAAAGGACCTGTGAGTAGACTTATATGAAGAGCAACCACAGGCTGTGTAGAACCCAACTGAAAGAGGAAGAGAAAGAAAGAAAAAAGCCAACAACATTTTCCTTTGCAGCATGACCTACTAATTTAATTTTTTCCCCTAGACATGGGCAGATGTATCCTTACTTAGCCTTTTGGGATCATAGATTCATAGAACGGGTTGGGTTGGAAGAGATTTTTTAAACCATCTAGACCAAACTCCATGGCAATAAGCAGGGCCATCTTTCACTAGACCAGGCTGCTCAGAGCTTTGTCCAACCTGGCCTTGAATTCTTCCAGGGATGGAGCATCTACCACCTCCCTGAGCAATCTCTACCAGTGTTTCACCATCCTCATGTATTAAGATCCTAACAGTACATTTTCGGTGATTACAGTTCCCTTGGGGGGAAAAGAGAAAATCCTGTGAGACAGGTAAGTTTTTCTTCTTATGGGGCAATATTTGTGTGGATCTGGGGTCCATTTACCCTTAATCTGCCCTTTGCTTAATGTCTTGAATTCTTTCTCCACATACAGGCTGCTGCTTTCATTATCATCATCACTGTTCGGATTTCATTAGGCTTCTAGCAAAAGTGTGAGGGTTTAGGGATGCCATCAAAGGATGGACGGGTTAAATGCCACAGCTTCCATGGAAACTTCTCATGAGCTCACCCAATCACCTGCATTAATTCCAGCTGTGCTCACAAATTCATGTAGAGAGGATACAGAAGATAGAAAAATCCACTTCTCTCTTCCATCTCAAAAAGGGAATGGTCAGTCCTGAGCATCAGGGAAAAAAAGATCTACTTCAGATCACCTGGAGATGTGTCTGCAGGGAACTGCGGTACAGAGAGAAGGATTGGCTTGGTCTATAAGGGACCATTTTGATAGCTTGCCTGGCTAATCCTGGCCCCAGTAACAAGCCTTGGTATGGCTCTGTCTGCTATGCAGATTCAGCCAACCCAGTGTGTTGTGGTGCGTGGTTTGATAATTAGTTTTGTTTCTATTGATCAGAGCTTTTTCATGTACTTCCCCCCCCACAATGTCCCAAGTACCTGCATTATCCTGACCCAGGCTGGATAGAAGCCCAGCCCCCTGGGAGGGTGGGAGTTCACCCAAACCTGGGCACTCCATTGGATATCTGACCCTTTCCCCTCTGTCCACTCAAGTTAACCTTTGTGATTGATTGACAACTTATTGTGTAATCCATCTCCCACACTATTGGTCTGTGAAACTGTGTCCACCTCCAGCCATTTACCTGAGTATAAGAACCCTTGCACACGTGTAGCAGAGGTCTTTTGGGAGTTGAGAATAAACATCCAAGTCCACCCCAAAGGCCCGTGCTGCTGTCCAGTGTTCTATGCGTCGAACCCAGCGGTAACTAGGACCGGCAGAGACCTCATGGGGGACCGTTGCCCCCCTCATTCATCATCAGCCGGGATCGCAGACCCCGACACCAGTGGGTCCCAGCATGGCACTGCATGGCAGGTGTATCATGATGATGGAGACAAAGGAAAAAGGAGGTCTCTGGCTGAGGTAGCAGCATGAGTTTATTGAGAGGCCCCTAAGGGACCTTCTCACCTGCCAGCCAGAGCACTGACTGGCAAGATACAGAACCTTTTAAGGGGGGGGTGGGAACAGGGTATGGGACCAAGGGTCAACCAACCAGGGCATCTCAGGGCATGACCTGACTGTTGAATGATACATTCCACAGCCAATCTCCCTGGGATGAAGGGGGATTCCCTGGGTCAGGACCTATCACCTGGGGCTCCTCAGAGAACATTCCAGGACCTGGGAAGGGCTCCAAAGTGACAGTCCTGCCCTCAGAGGAGGGGAGAAATAGGGTACAACCAAATACAAGGCTTGTGGGTTACATGGAGCAGACCATTAATACAAAGTTGATTATAAGGCACACCACTACAGCTTGACAACAAAATAAAATTCTAAAGAGGTAAATCACCTTCTGCCGTTTCTTTTAAAACAGATCATAAGAGAAGTATAATTCCCATTTCTCATCTGGACACCAGGAGAAGACTGATGGGCTGCAGCTCTTTCAGCACAGGCCAAAGCCAACAGGCTCTTAGAAACCTCTCTGATCCTTGCCAGGGTAAGACACATTCAATGAGGTGGGTACCCCCAGTCTGCCCTCTGCCTGGATCCTGGACATTGTACACAGCCTGTCTGAGTGCACAGGAGGAATCAGAGCGACTGTGGGACATCTCATCCCCAGTGTGCTTTTGGCAGAGATGCATTGAGACAGTCTGGCCAGGGGAGGAGAAGCAATAGGGAGTGATACCACTTCAGCTGTTTGCAGACCAGGTATAGGCTCATCACTCAAATTCCCTGCACTATATTCCCCATCAGAAAATCCTTAAAGACTGCAGGGTCTCAGAAGATCAACAGCAGGATAAGAAAAAATAAGCGTGGCTTCCCCATCTTGCAACCATTTGGATATCAGTGGGGTCCCTTATATGTGACCAAAGACACTGAAACCTGCATGTCTGAAGAAGAGTTGGTGTGGCACCTCCTTGGGCAGTTTTCAAAGTCCTTCCATCAGATGCATCCTTCTACTGCAACACCATTGCACTATCAGAGAAAAGAACTGTAGGAGACCTGAGTTTATGGATGTTTTCCTGTCTGAATCAGCCATTTTTTGGGCTGAGGAGTGAATGAAAGCCTCAAGAAATGTGATTTCTGGGGGAGTTGTAAATCCAGTGAAGTCTGCATCACATAATGTTGCCTCATCATCCCACTCTGCAGGAGCTAGGCTCAGTCAGCAGCTCAGATGAGTGGGGAGAACCATTCATCATCTCCCTCTGCCTCACACTTTCCTGAAGGCACAGAAGGAAACACAAACTCCCTACAAATTCATTTTCCCCTTCCAAAATAGCCTTCATTGCGTCTTTATTTTTTCCTAAAAAGAATCTGATATCTGGTGTCTTGTCGGATCCTCTTTTCCAGATGACAAGTGGCCTTATGAGGTTCTCAGTTTTGTTTTCTCCCAAATTTCAGAGGAGCTCATGAATGAAGGAAGCAAGGGCAGCCAGGAGCCACAGGAACCAGAAGACAAAGAAAAGCACTTTAAATTTAATCTTGTTCTGCTTTGCTCTGTTCTCCTTACCAGAAGAAGCTGGACATCTCTTCCAGAGATTTCAGCTTCTTCTGTCTACTATGTGGGAGAGCTCAAGACCAGAACTCAAAGCTGCTCCAGAAGTTTGGACTATGTGCTGCTACTAAATTAGTGAGGAAGGAGAAGGTTTATTGACATTACATTTAAAAGGACCTGTTTCTTTGTTCTCTATTGGAGATGGTAAATCACGACTCCCATCACTTTGCTGAATGGCACATCAAGAGATGTGCAAGAAGTAATTCCTTTATTTAGCCCTGGGAGTTTATTTTCAGGCTCATCCTATGTGGTTTTCAGCCAGTCTATCTGAAAGAACTGAATGTTTCAAGGATTTTGACACAGTGCAGAAAAATGCCAGATTACTGAGGAGGCAATAACCTAACAAAGAGTAAGTGACCACAAACTTCAGTTCTCTGTGAGCGGAGGAAGAAAAAGGGTTTAAGTTGCCATCAAGACATGCAAGTGATTTTCCTTCTCCCAGACAGTGCAATTTCTTTTGGGGAAAGGAGTGTCATGTGTGACCACAGCTGGGAGATGCTTGTAGTTATTTCAGGCACATCAGTTGATAGAGCTGCACCATTAGCTCCTATGGTTTCATCCAAACTGCAAAAGAGGAGAGGATATAGGACAGGCAGATTCCCAGAATTCCCAGGCCCCTGTTGGAATTCCCTGGTATTTTTCATACCAGGGTCTTGCCCTATGCATAACCAAAGTCCTGCTTACTTTGCCACACTGCCAGGAGTCCAAATGATGTGATGGTTCTGGGTAGAAGAAGCTGTAAACATCAGTATTACAAGGGAAAAGCAGTTTTCAGAGGCTACATATTGTAGCCTTTTATTGAAAACATGCATTAAAAATTATATTAAATTTAAACATTTATTGTATTTAGAAAAAATTTTTAAATGGTGTCTGGATAGTCTGAGGACTGAAAGAAATCCTGTTCACGGAACAAAAGGAGCCCTGCTTGAGAAATTTGATATCTGTGAGCAAATTTGCAGAATTTGCTTCTATTTTGTGGTACCTTAATTTTAGAAGCTACTCAGCTTGAGACAAACCATAGGGACACAATGGGTGGGTTGAGCTTAGCATTGAACTGGGGCTCTAACGGAATCCTTTTTTG
The DNA here is from genome assembly GCA_013397295.1 of Polioptila caerulea. NCBI lineage: Eukaryota > Metazoa > Chordata > Aves > Passeriformes > Certhiidae > Polioptila > Polioptila caerulea. The sequence continues at coordinate 23,357 of VYXF01000637.1, read as the reverse complement.
GACAAACCTCAAAAAGTAGAGATACCCAAAATGCCAGATTTCTCTTGACAATATTTGTGTAGGCACTGAGGACACAAAAACAAGCCTGGATTTCAAAACTGAGTTCCAGTTTAGAGTTCTAAATTTTGATTCATTTACTGAAGGAAGGGTGAGGAGGAGGACCCTTATTCCCAAAAGGCTGCTAGAACTCTGACTTTGCTTGTTTTTCATATCTGGGGCTGGGGGAGAGGTGACAGCACAGGAGTAGCCCTGCTTAGATCTCTATTTGGTACCTACATGTCCTGAACACCAGCAATGCCCACCATCCCTTTCTCAATGAATGCTGGCCATTCATTGCTCTAAGGTTTTTTTTAGCCCACTGGAAGGGACACAAGGAGGAAAATTTCCAGCTTGTATTTGCAACAACCCCTTTCCTTCCCTGCACCTTCCCCACATGGCAGCAAGCTGAAAGTGGATAGGGATATAATCCTTCATTTTTACATGACTGTGGCATGATGAAGACCACGCAGCATAGTGCCATGTCCTGATGCCTCTCAGGAGGGATCCCAGGCCTGGGAGCAGTTGCTGCTGGACACAAGGCTTGATGGCTCAGCATCATCCTTCCAGTTTCCATTTCCTTAGTTCTCTCAATGACAGAGTTTGAAGCACAAAAGTGTTCTCTGAGGAATGTGTTTTGGGATGAAGATGAATACCTTGTAGCCTGACAGCATAAACTCTATGAGCATGTTTGGCTTCTTCCAGTGCCAGCTCCGTGGATGGATTCAGAAAGCCCCTTCAACACCCGTGAAGGCTTGTTGGTTCCCTCTGATGAGTTGAAGCTGTTCTGACACAAAGCAGATGGAGTCAGTAATTTACACCACATTCTGCCTGGATGCACTCTTGACCCGCTGCTCACTGGTCTCACTAGACATAAGCACTGTTGCTGGCTGATTGTTTTGGAATGACACGGAGAACATTAGTGGAGAAGAGTCAGACAAAGGCCCTTGGAAGAAGAGCAACTAATGGGGATCTAGTGACAGGAGAAGCCTTGCTGGTCCTGTGCCAAGTGGCTGTGCCTTGAGCTCAGGTGTCAGGAAGAAAAGCCTCTTTGTTCGCTGAGCTGGATAGTGGGTAGTGATGGGGTGATCAAGGGGTGCCACCCTTATTGGAATGTCACTAAGGCTGGGCATTGAGAATGGTGGGGAAGACGGGGAAAGAGGAGCGGAGCTCTGAGATGTGTTGGTCTGTGAAAATTCGTGGAGGTCCTTTTCAAGGGATAAAGACAACTCAATATGTCCAGCCTTCGCCTGGGGCTCCAAGGAGCAATGCAGAAGTACGTGCTGCATCATTTCTGCTCCAGCTCCACAGCAATCATTTGATTATGTCCATTTGGGTAACCCATCTTTCCCTCATCTTCACCTCTCCTGCCCTGTAGTTCTTGAGTAGGTCAAAGTTTGGAGTCTCTTGAAATGTGCCCAGAACTGAAAGAAGTGCCTTGAAACCAAAACTCATCTCTTCAGCTGCATCACTCAGAGCAAGCCTGATTGTACCTGTGAGACAGCTGAGGAAAGCAAGCAGCTGCTGTCCTGGCTGCTGAATGAGGAGAGGTGAAGGAACTTCAGAGATAGGATATGGAGAAGGGTGTTAAAGACTTGCGAGGACTTCATCACTTGATGCATATGATTCTTTGATACAAAGTAAATATACACTTATTTACTCCTACTCCATTTTAACCCTTTCCCCCATTGTTTTTCCTCCACTGAAACAAAACTTCAAGCTCAGAAGAAGAAAGAAATTAAGTAAAAGGAGTTACATTTTCGTGGCTGCTAGCAAAACCTCTTTTCAAACTTCTCATTTTTTTTTCCTTTTTTTTCCTCTTCACATTGACATACCTTTGACATTTTAGGAGTGGAACTGTATTTCATTTCTTGAGGCACTGGCAGACAATCAGAACCTTTATTTTGAGGTGTTTTTCAGGCTATGATCTGCATTGTCCCAAGCCAGAGACAGGTTGCAGCCACTGGCCTGGCTTACATTTTACAGAGAAAGGGGCATGAGGCACCAGCTTATACAAGTGTTTGAAGACCTAAATGTTACATATTAAGATACACCAAGTTTGAACTCCCCACAGCATGTTTGCTTGGCTGAAATGCTGCGGGGAGTTTAATTACCTGGGCTAATTATTGCAAATTTTGCAACACTGGACAGACTGACTCAGGAACTTCACCAGTGAGTTTCACCAGCTGTATGTGGGTCCATGAAGTCAGAAGTTAACCCGTGGATCTCCTCAAGAGATGATGTGCTAGACACAAAACATGACTAAGGGTGTGAGATGAGTCCTTGAAAGACTGATCCATTGGAGTTTTCTAAATGGACATACTACAGGCATAAGTTTCCTATGCAGAAAATGGTCAGATAAGAGTAGAATCAAATGTGTTTATGCTGTTTACATTCCCATTGAAGATACTGGTCTTAGTTATATGGTCACTTGCTGCAAGTTAGTGTCCATTCTACCTCTTATGGAATGAAGATATGAAGCTATTTAACATGAAGAACTAAGCAGAACAGAGACATTTACATAATTGAATTATATGTGTTTTCCTTTGGAATGTATCTGCAGTGCAAAAGCATCTCAGTATCCCGGTGGAGACTGATGTTGCTTTCATGCCACAAGTGATAAGCCAAAGTGAACAAGAATCAGAGGAGAAATAGAGACCATAGACCTACTGAGAAAGCAACTGGCAGAACTGGTAATTGAATCCAGCTTTCTTGGACTGTTTTATTCACTCCTTGCAGGCAGCGAATTGCTGATACAGAACGAGGCAGATGGCCTGATTCAGTGAGAAGTCCCTGGCTGGAGAGTAGGATTTGAAGTACATCTAATGGAGAAATAAACCCTATGGGCCACCTCATCCCAGAGCTTTAGTGGATCGGCAGGTAGTACAGGGATCATTACAGTGGAGTTTTGAGACATTTTGTCAGTGCACTCTGATCACAAGTATTAATCTGATTGATAACAAAAGGCTTTGTGGTGAAATGCTAGGTTGTCTTTCTTTTCAAAAGAGAAAAAAAAAAGGTCAAGGGATAATGACTTTAAACTACTGGAGGGCGTGGTTAGATTAGATATTGGGAAGAAATTCTTCCCTGTGAGGGTAGGGAAGCCCTGGCACAGGTTGCCCAGAGAAGCTGTGGCTGCTCCATCCCCAGAAGGCCAGGTGTCCTGGTTTAGGGCAAATTTGGGGAGAAACCTCCAGGTGGAGTCCCTCTAGAAAGCAAATCCGAACTGCCCCTCCTCCCAGCTGGTTTGGGACAGGGAAAAAAAATTCCTGGGAGGAAAGTGGAAAAAAATTGTTTATTTAACAGGCAAAGCACTCCCCAGCACAACAAATGAACAATACCGAACAACAAAACCTCTGGCTGCTCCGCAGAGATGACAAATTCCCAGAGTCTCTCTCTCCCGTGGCTGCAGCTCGGCTCAGTTGCCCTCAGTCCCTCTGGGGCTGCGAAAGGCCGGGCCCAGGGCAGTCCCGGGGGGCCACAGGTGGGAGCTCCTGGTGCCCTTTTGGTTTTTGAGTCCAGAGCAGGTTAAGCAGTTCCAAGAAAAAGAAAAAAAAAAACTACAGTCTGGAGAACTTCTCTGCCTCAGCTAGCCAAAAACTAACAAACAGCAAAGGAGAGCTCTCTCGCCGTCCGCACTGCAGACAACACAGGCCGTGAGTGAACTAAAGCTGAAAACTCTGATCTTTATGTTTTGAAAACAATTGCCTCAGACATTCCACTGTTTCTCCTTCACCCTCAGATCCAGTTTTAAAGGTGCAAAATTTATTTCTGAACAAAACAGACGAATGGGGATACAATTCAGCATCAACCCAGGACATTAGGTCAGACAGTGCTTGGAGCTTCCACTGGTCTACTGGAAGGTGTCCCTGCCTACGGCAGAGGTTTGGAAAGAGATGGTTTTGAAGGTCCATTCCAACCAAAGCCATTCTTTGATTTTATGATAAAGACCCACTAGGGCTTCCTAATGTCTACATCTGACTTCAGAAGTGATGAATCCAGAATTTTCTTTCTCAAACAGCATCTTTTACAATAACAATCACAGAACATAAAAACGCAGCAGGTATGTCACATATGAGCAGTACATTATTGATTTTGAATATCCAATAAAATGCATTAGCAATAATGATTGCATAATGATAATTATGTAATGATACAGAATTTGGTTAAGATCATTTTTAATTGCATGTTGGGTGTGTGAACAGTGCTTCCACAATTTGTTTTAGGTGAGAAAAGCATGTTTTAGCTATAAAATGGCTTTTAATCACTATTATTTCCATATATTGGATTCCCTGCCTTCTAAAATCTTGCTTCAGGTTATCAAGTTGGAGATAAATCCTCTGCCAGTGTAAACCAATGCCTCCCTTTCATATCTGTAATGTAAGGTAATTTTACATCTACACAGGGTTTCCCCAATACATGTGTCTGACTCCATCTGAAAGTAGGCACAAAGCTCAGATCTCAGATGAAGGTAAAGGATGTGATAGCAAGATATGGGAGACAGCAGGCATCTGCCAAGTCTCTGTATCACAGAGTGACTGCAGCTGAGTCTGACAATTAACTCTAAAAACAATGCTGGGAAGTTTCCCAGCCTAAGGACTCACCTAAGCTCTGTTCCCTCCTTGTTTTAAGATGCATTGAGGCTCTTGTCCTAGCTTTTTTTTCTGTGCAGAAGCAATAGGGGTTGTTTTTTTTTCACTTAACGCATAACTCCATGGTCAAATCCCACTATACTTGCTTCTCTCCAGAGAGCAAACAGAGCAAAAATGGGACTGGCTCTGTCTAATAGTGTTGTGGCTGGAAGTGACTGATTTTCTTCAAATTTCTCCTATCTAAGTGGCAAACTTAAAAAGAAGATACTGTATTGTTGAGACGAGTGCTAGCTGCGTTCGGCTGTTCTCTTTCCTTTTCCTGTTATAAAATAAGAGAATTCCAGAATACCAGGAATAGTCCAGGAATACCAGATCCCTTTTCTAGTCTGAGATTTTTAAGTAAATGTCTCCCTGCTGCTCTAGCTTTCAGAGAGAAGATCAGAGCCTCTATTTGGGAGTAAGACCACCTTCGAAATGGCATGACATGCATTTCAAATGTGGCCAAATTCTCCTTGAGTCGTAGTCTGCTTCAGCCAAGGAGGTACTGGGACATGAGCTCTTGTCATGAAGCCAATCCCTTAACTCAGATATGTAATTCACCAGCTGTGCTGGGCCCTGGTATAACTGAGAAAGAAAGATATAGAGAGAGAGAGACACAGAGAGAGAGAGAGAAAGAAAGATATATCCCTCTTTTTCAGAGGTCATTTAAAGAGCATATAATCAGGGTCTTCAGCCCAGATCTGGGACATAAAAAGTGCCCCAATAAAATGAATTCTAGAAAAAAGCAGGTCAGAAGGTAAGAAGAGTAGGACGACTGCTGATGGAAAAGAAGTTTCCAGTGGATTTCCCTGGGTATGTACATTGCACCTCAGCAGTAGGATTGCTTTTCTTAATAGTAATGATGGAGCTAAATGAAAGGAGAACAGCAAAGTCCAATGTGATGCTGCCTTTGAAGTTAAACACACCACAAACACAGAACACAGTCTGTTATGATTTAGATCATTTTGGAATCTGGGGAAAGGCTGAGGGCAATCAAAAAATGAGCCAGAGAGCAAAGCACCAGTAGAGGAAATATCTGCTAAGGTAAAGGTGTGGCTGCTTAGGAAAGCAATTCTATGAGTTATTGCAGGAAAGCAGCTAAAGCTGTTAGCCATGATGTGCAGACGCAGTGTTAAAAGGAGAAGGTTACAGGGCTGGTCTACTCTCATAAATCAGAGAAGGGAGGGACATGAGGATTAGATTTGCAATCGCACAGGGCAAAAAGGGAGTTAAATCTTTCTGTTCATTACTGATCAACATAGAGATAAAAGAGAGCAATATACAAGTGCAGAGTTTGAGAGCATCTGAAAGGAGAGAGGAAATGTGCTTTTTCTCATCAAGCCTTGCAGACACAGACTGGACTAGGTGCAACTCCTTTGAAGCTATTATTTTAGATGGAATTGAAAATGCTAATACCTTAAAATGTTTTGAGAGTCTGTGATGGAAAGGATTGCACCAATAGCTATGTGACTTATTCTAGTTGGATGCTAAAATCTGAGTTTTTCCAGATTCTCTTCACAGCAGTGGATTTGTTATAATTGCCCATCCATGCACTTCTCTCATGGGTGTATGCAGACAAACACAGGGCTAACAAATTACACAGCTCATCACAGTCTCTAGAAACAAGAAGCTGTTTAAGAAGACCATCCAAGAGATCTGGATCTATTACACTGGATCAGTCCACAGTCCCTGTTCCCTCTTTCTGCAAATAGTCAATAGAAAACATTTATAGAGCAGCAATTATAAATAGGGAAATACTGAAATAATTATCCCACTATGCAGTCTTGCAGCAGTTGTCTCATTTGCCAGTCTGTTGTCTTTAACATTCACTATCACACTGACCCAGCAAGAGCTGGATTCATTACTCAAGCTCCCATCATCTGCAAGGAACTATTGTTACAGATTTCTCACAATCTTTCTTAGGGTTGTTGGTACAAAGACACAACAACAGGAGGGGGAAAATACAACCTTGATGGAGTTCTTGCTTTGCATCTGTGATAATGATGAAACAACATTGCCTTAAGGCCCTCCATTTTCACTATCCCTACTAAGGTCAGAGTAATTTGCAGCACCCTAGCCTAGCCAGAGGCTAATACTCAAAATACTTATTTCTGCAGAACTGAGTAAAGCTTTCATTGAAGCCAACAACATTGTCTTGGGGGATGACATGAGTTAAATCACAAAACTCAGGCTTACAAGGCCATAATACTTGCTCTGTGGAATTGTACTGAAGAACTACTTCAATTCAAAGTTTGGTGATTCAGGGTAACTGATAACCCACAAAAATCTTTTGGCCCAAGTATTCAAGAAGTTTGAGAACCATCCTGTTGTGTGCAGTTGTGCATAAGTCCAAAGAAGCCTAAGTCCAGATAAATACTCAGCTGAACGCACATTATCTCTTTTTATCCTATTCAGCTCCAGAAACATTCTCACTAGCTGTCAGATCAATGCAGCTATAAAAAAGAGCAGAGAACCCTTAGTCTGGCTGAAATGTTTCTGCTCCTCTTAGGACTCATATTTGTCTCACAGGATGATCCGAATGCTTGCTTTGTTTAATGTCTGGATTTGCTTCCTATTTTTGTCCTGATTACAAAGATTTGATTTCTTACACCTCAATAATGGGTTCCAGATCCTTGAAAGTACTCCTTAATTTGTTTCTGCAAGCAAACAGCCACAGATAATGTCTTATTGTGAAGTAAATTTCCTGTAGAAGAAGAATCTTAGGAGAAGGTTTTAATTTTCAAGGATTTGGGCTTTTTCCTGCCTGCAGCACTTTTAATGTTTCTGAAGGTCTATAAAGTAGCCCTGAACTTGCCAGACCCATCTCAGCCTGTGTTTCCTTGTGTACTGGTACCATAGCCTGGGGATGAGCAGAGGATATGTTTTAAAAAGACTGAGGAGGAAAATCAGACTAGGGGAAGGGAAACCTCTGTTTTCCATGATGACATTGTGTGTCCAGCAAGGAAAGTACAAGATGACATCTTGATCACATGCAGCATTCATGATTTCTCATTTAGGCACATTCATCTCATCTTGTCTCTCACCCATTCCAACTCAAAACTTTCAGGAGGGTTCACAACATCCCAATAGCACATACGTGCAATGGAAAAACAACATAGAGACCTGGAATGTATCAGCAGATCCTGTTCTTGCTAGAAATTGCTGAAATTAAAGCATTTTAGAATCATGGAATGGTTTGGGTTGAAAGGGACCTTAGCAATCATCCAGTTCCACCCCCATGCCATGGGCAAGAGACATCTTCCATGTGACAATGCTGCTCCAAGACACATCCAACCTGGCCTTGAACACTTCCAGGTATGTGGCAGCCACAACAACTCTGAGCAATCTTTTAAGGATGGACATTCAACTTGGCTGGAATTCTTCTGAGAATGGGGCCTAAGAAAACTTTCATACTTTCTGGGCTAGGTGGGCTTCTGGGGAATGCACACCTCAGAAACGCTTAATATCTGATCTCCAGACTCCCTCACTTTGAGGATTGCCCATGACTTCCCCAGCTGACATCCCTGGGAAGGTCTTTAAGATTGGCTGGCACAAAGCTGCTAGCTCCAGGGCAGCTGAACAAGGCATCCTCTGGTGTTGGTTTGCTTTTCCGAAGCCAAGTTCTAACATTCTCTGTTCCATCTGAAATCAGGAGTAGTATCAAATTCTGGGATAAAAAGTCCTCCTGAGCAGTGAAGTAATCATTCTCTGCCTGGCTCTCACAACATGTGGGTTCTGCACAGCTTAGGTAATTCCATGGAGAAAGGAATATGAGCTCATTTAATGGAGAAAGGAACCAAGCAAGCTAGGTCATCAAAACTAACCTGATTTTCTCCTATTTGAACTGTTTTTCACCAATTAATTTCCTTAGCGATTTTGGCAATGCCCTGATCAACTAGACCAAGACCATGATGCAGGACCCTGTCTGATAAGGAGCAGATGCTTGTCTTTTACCAAAACATGTCAAGAAGCCAAGTGACTTCACACTCCTTTGAAGATCCTGCCCTTAAAATTGTGTTCCCAGTGCAGACACCAGGTGTGTTGAAAACAAGCAGTGAGACACAAACTCCTCCTGACTCTGCAAAGCCTGGTTCCTCTGAATCACACCTGCTTTCAATTTTTTCCATCCTGGGACTTTGTTGCCTTCTTCCTCCTTTTCATAATGGTTGCCAGTGTTCAAACCACTGTGCCTGTTGCGTGTTGCCAAGAAGTTTCATTTCAGCATGATCTAAAGATACACCATGGTTTGACATGAGCACTGCAATAATTTTCCCTGTGCCTGCTCCAACACTGAGTTGCAAGAAGGGAGAGTGCGTCTGTCCTGAAAATTCCCCTTCTGTATAATATTTCCTGTTGCCATCTAACCATGATCCAGGCCACCTTTTGTTATCTTGAAGCATTTCCATGGCAGCACAATCAGTTAATGAGCATGTTGATTCTCAAGCAAAACACATTTGACCCTGAAAGTATCCTTTCAGGGAGAAACCAAAACAAAGCAATTGTGCAAACAGCCTTCCTGTCAGATGTCGAGAAGGAGCAAAAAAGTGTTCTCCATAGACTGGACTGCACAGTCTCAGAGCAAAAAGAAAATACGGCGTTGGCATTCATTTGTTTCAGAGTAAAATATAATTTTGCACTCTGTGTGGACTCAATCTGCTTTCCAAATACCCAGATCAGCTGCTGGGCTAATGACAATGATTTCTCATGAGGAAGAGGTTGACTTAAAATGATTCTACTCTTCAAGATGTAGCATGGTGCAGAATTGCTTTTCAGTTGCTCAGAAGACAAGTACTAAGACAGATTTCCCTTGTCTTCTGCAAAGAGACAAGAAAACATGCCTTCATCACTCAGAGCACAGGCTTGTTAAGCACCTACAATGTTAACCTATTTATAGAAGAATCTTCCTAATAAATTGTTTCCTTTTTCATCTCAAGGCTGAGTGAAGGGATTTGATCAATACCTTTCAGGTCTTTAGCTGGTTCATTCATTCTGCAGCATCCAGAGGATGATTTCATAGTACCAGTGAAGAACTAGGGGAAAAGAGCACCCCAGAAACTGCTTATTCCTCATTCGACTTGCCAACCAAAATGCCCCAGTATGTCTGGAACTCTTGGAGAAGTAATACAAATCTATCAGGAGTAAACATCTTGTCTGATCTAGAATCTGCAATAATTTACACTCAAAAAGTGGTTATAAGACCATTAAAAATCTTCTGTCACAGCTCCATGTGCTGACAAACCTGGGTAAAGGGAATATTTTTGGTCTCACTGGGATACAGTGTTGGTTTCTGTTGGAACTAGACCTGACCTGACCTGAGTCTTGACCCCCAAGACTTACAGGCCAACATAACACAGCATCTGCCTACAAAACATTTTTCCTTTTCCTTGAACTGCCTGAACAAATCCAAATATTATCCCTGTTATAAATGGTGATTCGGTCAGGCCGAATCAATAAAATTTCGAGAGCCAATTAAAAGGAAAAACTAACAGGATTTATTTTAGCAAAACAAAAATGACAGAATTATATGCCACAATAAGGTAAAGCAATGCTCGAGCATTGGGTGAACCAGGACTCTGCCCCTGTCACAGCAGTCTGGTGAGGTCCACGATTTTCTGCTCACCGTGTTCAGATTTTATACAGTTTATTTAGCCTAGGGCCAAGAACTCTTTTGTTTCTTGGAATATTCAGACCTCATCCTTTCAGTCTGATGTTGAGACAATACCGACTCCCGGGTTAGTTTAAATTTCTGTACAGTTTGAATATTTGGTTAACTTCTTCTCGGATCTCCTCCCTCCTGCATTCTCCCTTTCCGGAAAATCTTTGCATGTGTGTAGGCTTCACATTCTCCTTTGCCGGGAACTTGTTGCGTATGAGTGAGTGTCCATGTTCAACCATATCAGTTCTCCCTGGATCGCCTCGTTTGCATTTGAGTTCGATGATGAAATTTACATTAAGTCTTTTTCGGAGGGTGGCTCCCAGGTGGGTCCCGGTCTCTCCGGCCCAATACAATCGCTTTCCTTGTTCTCTGGTTTCAATACTTCGTTAGGTATTTAGAAGGGTGGAGTGGTGCTGCGGTCTTGTCCAGTGGTGCCTCAGGCGAGGTTTTACTAACTCGTTTACTTGTGGTTACAATATTAAGACATACTAAAACTACATTTTATTATTAACTGAACAAATTTTGATACATCTTACACATAACAGTTATAACATAAACTATATTAAGATCAAATGAGCAAATTTGATATGTCTCATCCATAACATCCCCATGAATGGACACATCTAAAGGATGGGGTTTTGCCAACAGAATCTCCATCCTTTAAGTTCTTCACATTTGGATTGGTCAAGTCCCCGAGAAACCAGATCTAATTAGACATGGTCGGAAGAGAGGGCTGGACTGGATGACCTCCAAGAGTTCCAACACAAACTCTGATTCTATGATTCTACAGAAATACAAAGCTGAAACTGAGATTTAAAGCAGCACAGCATTTCTGAGTGCTGTCTGCCAACTGCTGGCACTGAAACTCAGCAGAGGAAAAATGCATTTCTACAACCTCTGATTAGGAGCTTCTTCCATTCATATCAGGGAATAAACACTGCCTCCCTGGTTTCTCACAACCTGGAATTCAAATTTCAAGTTTATTGTGCTGCCTCATGAGACAACAGCTCATGAAAAAAAAAAATCCCTCTGTTTGTTTATGGGGTTAAACTGTTGGGAATCAAGAAGTTAGTCCCCCTCTGAATACCTCAGGGTGAAAAGTATGTAGAATTTGAGTTAAAGCCTTTAGAGAAGTTAAGATATACTAAGCCACATAAGTAAATAAGTTAGAAATAAGCCTAAGTAAGAATAAGCCTTCATGCTTTATAAGTGCTCTTAGTAGAAGCAGAATTTGCATTTCTGGATAGAATTAAGAACATAAACAAGATAGAACATGTATGCACATAGATAAAACAATTCACATAAAAAATCATAAAGGTGTGTAAGAACTGACAGTGTACCTTGAATGTTAAAGAATAATTTTAATTGGTGTAGAGAAAATTGTTTTAGCATCGTGTTTTTAGCTGATTGGTCAATTTAGGGTTAAAACCCTGCAATAGAGGCCTGCAAATCAATCCATCCACCTAGCTAGCTACCCCTGCTCCTGTTGCTTGCTGCTGCTTGCTTTTGCTGCATGCATCCACACAAAAGAAGAAAGAAGAAAAGAAGAAGAAAAAGATGGAGAAGCTGCTGCTTCTGCCCTGCCCAAGACTCTGCACTAGAGAAAGACTTGGGAGCTGCTGCGGTCCTGCTTGGAACTCTATGCCAGAGAAAGGCTTGGGAACTGCTGCTGCTTTGTTCGGGACTTTGTACCAAGAAAAGCTGCAGGAGCCGCTGCTCCTATTCAAGGCATGGCCAGGAAATTTTAGCACAGACTCTAAGCATTCTGAACTCTCACCTTCAGACTGATGTATTCACATAATAAATAATACTACAGCAATCAATTATGGCTCATGTCTAAGAGACATAGAGATCTCCAAACCATAAACTAACAACTTAACATTAAACCTTGCTTTTTATATTATTTCAATAAGCAGAAACTGACAAATTCTTTGACAGGCTCTTAACAGGAACAAAATCTATTTTGAGAATGCTCTCTGGCATGGCCAGGCATTGTGGCACACAGGACAGTGTGTTTCCTGGAGGATTTTTATGCTGGACCTCACAACCTCACATTCTGAACGGCCAAGGTGGTAGTATCTCCATCACTCCCAGCTTAGATGCCAATGAGAAGAAAGTTTCCAGACTGGGGACTGGCACCATCAGTACTCTGTGTCAGCTTTGAGAAGAACAGGGATGAAGGTAGCCCTTGTCAAAGCTGGGTTAACAACAATTGCCTTACTACTCCCAGGACTCCTCTTCAGTAGTGGGGCTAGCACCTTTGGGAATGAATCCATTAACTAGGCAAGCAGAGATATTTTTGGCAGGACAATCTCTGTATTCATCAGCTACTTCTCCACATAATGATGATAATACTTCACGTCTTACTTACACATGGACAATCTGTTGAGATCTTTAATGCTGAAGGAGTGATCAGACACCAGCATAAGGCATATGAGCATATTCAGACAGATCCTTCCTAACATGGGTGGAGATGGTAAATATTTCACCTACTATCTCTTATATATAAACATTTGAAGCTAGCTCATGAGCTGTGCCTGCACTTTATCAGGCAGTTGATCCATTTCAGGAAAGTATTTAATTTGCAGACATTTTCTGCAGCAGCAGGATTTATACTCAATGAGGAACAACTCTTCCCCATGTGAAAATCTCAGAAAGTATTTCTCACTGAAGATAGGGGTGTTCACAATGGGGTCCGAGGTGGAAGAATTTGGCCAGGTTTCTGGCAGAATGTGAGATGATACCTCATTGCTGGTGTAGTGATGAAGAGCGTATCTTGCTACAGAGGGAACCCTTTCGCCATGTTACCAGAGGGACAAAGGTGTCTCAGAGGATTAAATGATGTTCTGGATCTGCTCCATGCACATAAAACCATGGTTTATTTTTCAGTTGTCTGCTGGATTCTTTATTGTATTTTCCTTAGAAGGGTTAAAGATGGTGTCCTTGAACCAAATGGATTATGTGCTCTAGGGGCATGCATATAAACCCTGACACCTTCAGTTTTTAGTTCCTTGAGCTGCATCACATAAGAGTCATTTGTGCCGGCAGTTGCTTTTTCATTGTTTTCTGATGTTTATAAAAGGATTAACAGTTGCAATTTTGATGCTAATTAAAATCCTAATGTGATCAGGGGACAAAAAAAGGCAAATTGGCATCTTCCATTTGGTCACCTCTGAGCTGAAGTGCCATATCACAAGAGCACTGCCCAGGCTGGTTTTAAGATATTTGAGTTTTCCATCCTTGTCATAAGGAGGTTTTATTTCATAGACTACACCATTTCACCAGCTTCATATTGCTAAAACTCATGGAAAGAATAAAGATGTGAAATATGACAATCTCTCAGACCCCAAACACCAGTTTCTGGAGGTCCCTGGTGGTCGCATCTCCAGATTTGAAGTGTCGCTTTATGTTATCTTCACAAAAGCATGGGAAACTGCCCAAATGTGAACACCTTAAACCGCACAAGATGAAGACCCCTCAAGGACAGCACTGAGCTAAAAAGAGTTTGGATTGTGGATCTGATCCAATTCCCATGCAGCACATGGAAGGGTTCCCACTGATGTAATCAAAGCTGGATCAGGCCCAAAATGATAGGTGATTAATCATAACTATTCATGTGCTAGCACTAGCAATGGATTTGAAAATTTACAGGATATAAATACAAAACAGATCCTGCCCCAAAGAGTTCAGCAGCTGAGTTCTCTGGTTTTACAAGGAGTGGCACTCTGGGAAGCCCACATCAGGTATTCATTTAGCATGATTTTAATCTATCATTCCACATTTACATGTTTCTGGGACAGGGAAGGCATTTAATGGATGAAGGATTAGCACTGCTGAGTCTTCTGGAGGGAGTTTAATGTGCAGAAGGGATTTGGATTAGGTGGGAGGACCTGGAACATGGGGAGGTCACTGCATGAACAGCAGAAGATATGGGGAAAATTCCTCTCCCAGGCCTCCAGGCCAACATGTCTCAGAGACAGAGGGTGGTGGGGGTAGCCTTGGATGCAGTAGTGGAGGAGAAGTCCATGCAAGGCTGGACCCAATTGTGGAAGAACAATTATAAGAGAAGAGCAGAAGCTTCAAGAAAGGAGGATTTCAGTGACAGACAGCTCTCAATCATTTTCTTGAGTACTTCAAGTCTACTCAGTTCTCTGGCTGACTCATCTTCTCTGCCCAAGACAGCAGCAATACTCCCCAGCAACATCATAACTGCAATGTTGAAAGTTAATGAAGGTGCGGATGGAGACAACAGGGAATGCTGGGTCACAGGATGTCTTCAGTGCTTGACCTAGAGCCAGCACAATGAGGGACAGATCTGAGCCTCTGGGAATGGAGACAACCAAGAGGTGAAGAGGCTTGTTTTTTGTTCTGCCATCAGAACCAAATCTGGAGCTGCTGGTAATCAGCATAACTCTGCCGATCTGCTGATTTACATTGAACCATCATCTGTTTCTATTAGCTGAAGGCTCCATGGGGACCTTTCTTTGTGGATTAGGGGATCATGTGCCCTTTCACAACCAGAGGACCATCAGCTGAACTGCAAACCCACTACAAGGGTTTTCTTCACTAAATACAAAAACAATCCATGTGTCCCCAGTAAAAAGGAATTGGTGATTTAGGGTCTCAGTTTCACTGCAGTCTGTGATAAAGCTCTTGTTGCCCACAGTGAGTGCTTAATTAAGGCTTCAAATCCACACCTGGGCAATATCAGAGTAATGGCTGTATCTTTCAAAAACAAAATAAAGCAAAAAAACCAAAACAAAACATTCCCCTTTTGCTCACTTCACAAATCTGCAGTCTCAGGCACTTAGGAACAGCAGCCAGTGCCCACATGCTCCCACATGCATGACTCCTTTTTCATACACTCAGGTAACATCTATACAATCCAGAGGGCTCCATCTCATAATTCCAGGCAATTCTGAAAGAAAAGGAGATAGCATCAGTATCATAAACCCAACCTAACATCATCTGCTTTCATGCTTTAGCTACCCTAATATTTATAATTACGTATCCCAACCACTTCAGCTCAGCTTGCGATTGGTTTTCAAGTCTGCAGGAAAAGACATAATGGGCTGTTCAACTGGAAAGGAAAATACCCCCCCTTTAAAATGTATCCATTTTACTGCCCTGGTCATCCTATATTTGTTAAATCTTTCGAGGTTTATCTGAACTATTTTTACATGGAAGTTTTCTCAAAGTTTTACCTGTAATTCTTAGATACTGGCCTCAAAGTGCACACTGGAAATGTCACAGTGACATCTAATGTTGTTTGAGGACTGTTAAGGCAGTTTTATGTGATGTATCAGGGAAACAATTACTGTAGTAATACAGAGTCCTGTAGTAATTAAAAAAACCAAAAACATCTTCAAGTGCATTTGGCATTTTTAAACCCATGCATTTTAGGAAGCAGTCATAAACACACCCTGTGCACCTCTCCAAGGTCAATTCTTTCCCCTTTGGGGCTCGCAGCAATGAATAAGGGTGTTATGTTTGTCCAGGATGCAGGAACATTGAAAGATCTTGACAGCTGCAGGCTGGTCTCTGATGTTCCAAGCCAGGACATCTGCTACTGCAGCAGACTCGCACCCCAGGTGCATATGGAAGGCAGAGCAACATCTAAAGAGGCTGGCATGGTTCACTGAGCACAACATGCTCCTACCAAGCAAGATTTTTAGATTAGATATAAGGAATAAGGTTTTTATTATGAGGGTGGTAAAGTATTGGCACAGGTTGCCAAGAGAATCTGGCTGCCCCATCTCTGGGAGTGTCCAAGGACAGGATGAATGGTGCTTGGAGCAATCTGGTCTAGTGGAAAGTATCCCTGGGCACAGCAGGGGGAGGAACGACATGACTTTTAAAGGTCCCTTCCAGCCCAAACCATTCTATGTTTCTCTGATTATTAAAATCAACTGCTGATACCAACAACTATCTCACTTCTGACAGTGAAAAGCAGCTCCTGAGATCTGGTGCAGACAGGACTCTGCACAGCCAGGCAGATTTCTCATTGTCGGAAGACTTTGTTTGCAAGGAATTTGATTCAATGCTAAGTGCCTTACCCAAATAAAAAAGGATGAAAATACAATTTATCTTGATTTACTTATTGGAATAGAGGGGTGATATCTTTGGAGAACCTTTTAGAAAGAAATTGAAGGTTGCCATTTAACATTAAACAAAACTCGGTCAGAGAGTCAAGTTTTTAGGAGTGGCCCCTTCTTTTTATGTATCTCCAGCTTTGTCCTGTACCTTTTATTTTGTGGCAGTAAACTTGAGCAGGATTTGGAGCACTTCTGCAGAGCTTTAAATTCTTCCTATTTTTTTTAAACCAGAGATAAAATAAGCCTAGAGTTTTGAGGAATGACTGATTCTCAGTTGTCTCAAGTCTGAACATCTTATTTCCTGAGGGAAATATTTATGCAGAGACAGCTTGTGCTCTACTGCAAAATATCTGGTCTGGTCAGTCAGAGTAAAAGTTGTGCTGGATTTCTTAACAATTTCTGTATGAAGCTAAATCCCCTTCCCTCCCCTCCCTTCCCCTTCCTTTGTTTAGAGAGCCACCACTCCATAGCTGAGCAAGCTCTTCAATGCAGGGGCTGTCCTCAGTTTCATGTCTTACATTGTAGCAGCAGCCCAACCAGTATTCAAGCAATATTTTTTAAAAAGCCAGTGGTAATGAATATCTCTGGCCAGTGGCTCTTTTGCTGATTAAGAGCTGAAATGTAGTCAGTGTGTGAATGCAAATTTATGTGTGTAGTAGGGGGCATGAATAAGTGCCAGAATGGATATTGCTCATTCATCCAGAACACAGATCTCTGAATACAGAATGATGTCTCACCTCTCTCATGGAGGTAAAAGTAACTTCTTTTAACTTCTGGAGCAGAAGTTAAAAATAGCATGTGCTATTAAAATGCTGCTGTTGATCCGGAGGAGAGGCTCCTGAGCTTGTCTGGCCCTTTGCTGCTCAACCAAATAGCTGCACAGTGGTGTTTACACCCCAGAGACACCTTTGGCTAGCTAGATGCTCCAGCTGGGCACTTGGAGGCAAGCCCAAGCGTGCAGGATCTCAGGTTTACCTTTGGCGGAGAGACTTTAAGGCGAAGGTGAAGGAAAGGAATCAGTTCTGAAGGAGGGTTCAATTTAACGCTTTATTCTTGGCCTGCAAGGTCTCTGAATCCAGTAACAGCTCCAACAGAACTGCCAACCACATAGCTAGCTTGCCCTTATATCCCGGGGGAGAGAGGGAGGGAAGGAACACAGGTACCACCAACCAGGTGTGGGGGGGAAGTCCCAAGGGACAGAGGACACCTGGATCGCCCAATGCCCTCCAGGGGTGGAGAGCATCCTTTGAATTCTGCCAATCCTTCCATGCCCCTCAGGAATGCCAGGATTGACAGGCAGTGGTCAGCAGGGGTTAGGGTGTGGAAAGGAGGGATGATTGACACATTTGGCAGGGGGACATCAGGGAGACCCAGGATATCCAAGGCAAACTATGATATCACACCGCAACAAAGTGCAGGATGTTAAATATAAGGTACTAAAGGCATTGTAAACATGGTAGTTAAAGTATATGAGATAGAAAAGGAAGACTCCAACCTTGCCAAGAAATTTTGTCCTCTCATCTGAGGATGATGAATGGCTTTTAAACCATTTGCATTGGTTTTAAATGTCTAGAATTCTGAGTTAATCTGAACAGAACCGAATTTCATAGTAGGCACCAGAGAAGTTTGTTTTCCAATGGCTTTTCCAGGGACCTGTTGCTCTAGTCAGTGCAGGATAAAGAGGAGAAAACTCTGGAAATGGTTCTGTGAGCCTCTTGGTCAGATGCCAGTGCAGGAAGCTCACAGAGATTGAGTTATATCAAAGACAGGCAGAGCCATGGCAACAGAATCACTGAAAAACAGAATCCTTCACATCTCTATTCCATATGAATTCTGAACAAATCAGGCAAATCCTCCTTGCTCAACAGCTCTGGAAGGATTCAAACCCACCTGGCTGTGAGGTAGGACAGGATGCTAAGACCAAGGTCCAGCTCAGATTGTCTCACCCAGGTCATGCAAAGGGAAGAGTGGCTTGAATGGTAGCTGTAGAGATTGGGCAGTGACACCTTGATTGAGATTTGGTGTTGCAACAGCATCTTTGCTTCTGTTCAAGTCATCTTCCATCCCCCATGCTCCCTGAAAATGATTTATGACACCTTTTTGCCCGTTCCAGATGGCACACTGGATGAAACTTTACTGAGGAATTTGGATTTGTTGCCTGCAATGCAAAGGGGGAGAAATCTCCTAATAAAGCAACGGCTGTCAGGAGAATGAACCACTGTCGGTGTCTTCACAGGAGAATGAAATGCACTACCTCAGTGAGCAGTAGGGATCCCATCAGTGTCTGTGTGATAAAGGTATTTAAAACACATAGACTCTGCTGCAAAATTCATCTCAGTATTCCTTAGAGAAAGTCAGATGGATTGTATCTGCATTTATGTAAGCATTTGTTACAGCTTTTGCCCAGAGTTTGAGGTTTGTTTTTTTTTCTGATGATGGGAAAGTGTCATCTGGGGTCTTTTCTGATATTTCCCTCCTGAAAAAGGAGGGGGGAGAATCTCATAGCAGAACACATTTTCATAGCCTTAATCTTCATTGTATTGGCTGAAGACTTCCCAGGCAGAGGAGCAAGATGGTTCACAGGATCAGGATACTCCTACTATGGCTACCACAAAAACATTTTTGGCAACCCTTAAAAGGTAATGAGGGAGAACACTTCAGCAGGTCAGCTTTGAAACAAGATGATCTTTAAGGTGTCTTCCAACCCAAGCCATTTTATGACATTCCTCTGAGAAGCTGGGAAGGTCATTTGACTGCCTCTCCATTGGTAAACCATGTGCCCCAGGCCATGGTGAGAGGACAGCCTTTCAGTTCATCTGAGAGGTAACAGGTGGCTTCAAAATTATATATATATATCAAAGACTTTGCTCAACATGCATTTAGAGTCCCTTGAATTGTCATGTAGACAATCACATCAAGCAGGTTTAAAGGAGGATTACCTGGACAGTGAGCACACAGAGGAGACGGACTCAAAACATCACATTGGCTAGTCATCAGCAAACTCTAGAGCATCCCCCTACTCTTAGTAGTTCTGGAATAGGTCAGGACATAGGGACATTTACACCTGTGACAGTGTTGCTGCTAAACCCTTAACTTCACAGGTCCAGGCCACAAGGAACAAAAAATCAGTTGATCATATATGAATTAAGCAGTCCAAGGAGGTGATTTTCCTCTTTCCCAGAAGACAGGTATCTCACCTGTTTGGGAGGCTGAGCAGGGATGAAAGGACAGGGGAGTTAGGTCACAGACAGCCAGATTAGGTATAAATCACATTTTTAGAGCAACAGAGAGATCTCATAAGCTGTCTTGGTTTTAAAGACAGATGTCTGCGAAGGAAGGCAAGACCCTTTCTTGGAAAGGAAAATGTAACACCCTTCCTTCCAAATTATTAAAATTTTGTTATTATGGGGCTCTCAGGCAAAGATATGAGAATAGTAATAACAGTTCTTTACTAGTATGTATAACAATGTAAACAAACAACAACAACTACAGCATTAACAACAAACAGAACCAGGAATCCAGTACCAGCCTTCTGGGCCGTAGACACTTCCCCTTTGGTGCAGTTCCGGTCACAGCCAACAGGGGCGCTGGTGGCTGCTGGCGGGCTGGGCGCGTGCAATTATTCCCCGCGGCTGCAGGGGGCGCTGTGGCGCGAGCTCAGGGAGCAAGCGGTAATGGCGGCTTGCCCGAGATGACAAAGGATGGAANAAAATGATTTATGACACCTTTTTGCCCGTTCCAGATGGCACACTGGATGAAACTTTACTGAGGAATTTGGATTTGTTGCCTGCAATGCAAAGGGGGAGAAATCTCCTAATAAAGCAACGGCTGTCAGGAGAATGAACCACTGTCGGTGTCTTCACAGGAGAATGAAATGCACTACCTCAGTGAGCAGTAGGGATCCCATCAGTGTCTGTGTGATAAAGGTATTTAAAACACATAGACTCTGCTGCAAAATTCATCTCAGTATTCCTTAGAGAAAGTCAGATGGATTGTATCTGCATTTATGTAAGCATTTGTTACAGCTTTTGCCCAGAGTTTGAGGTTTGTTTTTTTTTCTGATGATGGGAAAGTGTCATCTGGGGTCTTTTCTGATATTTCCCTCCTGAAAAAGGAGGGGGGAGAATCTCATAGCAGAACACATTTTCATAGCCTTAATCTTCATTGTATTGGCTGAAGACTTCCCAGGCAGAGGAGCAAGATGGTTCACAGGATCAGGATACTCCTACTATGGCTACCACAAAAACATTTTTGGCAACCCTTAAAAGGTAATGAGGGAGAACACTTCAGCAGGTCAGCTTTGAAACAAGATGATCTTTAAGGTGTCTTCCAACCCAAGCCATTTTATGACATTCCTCTGAGAAGCTGGGAAGGTCATTTGACTGCCTCTCCATTGGTAAACCATGTGCCCCAGGCCATGGTGAGAGGACAGCCTTTCAGTTCATCTGAGAGGTAACAGGTGGCTTCAAAATTATATATATATATCAAAGACTTTGCTCAACATGCATTTAGAGTCCCTTGAATTGTCATGTAGACAATCACATCAAGCAGGTTTAAAGGAGGATTACCTGGACAGTGAGCACACAGAGGAGACGGACTCAAAACATCACATTGGCTAGTCATCAGCAAACTCTAGAGCATCCCCCTACTCTTAGTAGTTCTGGAATAGGTCAGGACATAGGGACATTTACACCTGTGACAGTGTTGCTGCTAAACCCTTAACTTCACAGGTCCAGGCCACAAGGAACAAAAAATCAGTTGATCATATATGAATTAAGCAGTCCAAGGAGGTGATTTTCCTCTTTCCCAGAAGACAGGTATCTCACCTGTTTGGGAGGCTGAGCAGGGATGAAAGGACAGGGGAGTTAGGTCACAGACAGCCAGATTAGGTATAAATCACATTTTTAGAGCAACAGAGAGATCTCATAAGCTGTCTTGGTTTTAAAGACAGATGTCTGCGAAGGAAGGCAAGACCCTTTCTTGGAAAGGAAAATGTAACACCCTTCCTTCCAAATTATTAAAATTTTGTTATTATGGGGCTCTCAGGCAAAGATATGAGAATAGTAATAACAGTTCTTTACTAGTATGTATAACAATGTAAACAAACAACAACAACTACAGCATTAACAACAAACAGAACCAGGAATCCAGTACCAGCCTTCTGGGCCNTTGGTTTTAAAGACAGATGTCTGCGAAGGAAGGCAAGACCCTTTCTTGGAAAGGAAAATGTAACACCCTTCCTTCCAAATTATTAAAATTTTGTTATTATGGGGCTCTCAGGCAAAGATATGAGAATAGTAATAACAGTTCTTTACTAGTATGTATAACAATGTAAACAAACAACAACAACTACAGCATTAACAACAAACAGAACCAGGAATCCAGTACCAGCCTTCTGGGCCGTAGACACTTCCCCTTTGGTGCAGTTCCGGTCACAGCCAACAGGGGCGCTGGTGGCTGCTGGCGGGCTGGGCGCGTGCAATTATTCCCCGCGGCTGCAGGGGGCGCTGTGGCGCGAGCTCAGGGAGCAAGCGGTAATGGCGGCTTGCCCGAGATGACAAAGGATGGAAGAGAGGCTTTTGCATCACAAACTTCCTGGGGCAGTCGATCCCAGTGCCCTGGTAGGAGTCTCGGAAGCAGCAAACTGAAACGTCAGGAATGAGCAAAATCCCGGTGTGGTGGACGAGAGATATCAGAGACTCCGCAGCTGTAGCTTGAACCGCAGGAGGTCTCAGCAGGCAGGGAGTATGGGGGCTGCAGTGTAGTGAAAACCCAGAGCAGTGCCGAGATGAAGCGGCAGGGGCGGAGCAGTGGCGACTCTGCTCAGAGCAAAGCAGGGAAAGGGGAGCTAGAGCTCCAGATTCCGGGGTTTTCCCCTGAGGCACCCAAGCCGATGGTGAAAAAGTCCCAGTGCAAGTGCTGCTCTTACGAGCAGAGCTCCACTCACGGTAGTAGGAAAGGCAACTGGAGACCGAACCCTGCAGTTCCCCCACCACGACCACAGCCTCTCTCCCCTCCGAATGCCGAGGGCACGAGAGCTGGGGGCTGCAGCCAGACCCTTTTTCCCTGTCCCAGTCTTGCGGTATCTCTGCCCTTCAGGGGAAACCCCATGTAAATAGAGAGAGGAGCTAGCTGCACCACTCCCCTGAGCTGTAGCAACTTCTTTTGTCTTTCTTAAGTATCCAGTCGTTATTGTCTCCTAGCAACATGTATGGGGAAAATTCCTAAAGAGGAAAAAACAAAAGAACTCTTAACCCCCCCCCCCCCCAAGCTTACAAGGAAGAGGCAACAAAGATTTCTTCATGATAGAATATTTCCTCACCTGCAAATTTTCTTCTGGCACCTTACAGTTCTACATTGTTGCTATGGTCCAAGCACCACCAATCCTTTGACTGAAAGATGGTTCTTACAGACTATGTCTCCACTACACTCTCCCTAAAATCATGGGTGTACAGGGTGTGACCCTGCTGGCTCACCAAGCAGAGCATGCTGTTCTTGTAACTAAACCTATTTGTCATATGAACAACGTCTGTTTTCACAGCCCCTGGATGCCTGTTCCAGGACTTTGCTGATCAAATGCTTAGGAAACTTCTAATTTCCAGACTAAATTTACTTTGTGCCAATTAAAACCTACTTGTTCTTGTGCCAACATTTTTTTTTCTTCGTTCCAATATTTCTTTTTGCTTCTGTCTATTTTAACTTTCATGTGCAACAGCACTAATTTCCCCTCTCAACAGCTTTTGTGCTGAGCTAAAAAAGCCATGTGCTTTTTATGCATGCATGCTTCCCCTTGCATGACAATTTTCCGTCCATGTCCTGGCACTTCCCTTTACCTGCTTGGTCTGAATGACTCATTCATGGACATGAACCCCCCAGGCCTGGAGGAGATAATCTTATCAAACCCTCTCACTTCCCTGATGTTATGAATAAAATCTCATA
>VYXF01000634.1:0-12740 GCA_013397295.1 Polioptila caerulea | reverse complement strand
TGTGATATATTGTTGCAAATAATTTGTTCATCAGAATTGTGATATATTGGTACAAATAAAGTGGTTCATCAGACTGAGAAAACCCAAGGAGCCTGTGTAAAAAAAAAAAACAAAAACAAAAAAAACCTCAAGGCAGGAACTGATAATGCCTAACAAAGGAGAGATAAAATACCCAGATAAGCATGGATCTGAAGAAACCTGGATCTGCTGACGCAGGCATTTGAAAGGAAGAGGCCTCTCGCCTGGGAAGAGCGACCCCCCCAGAGTCTGACCAAACTCCTGGAAGAAGTGTCACATAACCAGAAGTCGAAAAAGTATAAAAAGACTGATAAGGGAAGGGTTAAACTGAGAACCGCTGGTGGGGCACAGACCCCTCTCCCCAGCTTCTCCCAGCGCTGTTTTTGCTTGCTGTCTCGCTTGCTGAATTAATAAAATTCTAACTGGATAACTTTGATTTTAGCAATCTTAAATTTAAGCTAAACCTATAACAGGGGGACTCTTTGTGCCTCCTGATGGGACTTCTCGAACACCCACACTCTCTGTGGCCACCTCAATTGCAGGTTGCCAAGTCCATTCTCAATTTTTTGAGAGGAACCAGACCCGTCTGGAGGGAACTGTTCCACTGGGATGGGATTGAAGCCCACCCAGAGCAGCATCTGGTGATTGCCCTGGGGCCTCACCCTGCTCCCACAGGGATGCTGCTGCTGTCCTTTACTAAGGTGAGTGTTGGCAAAACTCCAGCCCACCCGCAGTAGTGCCCAGGTGCCCCCAGAAGCAACAGCAGCCGGGGGCTTCCCAGTGCCCCCCAGGGCAGTGACAGCTCTGCTGTCCCCTGGCCCCACCAGCTCCATGTCCCTGTGTCTGGTGGGCAGCGGGAGCTGGTGCAACAGACTTGTGGAGATCCTGCAGTGCCAGATGTGGGGCAGAGTCCGGGACAAGCAGTGGGATGGGCAGGGGCCAGCGTGGTGTGCCAGCAGCTGCAGGGGGCGAGGCAGAGACAGCTGACACCCCCAAAACTTCAGTAGGGCCGGGACCCATGGGGCTGTGAGGGGTTGACCTGGCTCTCTGCAGCACCTTCCTGCCTGAGCGGGGACCACCTGCAAAGGTCGTGGAGGATGTGGGCATCATTTATTGTGTTTTATTGTTTATTATGTTTCACCTCTGGGGTTTGCTGGAGCTATTGGTTTGCAGTTTTACTTGTTTATTTTGTTGTGTGTGGTTTTGGTTTGGTTTTTTTGGGGGGGGCTCTTGGGGGTTGGGTTGCTTTCTTGTAGAATTTTTTCCCAAAAGTTGCTAGGAGGTTGATTGCTGGATGCTTGTGGGCGCTTACGAGTACTTGGAAGAGACAAAGAAAGTAACTGTCAGGGAGAGGGTGGCACCGATTACACTCCTGTGTCGCGGAGTTTTTTTTGACGCTTGGAGGGAACAGTGATAGTTCAGTCTTTGACTGCAGGAAGATCATATTGGACCTCACCTGGAGCTCAGCTCAGGCTGTCTTTCATGGGTCCCCANGAGTCTCGCCAATTAAGCAAATTATTTTATTAAGCAAGCAATAATAAGCAAACACAGCGCTGGGCGACCGAAAGGGGAGTCTCCTGCTCCCGCAAGCGGTGCACAGTTTCATTTTGATCAGTTTGGGTTTATATTCTGTTTTCTTCTGGTATTTCCTGCGTACGTGACTTTTGCTGGTATCTTCTGTGTCAGCATAGCCAGGTTCGGGGGTGGGGGAGGGGGGGGGTGTTTTCTGCCTCCCAGTGGTCTGAAAGGCCTTTAGCTGTCTTGTGTAGCTTCTCGGGAATGCTTCACATTGTTTACAGAACAGGAGGTATGTGGTTATCTCTGTTAGTTTGTTATCTTTTGTTAGTTGTTGTCTTCTGTTTAGCTGTTATCTTTTGTCTTCTGTTAGCTTGTTATCTTTTGCTAGCTTAAGCAATTTCTTTCTACAACACCTTAGCTTAAAAGTACATAGCTCATCAAGATTTGATTAACAAACTTTTTTTTTATATATATATATATGCTTATTACACCGGGACAGTTTTCTACAGCTCCAGCTAGCACCGCCAAGCTTCAGATACACCTTGTTCCTCGGGACTCCTGCTTGCCCCCAGAAAGGTACTAGCATTGGAGAAAACTGTGACTGTTTCCTAGATCTGTTTGTTGTTAATACTGTAGTTAGTATTTTGTTTATCTTGTTAGATACACTAGTAAAGAACTGTTATTCCTATCCAATTATCTTTGCCTGAGAGCCCCTTTAATTTCAAATTATAGCAATTTGGAGAGAGGAGGTTTGCATTCTCCATTGCAAAAGAGGCTCCTGCTTTTCCTAGCAGACACATCTTTCTTCAAACTAAGAAAGGGGCAGAAGAGGTATTTTTGTTGTGTTACTTTTAAATAAGATCTTTTCCTTTAAATAATTAGCAGAAACCCTTCCTTGCCTGTTTGTAGCCAGATCTAGGGTAAAAAGACGTGGAGGTTGGTGCAAAAGAGCTGTAACATCACTACAGAATTCAGGGGAGCAGTCTCATGTCACAGAAAGTGAGGCACATCCAAGGTGGCCATTGAGACAAAGGCACCTTGCCTCAACTGCCCTCAGATTCTATTGCCTTGCCCTGCCCTGCCTTGCCTTGCCTTGCCTTGCCTTCCTCCTCCACCGAGTCTCCCCCAACACTGACCAGGCCCCCAAGGAATGCTCATGGACCCCGAGGCTGCCACAGCTCCGGGAACCTTTGCACACCTCTCCCAGGGATGCACAGCCTGGCCTTGCTGGGCTGTCTGTGCAGGGCTGGGGCCTGGACTGGATGATCCCTCTGGGTCCCACCCAGCTCAGTCTCATCTGCATTTCTCACCCTTTGGCTCAGCATTTCTGTTCACACAAGGTGCTGGTAGAGCTCATGGGCATGGGGCAGCAAGGAGGGTAGCCCCAGCATTCCCCTTTCTGTGACACCAGAGCAGTGGCAGAGCAGGCATTCCCCTGTCTGTGACACCACAGTGGTGGCAGCCCCAGCATTCCCCTTTCTGTGACACCAGAGCAGTGGTGTTAGGAATAAGAAGCTTGACTCGGCCAATTTTCAAGCAGCTATTAATTTATTATTTAATATGGTAAAGTATGAGCAAAGCTACAGTGATGCTGGGTACAGTGGGAGGAGTTTACCCTCCAACTGCACAACCATAGTTGAGGTCTTACAGGTATTTATAGGGTTATTCACATGTTGTCAGCAGTTTCTATTCCAAATTTCTACGTATACTCATTATAGTTTCTATTCTCGGTTTTCCCGTCACAATTTCAGTCTCTTCAGGATGTATCCCAGGTGTTGCAGTCACCCAGAAGATGTGGTATCCCAGACGGTGGTCTAACTTCCGAAGGGAGAAAGGAGTATCCCAGATAATGAGGTCTAGCTTCCAGAAAAGAGAAAGGAGGATCCCAGATAATGAGGTCTAGCTTCCAGATGACAACTTGACTTTTAATTCTCAGGACTATTAATCTTATGATAGTGATTTCCAGCTTCCTTTTTCTTACTAATTAAAACTACGAGATAATACAATCAATATTCTAAAATTATACTTTCAAGGTTATTATTGCAACATCTTTAAGGCCTACGCACAAACAGAAAGTTCTTGCTAAAAAACAAATGCTTCTAATATCAGCTTAGAACTTACAGAAGTTAATTGCGAACAAAGGATAGATTCAAAGGCCACTTACCATGCTTTACTTTTCTCAGGTACTTATTAGAATTCGTATGATTGAGCTCCACACATCTCACAATCACAAATACACACGCTGTCTTGATGTACCTGACACGAAACACAGCTTTGTATTTCACAGTGGCAGCCCCAGCATTCCCCTGTCAGTGACACCACAGCAGTGTAGAACCCAAAGTTCCCTACCTGCAGATGCTCCAAGCAAAGTATCCTGAGTTGCATCCAGTCCATGGAACTGACAGGCCACTGAGCACCCATGGCCGGGGCTGCTGTGCATTCCTCTGCACATAGCTCGGGGAAGGTCCCCTTGGCCATCCCCACTGTGCCACAGACAAACATCACATACAGTTACAGAGCTGTGTCCAGAGCTCTGTAATGTCAGAGATGATTAAAAAGAGATTATTAAAAAAACCCAAAACACCACCTTGCCCCTAGCAGAGCTGCTCCCTTCCTTCAGTAGTTTCCCTTGCAAACATAGCTCACTTGAGACTGCAAGTAATGAGCATTCCTTGGCCACATCTTCAGCAAAAGCAGCTTGAGGACAGCCTTGCAGAACCACTCTCCTCATGGCAGTGAAAAAAGCCCCTTGGCAGGCAGCTGCAGGGTCTTTGCAAAGGGAAAGGGCCACAGCCTCAGGTCACAGGGGAGAAATGGGCTCTGAATGGCCCGCCCATGGCACGCAAAGCCTGCTCCCAGGCTGCTTCCCACACAGCATTCTTCTGGAGGACTGCAGAAAGCTCAGAGGCAGCTCTGCCTTCTCCCTCTTGTGGCTCCTAAAGCTGCCTGGCACAAGAAATTTTGAGTCAGCTCTGCTGACACAATCCCTCCTGGCCCAGGGCACAGTGCCAGGAAGAACTTTGGGTGCCGCGCCTTTGCTGCAGCAAGGCGAAGCTCCTGCCTCAGGCTCTCCCTTCTTCTCAGACAGACCCCTCCCGAGTGCCCCATCAGCAGGAAATTGCCACACCTGGGCAGTACCATTACTGGCAAATGCTGGACTTGGGCAGTGCCAGCACCGGCAGTTTGCTGGATCTGGAGTACTGGCATCAGCAAAGTACCAGATCTGGGTAATTGCCAGGGAAATCGACCAGAAAATTGCCTGGTTTTGGCTTTCTGTGCCAGCAAATTGCTGGACTTGGGCTGTGCCGGCACCAAGAAATTTCCAGATCCAGTCACTGGCAGTGCCAGCAAACACAAGGTGTTGGGCTTCTGGTGCTGGTAAGGACCAGATCTGGACCCTTCCCTCCCTCCCTCTCTCCCTCCCTCCCTCCCTTTACTGGGGTCCTTCCTACCTTTTGGATGTTTTGGGGGTGGTTTTGGTGTTTTCATGGGGAGCCAAAGAGAATTTTAGGGTTTTTTTGGGCAATTTTCAGGGTGATTTTTGAGGGTGCCCAAGCCGATTTTAGGGTGATTTTGGATTATTTTAGGGTGACTTTTGGGGCAATTTGGGGTGTTTATGGTTGATGTTGTGGTAATTTTGGGGGGAAATTTTGGTGTAATTTTTGGAGTGATTTTGGCACTTTTGGGGGTGATTTTAGTGGTTTCTGGGGGTGTCAAATCTGATTTAGGTGTGATTTTTGGAGCAATTATGGAGTGATTGTTGGCAATGCCAAGGGTGATTTTGGGGTGATTTCAACTGACTTTGGGGTTTTTTGTGGAAAATTTGAGGTGATTTTGAGGTGAGATTTGGGTATGCTAAAAGCAGATTTTGGGGCTATTTTGGGGATGATTTTGAGGTAGTTTTGGGGGGAGCCAAACCCATGTGTGGGGATTTTGGAGGACAATTTTGAGGTGAGTTTCAGAGGTGCCGAGGTAGATTTGAGTTGATTTTGGGTGATTTTAGGGGTAATTTTCAGTCAGTTTTGGGGTCATTTTGTAGGTAATTTTGTGGTGATTTTCAGGGCAATTTAGGGGTTTTTTGTGGAAAATTTGAGGTGATTTTCAGGAGAATTTGGGGTGAGATTTGGATGGGCTGCAGCAAATCTTGGGCCAATTTTGGGTATGTCAAAGCCATATTTTGGGATTTGGGGGGCAATTTTGAGATGGTTTTGGCGCGATTTTAGGGCAGTTTTGTGGGCGAATTTTGGTGCAATTTTGGGACAATTCTGGGTGTTTGGGGGTGGTTTTGGTGGTTTTTTGGGGATCCAAAGAGAATTTGAGGGGTTTTATGAGTCAATTTTTGGGTGATATTTGGGGGTCCAAAGCCAATTTTGGGATGACTTTGGGTGATCTTAGGGTTGTTACAGATTTTGCTTAAAAATTAAAATTGCTAAAGTCAAAGTTATCCAATTAGAATTTTATTAATTCAGCAAGCGAGACAGCAAGCAAAAACAGCGCTGGGAGAAGCCGGGGAGAGGGGTCTGTGCCCCACCAGCGGTTCTCAGTTTAACCCTTCCCTTATCAGTCTTTTTACATTTTTCTGATTTCTGGTTACGTGGCACTTCTTCCTGGACTTTGGTCAGACTCTTGGGGGGGTCACTCTTCCAAAGTGAGGGGCCTCTTCCTTTCAAATCTCCCGTAGTCAGCAGCTGCTTCTAAAAAAAAGGTTTCTCCAGACACACTGCTTAACTCAGCTATGTTATCTATCCTTTGATGAGTGCTATCAGTTCCTGCCTTGAGGTTTTTCTGTTGTTTACACACGCTCTTTGAGTTTCTCATTCTGATGAACAAATTTATTTGTACCAATATATCACAATTCTGATGAACAAATTATTTGTACCAATATATCACAGGGTGATTTTTGGGTTGATTTTGGGCATTTTCCAGTGATTTTGGGGTATGTTTTTGAAAGACTTTGGGTAATTTCTGGATAAATTTTGGCAGTTTTTCGGGCAATTCTGAGGATTTTTGGGTGTGCCAAGCCTGATTTTGGGGTTATTTCATGTGATCTTGGGTTTTTGGGGGGCAAATTTGAGGTGATTTTGGGGGCAAATATGAGATGAGATTTGGGTGTGCTGACGCGGATTTTGGGGGCAATTTGGTGGCAATTGTGGGAGTTTTGGGAGCAATTTTGGGGAGCCAAACCAATATTTGAGGGGTTTTGGGGTGAGTTTCATGGGTGCCAAAGAGGATTTTGGGATGATTTTGGGGGTAAGTTTTGGGGTGAGTTTTGGGACAATTTAGGGGGGGTTGGGGGTGCCAAGACCAATTTTGTGGTGATTTAATGTGATTTGGGGGGAGTTTGGTTTCATTGTGGAGTGATTTTGGAATTTTTGGGGGTGATTTGGGGGGTTTGGGGGAAATTTGGGTGACTTTTGGGGGTGCAGAAGTCAATTTTGGGGAGGTTTTGGAGCAATTTTAGGTGATTTTTAGAGGTGCCAAAGCTGATTTTGAGGTGAATTTGGGTGCTTTTAGGGTGATTTCTGGGATGATCTTTGGGGTTTAGAGTGATTTTAGGGGTAATTTTTGTTGCAATTTTGGGGCAGTTTTGTAGGCAATTTTTGATGTGATTTTGGGATGATTCTGGGTGTTTTGGGGGCAGATTTTGTGGTTACTCAGGCAGCCAAAGAGAATGCGAGGGTTTTTTGTGGCAATTTGGGTGGTTTTAGGGATGTTAATGGCGATTTTGGGGTGATATTCAGGGTGATTAGGAGGTGATTTTTTGGATATTTCTTGGGTGATTTTGTGGGGATTTGGGGTGATTTGGGGGGGTTTTAGGGATGCCAAAGCCGATTTTGAGATTCTTTTCAGGCCAATTTTGGGGTAATGTTTGTGAATGCCAAAGATGATTTTGGACTGATTTCAGGTGATTTTAGTGTGATTTGGGTGCAATTCTGGGATGGTTTTGGTGCAATTTTGGGGTGGTTTTATGGGTGATTTGGGGGGAATTTTTTGGTGATTCGGGGTGTTTTGGAGGTGGTTTTGGTGGTTTCTTGGGGATCCAGAAAGAATTTGAGGTTTTTTGAGTCAATTTTTGGGTGATTTTTGGGGGTGCCAAAGCAAATTTTAGGGTGATTTCAGGCGATCTTAGGGTGATTCTTTTGAGCAATTTTGGGGGTTTTCAAGTGATTTTGGAATATGTTTTGTAATGATTTGGGGGAAATTTTTTGAGTGATTTTGGCAGTTTTTTGTGCGATTTTTGGTGTTTTGGGGAAATTTGGGTGATATTTGGGGTGCCAATGGCGATTTTGGGGTGATTTTTGGCTGATTTTGTGGATTTTTTTGGGCAAATTTGAGGTGATTTTTGGCAGTTTGGGTTGATATTTGGCTGTGCTGAAATAGATTTTGGTGCGATTTTGAGGCAGCTTTGGGGGAGCCACACCCACATTTGGGGATTTATTGGTTAATTTTGGGGTGATTTTGATACCAAAGGGGATTTTGGGTAGATTTGGGGTGTTTTTGAGGGTAGATTTTCAGTTGATTTTGGGGTAATTTTGGGGGTAGGTTTTGGGGTAATTTCAGGGGATTTTCGGGGATGCCAAGACAAATTTTATGGTGCTTTTGTGTGATTTCGGGGGTTCTGATTTTATTTTGGGGATTTTTTGGGGGTGATTTGGGGCGTTTCGGCAAAATTTGGGTGACTTTGGGAGGTGCTGAAGGTGCCTCCCTTTTGGGGAGGTTTTGGGTGACAGAGTCAAAATTCTGAAAAACCCGAATTGGCTTTTGCCTGGAGTCCGGAAAAGGGACTGGGAAAACCCCGACTGGATTTTGACCGGAGTCCGGAACTGAGCTGGTCTCTAAGAAAACCGGGACCGGATTTTGCCCACAGTCTGGAACTGAGTCGGCACGCAGGGAAATCTGGACCAGATTTTGCCTAACGTCTGGAATGGAGTCAAGCACTCGAGAGAATCCAGACCGGATTTCACCCGCAGTCCATAATGGAGTTGGCCTTTGGGAAAATTTGGACTGGATTTTGCATGGATTCCAAGACGGATTTATTTTTTGGGAGAACCTGTATTTTGCCCGAACTTTGGAATTGAGTCGGTCTTAGGGAAAACCTGGACCGGATTTTGCCCAGATTTTGGAATGGAGTTGGCTCTTGGAAAAACCTAGACGGTTTTCCCTAAGTCTGGAATGGAGTCTGGAATGGAGTCAGTACTCCAGAAAACATAGACGGATTGCTCCTGGAGTCTGGAATGGAGTCAACACTTAGGAAAACCTAGACTAGATTGCGCCTAGAGTCCAGAATAGAGTCACACTCCAGAAAACCCAGAACTAATTTCACCCAGAGTCCAGAATGGAGCCAGCTCTTGGGAAAAACTGGACCAGATTTCGCCTGGAGTCCAGAATGGAGTTGGTCTTTGGGAAAAGCAGGATCGGATTTCACCTGGAGTCCAGAATGAAGTCATCTCTTGGGAAAACCCGGACCAGAATTCACTCGAATTCTGGAATGGAGTCGTTAGGTGGCACAACCGGGAATGGATTTTGTCTGGAGTTTAGAATGGAGTCGGTGTTCAGGAAAACCCAGACTGGATTTTGCCCAAAGTCTGGAATAGAATTGGTTCTAGGAAAAAACAACTTTTGCTCGCAGTCCAGAATGGAGCTGGTTTTAGGAAAAAACTCAGACTGGATTTCGCCCGGAGTCCAAATTGGAGTTGGGAGTGAGCAAATCACAGATCAGATATCTCCCAGAGTCAGAAATTGAGTCAGTACTCAGGAAAACCTGCATCCAATTGTTTCCAGAGTCCAGAGCAGAGTCAGTACAGGTGAAAACTTGGACCAGATTGCTTCCGGTGTCCAGAAGGGAGTCGATAGTCAAGAAAACCCAGACTGGATTTTGCCCAGAGTCCGGAATGCCGTCAAATCTTGGGAAAACCCAGATGGGATTTCGCTGAGTGTCCAGAACAGATTCGGTCATTTGGAAAACCTGGGCCAGATTTCTCCCTGAGTCTGGAATGGAGTCTGCACTTGAGAAAACCCAGATCTTATTTTGCCTGGAGTCCAGAATGGAGTTGGCACTCAGGAAAGCCTGAATCGGATTTTGCCCAGAGTCCGGAATGGAGTCAGTACTTTAAAAAAAACAGATTTTATTTCACCTAAAGTCAAGAATGGAATTGATTCTTGGAAAAACCCAGACTGGATTTCACCCAGAGTCTGGAATGGGGTTGGTAGTCAGCAAAACAAGGACTGGATTTCATCAGGAGTATGGAATGGAGTCAGTTGTTGGAAAAACCCTGACCGGATTTTGCCCAGAGTCTGGAATGGAGTCTGCACGCAGGAAAACTCGGATCGGATTTTGCCCAAAGGCCGGAATGGAATTGGTTCTAGAAAAAACTCGGACCAGATTTCGCCAAAAATCCTTAATGGATTTGTTAGGTGGCAGACCTCAGACTGAATTTTGTCTGGCATCTGGAATGGAATTGGCTCTCAAGACGAATTGGACAGATTTCACTGGGAGTCTGGAATTGAGTTGATACTCGAAAGAACCCAGACTGGATTTCACCCGAAGTCTGGAATAGAGTCTGTGTTCGGGAAAACACGGATCATATTTCGCCCAGAATATGGAATGGAGTCAGTGTTTAAGAAAACCTGGATCGGATTTCACTTGGAGTCTGGAATGGAGTCAGTTCTCAAGAAAACCTAGCCCAGATTTTGCTTGGAGTCTGGAATGTAGTAGATACCTGAAAGAACAAGGACCAGATTTCACCCAGAGTCTGAAACAGAGTTGGTACTTAGGAAAACCTAGACTGGATTTTGTCTGGAGTCTGAAATGGAGTTGATTCAAAGAAAAACCCAGACAGGATTGCTTGCCGAGTTCAGAATGGAGTCAGCGTGCGGCAGAACACAGACTGGATTTCGCCTGGAGTCTTGAATGGAGTCGGTTCTTGGGAAAGTCCTGACTGTATTTTGTCCAGAGTCCAGAATGGAGTCAGTTTTTGGGAAAACCTGGATCTTATTTTACCAGGAGTCTGGAATGGAGTCCTCTCTCATGAAAACCTAGATCAGATTTCGCTACTAGTCTGGAATTGACTGAGTACTCAAAGGAACCCGTACTGGATTTTGCCCAGAATCCGGAATGGAGTTGGTTCTCGTGAAAGCCCTGAATATATTACGCCCGGAGTCCAGAATGGAGTTGGTATTTTGGAAATACTTGGACTGGATTTCCCCAGAGTCCGGAATGGAGTCGGCTCTCAGGAAAATCTGGACTGGCATTCTCCCGCACTCTGGAATGGAGTCGGTAGGTGGCAAAACACGGACCAGATTTCACCTGGAGTGTGGAACAGGATGGATTTCTCCCGGAGTTCGGAATGGAGTCAGTCTTTCAGAAAACCTGGACCAAATTTTGCCAGGAGTCCGGAATGGAGTCAGCAATTGGGAAAGCCTGGATCAGATTCCTCCCAGAGTCTGAAATGTAATCAGCTCTCAGGAAAACCCAAACTGGATTTCGTCTAAAGTACAGAAAACACAGACCAGATTACACCCAGGGCCAGAATGGAGCCAGAAAACCAGAAAACCCAAACTGGATTACGCCCAGATTCCAGAATGAAGTCAGGAATCCAAAAAACCTGAACTCGATTTTGCATGGAGTCGGAATGAAGTCAGCAATCTGGAAAACATGGACCACATTTCACCTGGAGTCCAGAATGGAGTCAGCAATTCGAAAAATCCAAAGTGGATTTTGCCCAGAGTCTGAAATCAATTCAGCAAACTAGAAAACCCAGATCAGATTTTGGCCAGAGTCTGGCATGGAGATGGCAATCTGGAAAACGCGGACCAGTTTTTGCACAAATTCCAGAATGGAGATGGCAATCCAGACATCATGGATCAAATTTCATCTGGAGTCTGGAATGAAGTCGGCATGCTGGAAAACCCAGGCTGGATTTTGATCAGAGTCTGGAATGGAATTGGCAATCCAGAGAAGACAAACCGGATTTCGGCTGGAGTACGGAATGGAGTCAACAATCTGGAAAATCCGGAACTGATTTTGCTCACACAGTCTAGAATGGAGTCAGCAAATTGGAAAACCAAGACACAAGTTTGCCCAGGGCATGGAATGAAGTTGGCAACCTGGAAAAGACGGACCAGATTTTGCCTGGAGTCCGTAATTGAGTCCACAATCCAGAAAAGCCGGACTGGATATTGCCTAGTGTCTGGAGTGGATTCAGGAATCTGGAAAACACTGAAAGATTTTCACCTGGAGTTTGGAATGCAGTCAGCAATATTGAAAATCAGGACTGGACTTTGGCCAGAGTCCGGAATGGAGGTGGCAATCCGAAAAACCCATGGTGCTGAAAGGCTGTCCTTGAGCTGCTTTTGCTGCACATGTGGCTGAGGAATGCTCATTGCTTGCGGTGTCAGGTGCGATGTGTGTGAAGGTGAAAATAGTGAAGGAAGGGAGCAGCTGTTCTGGGGGTGCAGTTGTCTTTTCTTTGGTGTTTTTGGATTGTTTTGCATCAGGGAGCAACTGTGCTGGGGACGGAGTTGTCTTTTTCTTGGTGTTTTCTTGATTTGTTTGGAATCAAGTCATCCTCTAAGCTGTGAGTAGAGATGTGTAAGTGTATGTGACACATGCTTGTGGTGGAGTGGGAGTGGCCAAGGGGACCTTCCGTGAGCTGTGTGAAGAGGAATGCACCGTAGGCCAGGCCGAGAAGTGTCAGTGGCCTGTCACTTGCACTGAGCAGACGCAGCTGTGTATGCTTCTGTAGGAACATGTGCAGTGAGGAAATGCTGGGGATGCTACTGGTGTGGTGTCACAGATCTGGGAACACTGGGGCTGCCACTGGTGTGGTGTTACAGACATTAGAATGCTGAGACTGCCACTGGTGTGGTGTCATAGACAGAGAAACGCTGGGACTGCCCTTGTGGTACGCCAAGTTCATGTATTGTAGCAGTGCCTGGTTGAGCCAGAAGGGTTGAGGCAAGTGATGAGCATTGCAGAAGGGCGTGAGGTGTGAGGAAGGCGGCAGCAGGATCTAGTGCAGGTGTGAGCGACACAGAGAGTGCACAAGGGAGGCATGGCAGAGCATGTGAGGGAGAGGCGTGGAAAGGCTTGTGGGGATGCATTTTGGTGTGGCCTGTGAGAGCATTAAGGAAAAGAGAAGGAAGGCGTGGAAGGAAGGCGCAGAAGGAAAGAAAGCGTGGAAGGTGCGGAAGGCGCGGAAGGA
>VYXF01000633.1:22935-33577 GCA_013397295.1 Polioptila caerulea | reverse complement strand
AGAAAGAAAGAAAGAAAGAAAGAAAGAAAGAAAGAAAGAAAGAAAGAAAGAAAGAAAGAAAGAAAGAAAGAAAGAAAGAAAGAAAGAAAGAAAGAAAGAAAGAAAGAAAGAAAGAAAGAAAGAAAGAAAGAAAGAAAGAAAGAAAGAAAGAAAGAAAGAAAGAAAGAAAGAAAGAAAGAAAGAAAGAAAGAAAGAAAGAAAGAAAGAAAGAAAGAAAGAAAGAAAGAAAGAAAGAAAGAAAGAAAGAAAGAAAGAAAGAAAGAAAGAAAGAAAGAAAGAAAGAAAGAAAGAAAGAAAGAAAGAAAGAAAGAAAGAAAGAAAGAAAGAAAGAAAGAAAGAAAGAAAGAAAGAAAGAAAGAAAGAAAGAAAGAAAGAAAGAAAGAAAGAAAGAAAGAAAGAAAGAAAGAAAGAAAGAAAGAAAGAAAGAAAGAAAGAAAGAAAGAAAGAAAGAAAGAAAGAAAGAAAGAAAGAAAGAAAGAAAGAAAGAAAGAAAGAAAGAAAGAAAGAAAGAAAGAAAGAAAGAAAGAAAGAAAGAAAGAAAGAAAGAAAGAAAGAAAGAAAGAAAGAAAGAAAGAAAGAAAGAAAGAAAGAAAGAAAGAAAGAAAGAAAGAAAGAAAGAAAGAAAGAAAGAAAGAAAGAAAGAAAGAAAGAAAGAAAGAAAGAAAGAAAGAAAGAAAGAAAGAAAGAAAGAAAGAAAGAAAGAAAGAAAGAAAGAAAGAAAGAAAGAAAGAAAGAAAGAAAGAAAGAAAGAAAGAAAGAAAGAAAGAAAGAAAGAAAGAAAGAAAGAAAGAAAGAAAGAAAGAAAGAAAGAAAGAAAGAAAGAAAGCCCCTCTAAACTGAGAATACCCTGAAACTGAGGCGAGCAGATGAGAGTGTGCTGTACCAGCCAGGGAGCACACGCATCCCTTGATGCCCACATATAGCCAGCTGCAAAATTTCTTGTCCAAAGTCTACAGACACACAAGTGTCAAGGAGTGTTTCTTCAGCTGATATGCCTCTGTTCCTTTCCTGGCTGCCTTTCCACAGCTACTTTGGTGGGGTGAACGTGTCCAGCTGCCAGGTGCTCAGCGAGCCACCCTCTCACTCCCCCTCTGCCTTAAGCAAGACAGTGGGGGGAAAATAAGATTAAAAGCTCACAGGTCAGGATAAGGACAGGATTACTTACCAGTTACTATTATGGGCAAAACACCAGGAAGATTAATTTAGTTTATTGCCAGTTAATAGCAGAGGAGGATAAAACACCTTCCCCAGTGCCAGCAAAAACTGCTCCGGTGGGAATCCTTTCCATGAGGTGTCATTCCTTCAGGAGCTCCACTGTGGGTACCCACGGGCCAGGACCCCTCCAGGGGCTATGTGTCCTTCGGGACACATCCCTCTGCTCCTGCCTGGGCTCTTTCAGGAGCTGCAGGGGCGTCTCTGTTCCTCTGTTCCCTTCCACGGGCTGCAGATGCTCAGCTGCCTCTCCATGAGCTGCCCCAAGGGCATCTCAGCTCGGGCACCCAAAGCAGCTCCTGCCCCTCCTCCTGTGCTGCCCTGGGTGTCTGCCGGGCTATTTTTCTCACATTTGTCCCACTCTTGTCTCTCACAGCTGCTGTGTAGTGTTTTTTTACCCTGTCTCTCACATGCTGTCACAGAGCTCAGCCTTTCCCCGGCAGCTGCTCCATTCTGGAGCTGTCTGACACAGACAGCGGCAACCCCCAGTCTCATCTCACAGGAGCCACCCTTGCAGCCCACCTCACTACCAAAACCATCTGTCTTTTTGGCCTCCAGTGTTTGCTGAACACACATAGCTTTGTACTTCATCTCCAGTGATCTCTAAGTAAAATACAGAAATGGAGGCTCAAGCTAAAGTTTACGTTACACAGATTGTGTGAACAGCGTTTCCTTACTTTTCCTCTTCAGTTTTCCCTTTAAACTTTGGCAGTGCTCTGTTAAATTCTGACATTTACCCCTGTGCGAGGGAGGCTGAAGGGAGGGAGGCCTGAAGGCCAGCAAGATGTCTAGTGTTCAATTCTAGTGTTTAATTTAGTCCAATTTCTAAATAAGTGAGTCATAATGCAGCACTGACCAAGACACATCTATATGAAACTGGTAAAATGGGTCACAAACAGAACCATTTAATGCTCATAATTGCCTTACACTGCTCTATTGAGCCAATTAATATACATCCTAAGCCATGTTAAGGCATGTTACCTTTACTGAGGAATTTTGTCTCTTTGACTTAATCTGTAAAACTACGTCAGGGTTTTAAATTAAATACAAAATCTAGCCTTCTTGCTTCTGTTTTGATGTATTCAGGATGTTTTTTTCTTCCTTTTACTCCTAAACTTGTGTATTAGCTGAGGCCCAACAATATCTTTGGTGAAAGTGAGTGGGGTATGAAAATGCTGATGGGGAAATGCATCCTTATTTTAACAATATCAGATGAAGGAAATGGATCAAGACTCTAAACACATCAGGCATTCTTGACTCACAGACCAGATTTTATGGGAATACTGTGTGCAGCTGTGACCCTTGAAAGCATCCCCTGAATCCTGCAGGGAGTTACAGTGCTGGTAAAGTATTTCTCTGAGGAAATGCAAGTTTGGCTAAGCTCCTTCCGGGTTTCTAACTCTCTGTTGTAAATGACTTTCATCC
This sequence comes from Polioptila caerulea, assembly GCA_013397295.1. NCBI lineage: Eukaryota > Metazoa > Chordata > Aves > Passeriformes > Certhiidae > Polioptila > Polioptila caerulea. Next base: position 30,940 of record VYXF01000633.1, on the reverse strand, counting down.
AGAACCCAAAATGCAGCGTTTAGCCTGGGAACCTCTTATTTGGCCAAGCCCTTTTCTTTTGTTTTTATTATGCACAGATTTGGAGCTTTTCCTTGCAAGAGGCCTCCCTGCTGTGTGACAAATCTGCACTTGTTCAGCAGCAGGTAATGCCATACCACCCTCAGCAGAGTGCAGGCTTTGCATTTCACTCTCTCCAGACCAAGGTTTTTTCTGACCACTTCTGGCAGGCTGCCAGTTTTCCATGCAGTTCTGAAATTAAGAACCTCGCCATTATCCTCTCTGCTGCGACTAGACCCCAAGTTATCTGTCATAAAAGCTAAACCTTTTTTGTCGGAGTTTTACCACCTNATCAAGGTTCTCTTAAAGATAATTCACCCAATTATCTCCAGGAATGTACATTATTTATACTTTTCTACCAATTAGTAACTAAACTTCTATTCACATAGCAGTGCACTGTGGCAAATTCTAACCAATCATCCTGTGTCCCTAACACTGCAGAATATGGAGTAGATGAACACGGAGGAAGAAGCCAAAAAACAACAAGGATCCTCCATCTTGTCTTCATCTACTTACCATTCTAACAAACCCAAAAATCTACATTTCTCACCCTGTGATAAATTATATATTATGCTATTATCTAATTTACATTCTTGAAAATTCTGTCTCATCCCAAGGCCTAGGAAGGCCTTTCCATGGACAAAGGTTAAAATCAGTATTTTTCAGAGGGTTTGGATCCTTTAAAACATGCAGAGAAATATTTTCTGCATCCTGGGTTCCAGCACTTTTTCTTTATTTTTGTGGTTTGTTTTTTTTTTTTAGTCCTGTCTTTTGTGAAGCGTTTGAGTTGGTTGGGTCTTCTGGATGCTGTGAATGATACTAGCTAGAGAACAGAGAGGAAGGCTTTGTGAGATAAGGGTCTCTCTTATTAAAGGACATAATGCTTTTTTTGTGCTAGACCTCTTCAGTCAGTATAGATCACGACTGGGTGATAATTCAGGCTCATGCAGGTGCACATTCTGGAAGCAGCTAACCTAAAAAACTGTCAGGAGTGTTTTGCAAAAACCTGTTTGCACCTCTAACCAGTGCTTCTGATAATGTTGTGGGAGTCTGCAATAATGAATAATTAAATAAATAAATAACTTCATTCAGATTACCATTTTTTTTCTCCTCACATGCTGGACCAAGGCAGAGAAGCTACCAAATTGAATAAAAAGTATAAATGGTATTTCCTACACTGAAAAAAAAAAAAAATCTGTGTAAGAAGCCTGAAAAGTCCCAGAAAGGCATCCAAACTTCATCTTTGTGAGTAGTCCTATAAATAACAAAAGTGAGTGATACTATTTACTGACCAAAAATACTTTAGATTTATATCTTTTCTCTTAATCTTTGAAAATCATTCTGAAAAATGCAGGAGTGGGAGTTTTGCCAGCCATTCATTGTATTGAGAAAATGAGCACCAGCTTGGCATTTCTGTTTACATTTTTTGTTCACTCACTACTGGGAACTTTGTGTGTTTATTTTTGGTAAACTTCAGGACTGCTGTTCTAATCCAAGACAGATGAAACTTGGCTGTGAGTAATATTAAGGCCCAAATTTTTGCTGCAAGGAGAAGTAGTATGAAGAAAAGTGCTTTTTTCTGGGAATTTCTTTCAAATGGATATTAATTTTGGATTGTGGTATTTGTGTGAAAACTGGAAGCAAACAAACAAAAAAACCCTGCTATAAAACATGTTCTATTTATTAATTGGTATCTTTTTATTACATTGTTTATAAATAGAAGAGATAAATCTAAAAGCTATGTGTTTATACCACACCGTATTTTGTTACTTGATTTCAGTTCACCCACCACCCCATACATATACACAGAAAACCTGTGAGAAAACAGCCAGTGAGATAAAATGTTTAAATTTCTAAAAAAAAAAAAACTACCAACTTTTAAAGTTCTGTCACACATACAGTCATTCTAGGTGACACAGCATGTGTGTGTTCTGCTTTTCTGTGTGGGGCGGCTGAACAAAAATCCTGTGCTGAAGCTCCTGGGATAGCTGCTGTTCTCAAACCAAGCAGGTTTGTGCTTACAAGATCACAGAAACTCTCTGCTTGCAGGAAAACCTGGGAACTACATACAGGTTGTGTCCTGAAAGCCTTGTGAGCTGAAGTGGTAGTTTTCACTTGCAAAGTTGGAAATCAATGCATTCTGGTTTGAAAGCAAAACCAGTGAGAGACTCCAAGTCAGAAATACAATTCATTAGGAAAAGGGAACAAAAACAAAACAAAACANGGTCTCCCTCTGGGAGTCCAGTGGAAAAGGCTGCTTTGGTGTCCCAAATCTCAGGTTTTTATCCAGGTAGGGATGCTTGGCCCCTCCCAATTGATGGAGCATTTCCCAATGGGATGATGGAATTTTATCAGTGGACACAATGGTCCATTAGCAGAAGATCTCTCACTGGAGGGAGGATGGGTCGTGGAAGAGATAAAGAAACTGCCCTAGCTAGTTTCTTATCAGCTGGCCTATTGACAGAAGATTACACCACCCCCCACCCACGTTCCAACAGATGGTGATGGAATACCTTTTTTGGTTACATTTTGCACTGCAAACCATGACGTAATGGAATTAATAGGCATGGATTTGCCGTAATTTGCATGCCATGGTTTCACTAAAACTTTAAATCACCCATCTGACATACCCATTGCTATAAGGAGATATTTGAACACAGACTTTTGCACTTAGTTTGGACCTTGCTTTATGAATTCATTGCTATATGAATACTGGAAATTTTCTTTGAAAATGCGGATGGTACCGCTTATTTTTTCAGGTACAACTTCCATAACTCTGGGTCAGTTTTCACGAGCAATTTTGGTTGAAAAATTTTCATAAACATCTCCCACAAATCCTTTAGGGTTTTACCTGCCTGGGAATTTAGTTCTCACTGGCTATTCTTGTCTTATCCAGATCTGAACTAGGCATTTCATCACCTTAGATCAGTGCTAAAATGTACATCCTCCCACTCTCCTTCATTCTTTGTCCTGAAGCCAACAAAAATAAGGTAGAAAACACTAAACACTAAATGTATTTATTTAGGGAATTTGAGACTAGAAGTGTTTTCTCATTGCAGCTACTCAAACCTTATGAGCAGGTTGTGTAACTATTTTCAAGCTGCATAAACATATCAGGTAGGCATAGGAAAGACTGTTGGACCGCTCAGTTACTGTATAAAATAGAGATGGTGGAAGATCAGTGCAAAAATGAACCTGACTAGACAGCAAATTACATCTTAGTTAGCCAGAAGTTTGGTGACTTTTAAAAAAAAATGTATAATTATCTATGTCTAATTAGTTGAGAAATGTTTGGTTGTGATTATAGCTGGTTTTGATTTAGATCTGTGCAGGCTGAACGTCAGTAGAAAACCCTGAGAAATTGCTTCACTGAACCTGGAGAAAGGAACTCCAAGGACCCATACCCCCCAGAGAATTCAATCAATAGTTGAAGAAGAAAATTCAGTAAAGAATGGATTAATGGTTAACATATAATCAGAGATTAATTAAATATCATAGAACAGGAAAGGTATCTTGAGAGAGCTGAGGAGTCAAACACTTTTGCACCCCAGAAAACTTGATTAATACATTGCAGGTGCAATAGGGGAACTACTTCATGGGTTTAACACCCTAGAAAATTAATTAATGGTAACGGTCTAAGCAGGACAGCAGATTTACTGTTTATCTGGATAAAACTTGGGGTAACCACTAAACTAAGATAGATAGGATGTTCTGGTAGTAATAAAAAGAAACAAACCACCTATACCATGATGCAATACATCAGGCAGACCTTTGGTAGTGTCTGTGAAAAATCTTGGATAATTTACTGTAAATAAATGCCTGAAAATTGTTGGATTTTTGAAAATGTCCACGGTAAATAAATTGCCTGTATGTTCCAAATTTTTACTCAAAATTGTTATTAGGAATGTTCATCTAACAGCTTTTGGCAGGGAGATTTAAAAGTCTTTATTTCAGACTTCTCACTCAGCTTCAGCCCCTGACAGAAGTAACAAAAACTTATGAGGAGATGAATAAATTAAAGGGAGTAGCACAATCTTTCCTTCTCTCCAATAACCAAACAGAAATATTTATATTCTGATAATGAAACTCTGGATAGCTCCGCAGTTCATGTGAGGACATTACCCTGCTTGACACTGAAATGTTCTTATTTCTCACTCATACCTTTGAGGAAATTATGCTGCTGTGCCTATAAAAGTGGCAGCTCATTTATCAGAGCTCTTGATGTTCTCATTTCAAGGCCAGTTCCAAGCAACATCTACTCCTGAGAGCACACAGTGCTTGAGAGATCCAAGACCCTGACATGAACAAAGCTGCCTTTTTTTCCTTTTTTCAGCCCTGGAACACGGCATTCTGCACAGCAGGCCTTGCACAGGAACAGCCCTTCACCCCAAGGTGCCAGGGAGATCAGAGGAGGGGAGCAGAACAACAACTGCAGGTGTGATTTCCTCAAAATGTTTTTTCCTTACAACTTATTCCAGGCTAGGGTGAAAACAGGTGGAGGAGGGGGAAAAAAAGCCTAACAGACATCAACTTATTTACTTATTTGTTTGTATGCATTGCAAAATCACCTTTTGCTGTTGTTTCCTTTTACATCAGAGCAGCAGTGAGTACACAATTAACCCCTGCTGGTTTACCAAAAAAAGTCTGCATGGAGATCCCAATAATGGGAATAATGGTTTAACAGAGACAACAAAACTTTTGTTTTTGAATAGCTCTGACCAGTCAGCCTGGTTTTGTTGTGAATATACAATAGATTTAATTGTCCATAGCTAGGATGGAGAAAAAACTTCTGTTTGGGTCAATATATTGTCATTAGAATTAATCTCAATTTAATAGAAAAAAACCTTGTAGTACTTTATTATTATTATTGTTGTTGTTGTTATCATCATCATCATCATCATTTTCTCTTTCATTTTCATTCTTATTTTCATAATTCTTACTATTATTTTCATTATTATTCATTTTCATCATTATTATCAAAAGAAGTATTCCAGTATAAAGATGTATAATTGGAAAACCAATAAAAATTTCCTTTTTTCCCCCCCTTTCACTGAGAATGCATTCTTTGGGGGAACAAACAAAACAAAACAAAACAAAACAAAACAAAACAAAACAAAGTTGAATGAGAACAGAAGTCTACACACTTTTCATTGTCCCTAAAATCCATACTTCAAATCTCACTATCTACAGCAGTGAGATGCTGCTCTATCATCCCAGTTAGATTTTTGTACATGCACAGTAATATGAACTGTGGAATTATTATTTCTCAGTGACAAAATCTCAGACCATTTCTTTTCAGAAAAATACATTTCAATGGCAAAATGACATGCATTCATTCTCTAATGGCACTGGAATAGAAAATAATGGAGATTATAATTTTCTTTGAAGGGATGTAATATTTTACCTTCATGATTTTTCTGTTCCAGAGGCAGACAAAAGTCAACTACAGGTTCTTCTCAGAGACTCACCTCATAATGCAATAATTGAATGTATTATATGTACGAAAATTCATTTTCACAACTGCAAATCCATGGAGCAGCTCTGTTACCTCCCTGAGTGTTACAGTTCAGTGTCATCTTCTAACTTAGATCAGACTTTGTGGCTTGGACAGTCTGCAATACTCCTAAATATGAAGCACCAGAAATCCAAGTCAGTATTTACTTTGGAAGCAATCAACATAAAACATAATAAAAACCTCCAAAATTTTTAGGTTCACTTAATTGTTTTACAGTTACTGGAATGCACTGGAAAAAAAATATTTTTTGCAATTTACAATCTGTTTCCTGTTGGATCTCTTTCATCTAAATGTGGCACATATGTGCTGTTGATAAATGACTCAGCCTTCATAAGCATTGTTACTGTGAGAGCCTGACCGAGAGATGTGGGACTCCAAGCAGCACTTTAAAAATGCTGTTTATTGCATAGAAGAAGTTACAGCAGTCCTGGGTCATGGGTGCAGAGCCTCACCTCTGAGCTGCCAGCTACAGCCCAGAGGCATGCCTGAAGCCACTTTTGTTCTGGTTACAATGCATTATATACTTCTCTTTGCTGGGCATCTTAATACATAACAACCAATCAGCAACATACACAATACCTTTACCATTACCTATAGCTTATCATAACTACCAATGTTACCATATTATGTTAGTAGCTAAACAATTACATGAGTTAGTTATATTTTAAACTTAAAACTTGTTTTTCTGTTTTTCTGCAGTGGAGAAATTCTTACTTGTCAAGAACATGCTCTACGTTTACTTGTGCTTTTTCTGAGATTTACCTTTGCTTGGTAAAACATGCTTTTGTTTGTAGTTAGCTTCTCCTTTGCTCTCAGCCATAAAATCTCTTTCCAACTCATCACAATTTTTGTTCAGTAACAATTCTCTCAGCAATCTTTACTTCCAGACTTCTTTGGTTCTTCTATATCAAAACTTGCTTTCATTTCTAAAGAACTTTCTGCTAAACCTTTGCATTTGCAAAACTTCCCTGATACACTTTCTTCTTCCCCAACAGTTACAAGTTCTGTTTAATGAATTAATAAATTTAATGTTTATTTCCAAGTGCAAAGATTTAATCAATTTTTTTAATGCGCTACAATAATTATAATATATTAATGCCTGTGCAACTCTTAGAGTGGCCTGACTCATTTTGCCTTCCTGCCTTCCTTCCTGATTTTTATCAGCTAGCTATTAACCTTTACTAACTGCTTTATCAAAACGAAACACTTACTTCTACATTTGAAATGAAAACGTTTTTCCAGAACTTCTTTCAATTTTGCAAAACTTTTCAATTAAACTCTTTTTTTATGCAGCCTTTCGGTCACAAAGGACAGCAATGCTGTGAATAATAATGAGAGATGTACTACGAAGAAAATATTGAGTGCAAATAGAAAAAGTGCCAATTGCTGATAAGGTAAGAGTTCTAAGTGGGATTAGGACTGAGACTGATATATGTGGTGGGTTGACCTTTGCTGGCTCTTAACTGCTCTATCACTTCCACAGGAAGGACAGGTGAGAAAAATAAAATTAAGACGGAGACAGAGAGATTGCTTATCAATTGCCTTTACAGGCAAAACAGGCTTGACTTGGTGGAATTAATTAAATTTGCTGCAAATTAATTGTAACAGAGTAGGATAGTCAGAAACAAACAAAAAAAAAAGAATAAAAAAACCCAAACAAACAAAAACCCACAAACATCAACAACAACATCTCCTCCCTCCAAAAAAATTTTAATAGACGCCCCACACACCAAAAATCCACTCACCTTCAAACACCTCTACCCCCCTGTACCTAAAAATCTGAAAACTCTCCTTATAAAAACCCAGAAGATAGCTTCACATGCACTTCTTGTGCCTGTGTGCATTTTCACTTCCTTCAGTTTATAACACTTTAAAGGATTTAATTTTCACTAGGATTTCACAACTGCACATTACAAATGCATTAGAAAGGTTTCATTTTCATTAACCGGCATTGTAAAAGTCTTCTCTAAATATAGGTATTTGTTACAGATATTTGTAGGTCTGTATATTTCTCTTTTTTTTTTTTTTAAGTGTTTTGATTAGCTGTATAAACCAAGAAGTATTTATTTGAACAAATCCTATTGCAAAAGAAAGCACTGAGAACGTTTTTGCTGTTCTGTTTCAAAGCCACATTGAGGATGTAAGCACCCTGGCATGCCGCATACATCCCAGGAATTCATTTTAAAGACAGGTATTTGCAGTGCTGGAATTAGAGTGGGAGGATGAACACTTAAGACATGTAATTGTGATTATCTGAAAAAGTTTCTGCATTTTTTCAGGTAAACTAAACCCATCTTTCATCCAGTGGAAGCACAGATGAAAAGCATCAGGTTACTGCACCCCTCCTTGAGGTTCAGCTCCATCCTAAGGAGCAGAAGTGTTCCTGAATAATGCCCTTTCCAAGTGAACATCCTGTTGGGCTGGGATGTACTG
>VYXF01000633.1:0-10812 GCA_013397295.1 Polioptila caerulea | reverse complement strand
CCCCAGGGAATGGCCTGAAGCTGTGTCAGGGTTTTCAGTTTTAGATTGGATGTCGGGAAAAAGTTGTTCCCCCAGAGGGTGGCTGGGCACTGAAACAGGTTCCCCAGGGCAGTGGTAAGAACACCAAACCCGACAGGGTTCAGGGAGTGTTTGGACACTGCTCTGGTCAGGCACAGGGTGGGATTGTTGCGGTTGTGTAGGGCCAGGAGCTGGACTGGATGGTCCCAGAAATTCCATGGTTCAGTTTCCTCCCTATGTCTAAGAGACCTTTTCTTACCTTGTGGTTTTTCTCTATTTTCCCTGACTTTCAATGAAGTCCTTCCAAAAACCTAGCCAGTTCAAAATTATGAGTAGCCAAGTCTTCACTTTTGGTCCACCAGCAATCTTATATTTGGTATCAAACAGGTTGCATTGATTAGCACCAGTTTTTGCATGGTGCTGCAGTTGAGACAGAGGTTTTCTCTCTTAGCTCCTACTTAATCACCTTCAGTCTGTCCTGGGCTGACCCTTGCACAGGGAGCAGCCCTGCCTGTCTTTTGTCTGGGAGTACATCTGTCTATGTAGATTTTGGTAGCTGATGCTATGCAGACAAAAATACAAGCGGTTGGGGTTTGAGCTCTCCAAGTCTCTATGGAAGGCTGAGGCATTATCTTTGCTGCAAATAAAGACTCTGTACTGCTGGTTCAAACATCACCCTCCATCCCTTAAACTATAGCAGCATAATGAGCCATCTCTATTATACATGAAGAAAGATGCTGAAAAAATCAGGGAAATGTGCTTTGGTCTGAAAACACAAAGCTCGTTTATAACCAAATACTCTTAGCTACCTTGCATGCAAGATTCCAACTGGAAAACAGTGATTTTTAGTACCACTAGGAAAAACAGTTTATTTATGATTCAGTTTTACTGTGGATCTTGAAAGCATCATTTGAAGTGTAATTGCAATTTTACAGATTCTCCTCCCCCTTCCAAGTAGATGATCTCATTAAGGTGTTCTTATGCCCTCTGGACTTATTAACTGCTGTTTGTCAAAATTCTCAAGCAAGCATGTAATGACACAGTTCAAGGTACAAAGATGATGGGAAAAGGAGATGATTGTATTAATTATAACACTCTGTTACAGAGAAGATAAATTCCTTGTATTTTTCCAGAGTAGAGGTGAAGGGGTAGACTGAGTAATAAAGCCAATTTTTGAGGGTTTTTTTTTTTTAATTCCAAATTTTTATCAGTCATAAAACTTCAGTATGACAACACTAATTTTTTATCCCCTTAACTTAGACCATTCTACAACTCAGACAAGTCTAAAGAGACAATATTTAAAAAAAAAAAAGTTTATTTCAATGTATAGAGGAGAATTCATGGCTCCAGTGCATACAGGCTTCTTTGGTGCCCCACTCCTGTAACTAATTCTTATTGGTCAGCAACACCTCAGAGATGCCAGTGTTTTTCTGAACCACTCTGGGGCTTCAGTGGATCTGGGAGTACCCATTTAGTCTTGGAGCTTTGGCATCACAATTTGCATAAGGGATTTGGGAATGTGGCAGAGACAATGACTGCAATTTCCTGGCACCACTACTTGGATTCAGCAGGCAGCTGGGAAACGTGGCAACCTTTGCAGCAGCTGTGGCCTCTTGGTGATTATGGACCTCATGGCCTCCCATCTTATTCATGACCTGCCACACCTAAGAAGTTCTTGCAGAACAAAGCTTTGTTTAAAAATTACATATTTGAAGGTTTCTCATCTCCCCATCTGTAATGCTGATGGATGCCACTTTTTCAGAGCAGTGGGAGGAACACTCAGCTGTGATACATTTAATATTGCCCAGCCAAATGCACTTCTAGAATCACAAATATCTGGACCTAAATACTGACAAAAATAAGGAATGTGTATCTGAAAGGAGACTACACACACAATTTAGCTATTCTAGACAGCTTTCAGGTTGGAGTTCTTGTTTCTCTTTTTGCTTGACCAGAAAAATTTATTTAGTTATTTAAAGAAAAACAAACACAAACCAATAATTTTGTATCATTAAATATATATAGAAAAAAAATCTTTACTATCTTGAAAACTTTTCCCCAAATAGAATGTTTTATTAATTGAAAACTTCCTAGTGATTCAATATATCAGCATTCTTATATAAGACATAATCCCTTTGAAAGGTATTCTCATTTTTCTGCTGAATTAGGAGTTTTTTGGTTTGCCATCTGAATTTTTCATTTATTCTATCAGTGATTGATGGTGTTTGGGTTTTGGTTTTTCCCCCAATGAATAGTATAGCTATTAACAGTAATTATTTTACATTTGATGTTTAGTTACCACTGATGAGTTTTGTACTGACACCTTTTTAGCCACTTAAATGTTCTTATTCAACATGCAGAACTGGGAGAAATAGATCTTGGAAGACCATTCTGTCTTGGAGCACGAGGAAAGACCTTGCCATGGAGCTGAAAGAAAAACCTCAAAAAAAAAAATTCCTTGAGAAATTTTCGTTGCTGATATCCTCACACATTCCCATTTCCAGGTGTTTGGCAACTGTGATTGCTTCTCCATATGGAAAACTCATGAGCTGCTTTTTCCTCTTAGAAAACAAAATGTAATAGAATAGTATGTAACTTTTAAATGGCATACAAAACTGCAGCAAACTTGTGTACACCCTTCCTTATAAAGAAGGATAATTTTTAAACCCCACCTGTATGGTTTTATAACTCCTACATGTCTCTCCCTTGAAAGGGAAGGCTAGTCTCTTAAAGTCCTTAAGTAAGAAATGCACTGAACTCACGGTTGATCTCTTTCTCCTGTTCTTTATTCTTTTATCTACAATTTCTGCCCACCTAGCATGATGGAGAAAGGACACCAAAGAGCCCAAAAGCAAGAAGCCTAACCCAAAAAGCCTCTAGCAGCCTAAAGCCAAAAGTCTCTAAAGCTAAAAGTCTAGAGGAGTCTCTAAAGCTAAAAAATTCTCTAACACACAGATGCAAGGTCTTAAAGATAATTCATCCAGTTATCACCACGAACGTACATTATTTATACTTTTCTACCAATTACTAACTAAACTTCTTTTCACGTAACACTGCACTGCAGTAAATTCTAACCAATCATTTAGTAACCCAAAACACTGCAGAACATGGAGTAGATGAAGGAGGAAGAAGCCTAAAAACAACAAGGATCCTCCATCTTTTCTTCATCTGCTTACCATTCTAACAAACCCAAATATCTACATTTCTCACCCTATGATAAATTACATATTATGCTATTAGATATCTATATATATGAAAATTCTGTCTCATCCCAAAGCCTAGGAAGGCCTTTCCATGGACAAAGGTTAAAATCAGTATTTGTCAGAGAGTTTGGATCCTTTAAAACATGCAGAGAAATATTCTCTGTATTCCAGATTCCAACACCACCAATTTCTCATAATGTTGACATGCTTTCCTTGGTAAAGAATATGACGACCTAAAATATTTAGGACTCAAGGTTTTGGTGGAAAATCAGAATGTCTGTGTAGATGCACAGGAACTATGTGGCAGCCCAATCTTATTTTTCCCTTATTAGTCTCAAATCTAAAAAACAAATTTGATTTATATTTACCTAGGAAAATATATAAAATGTACCTTAAGAAAATATCTAAAATATTTTGCACCTTGTTGCTGCTCCATGAAGAACTTCTGTCATGGTGGGTAAGGATCAGTGGCTGACACAACCTTCTTTTCTACAGAAGTTGCTACTATTTCCATGCTTTAAGAACAGGTAACACGTTCTGTCTGCTTTTATTTGATTTTGATTTTTAATGTTATTCCTCTGAGCTGTTTTCTGCAAACTGCCTAATTTCTTACCTTACACAAATATTCCACAGTGAAAGGCACTGAACATGAGTTTCTTTGCCAAAACATCCTCAGTACCTCTCAAAAGACTGGAGCTTTTTGCAGGCTTGGATGCCCCAATTTAGCCAAAGGAGTGTAGAGCAGATGAATTCCCGAGCACCACAGTTTGAAAAATGGTGGAGTGAAAAGATCAGGGTGCCAAGCAAGCAGGTAAAGAAGGGTCTTCAGGATTCCCTAACTTGAAGGTGTATTTTCCTGGGTTCTGCCTGCCCTGACTGCCTGTGCTCTCAGGAACACTCTGCTCCGCAGCCAGCTCTGGCAGTGACCTTCTCCAGTAGTTTCCTGTAGATAGGTCCAAAAGCATTTATTGGATAAGATCCATGCCAAGGCCCCTGGCCTCTCTGAACACCACTTCCTCTCCTCTCTCCCTCCCTTCCCCTCTGCTACAGTTTTGTTTACTCTCTTCATAAATGAAAAGGGAGTGAGATGTAAACCTGCTACAATTTTCACAGCAGCTCCATGGAGAATGGAGGGGTGTGTGCATGTGAGACAAGCCAGAAGGTAATCCTAAGAGTCATCTCAGCAGTTACGAGTTAAACAGATGAGATTAAAGCAGGCATGAAAGAGGTTGTTCCTGTAGTTAATACATCACTCCGCTGCTATCTACAAAAGTATTGTCCCTGTCCAAGAGAGAGCTAAGAGTGAAATCAAAAAGTTCTTCCAGCAAGCCCTTAAAATGTGGGGTATTAGAATATAATTAGAAATATAGAATAGAATAAGGATAGAATAGAATAGAATAGAATAGAATAGAATAGAATAGAATAGAATAGAATAGAATAGAATAGAATAGAATAGAATAGAATAGAATAGAATAGAATAGAATAGAATAGAATAGAATAGAATAGAATCTATGAAAATCATCTAAATTCAACTGCCTGACCATTCCAGAGCTGCCCAAAAGTTAAAACCTTTTATTAAGGCCATTGTCCAAATAATTCTTTTTAAGGCAGAGGGTCAGGCATGGGCATGGGGTATCCATCACATCTGTAGGAACCCTGTTCCTGAACCTCCTCTGAAACAGCTTTGAGCCATTCCCACTCATCCTGTCACTGGATGCCAGGGAGTTCAGCAGCTCCCTCTCCACATCCCCTCTCAGAAAGCTGCAGAGAACCACGAGGTCATCCCTCCAAACCGGACAACCCCAAACTCCTCAGCTGCTCTTCATGGGACATGGGACTCTGGATGCATTCCAGTACCTTAATATGCTGCTTAAACTGTGTGAAGCACTGCACACAGAAAACCCCACAATACTCCTTTGGCCTTTTGGGAGTTTTTAAGAGCTGCTAGTTTTATGTAGGAAAACTTTAGCCTTCCAGCAGTGAACAGGAACTGATAATGATGCTAAACCACCTCTGTGAAATTACTTGATTCAAGTAATAAACTAATAAAATAATTAAGATTATTTATTTTTCTGAGGAAATGAGTTTAAGTGGGAAAAGCAGAATTTTCTTCTCTGAAGATATAATTACTTACAATATTCAAACCAGCATGCTTTCCCTGTGGTTCAGAAATTCCTAAAAATTACTGAAAGTAGATACAAGTGCCTTGATACTTCAAGGTGTAGTAGGTAGATGTTAACAGCTCAACATGTAAAACCTTTAGCCTCTAAATTGAGAACACCACACAGTAGGATTTAATGAGCCTCTTCCAAAAGCCTGAAAATTATCTACAGACTGCAGTCCAGAGTTGGTTGTACTGCAGGAAACTGTGCTACAGTAGCTGTGCTACAGCTTTCATTTGCTACAGCTTTCATTTCCTTACAAGTCTTTGATTTGCACTGGGTAGAAAAGAGAGAAAAACATTTCCATTGAAACGTAACCCAGCGATTCTTGGTGGGAGGAGTAATTTCACTTGAGATATTTCACCACTACTAAGGGCAGGGGAAGAAAGCTTTAAGAGCAACATGTGAGGAAATGTCACCTGTAGTTTCACTACTCCTTGCACAGCAATTTCTGCATGCCCACAACTCCCTCCAAAATATTCCTGTTTAGCACTGTGCTTGTCCATAATTCCTTTTCCTCACACAAGCACAGCAGAGCATTTGCCCCAGTTGTCTCTACGGGTGATCAGACTTTACCAGCAGCATGCAGACCCCTGGGCTATCCTAAACATTTCAAAGCTATCAGAGCAATGGTTTCTACCCTGTTTATTGCACAGTATTTTGGAGAAAGAGAGTTAGACCTTCCAAAGGGTGGAACTCAGCCTCACCTGGGACTGAGCTTCCACCCATTCCTGGAAAAAAATGAAAACCAGTAAGGGTCTACAGGCTTAAAGTATTTGAAATTTTTCAGAGATTGTTCAGGAGACCTGAGGGAAATTGGCTGATTTTTCTTAAACTGAACGACAAACAGGAAAGAGTTAGGTTCAGTGACTGGTGGTTCAAGCTGAAGATGTGGGAATGGCACCAAATTGAGCAGTTGCATTCCTGAAGGAAATCCTCTGCAGGTGCTGGATAATGTCTGTGAATTAGGAATGTGAGGCAGCCGGGAAGAAATCTGGATCTGGTGTGTGCTGGGAGGACAGTCTCCCCAGAGGAAGAGTAAATAGAGGAAATAGCAGTTTGATGTCTGAGAAGTTAAGGAGGTGCTATAAGCAGGACCTGGAGCCACTCAGCAAGCCCCATCATCTAAAGTAATGCCGGGGGCTCATTGAAATCCAAATGGAGGCACCCACCATATCTCTGCCTCGGCATCAGAGGGAAGATTAATTTTATTTATATATATTTATTCAGTTATATCCAAAACTAATTTTAAAAAATGCTGACAAAGTGTGTCATCTCTGACTTCCTGTAAGTGTCGCTCCTGCCCAAGCATTCCCTGGAGAAGGACAAGCACGAGAATAGCCCTTTGCCAAAAGGAGCTGGCTGCGGGGTTGTTTGTGCCGCTTGAATGTGCTTATCAGAGACCAACAATATTTACTTTTAAGAATAATGATAATAAAAAAGATAACACGTTAGCACTGCTTTGTCTTTCCCAACCACTTCTTTGAAGGCAATTTTAGGATGTTTGTCTGTAGAACTATGATTTTCACATTTAAAGCTCAGTCAGGTAATTATGCAAGAATTACCAGGGCAGGAGAAAGGAATAATGAATTTTCTGTCCTAAAGCATGCAAACACTACTTGCAAGTGAAAAGGTTTATAGTAAATAATTCAACTGATTAATAAAGGCAACTATTCATTAGATTTTTGAGATATTTGTGAGTAGGATAGTCCTTTTCTACTTGGACTTGGCAGTTGATTCAGAGGTTTATCACGCAGGCTGAATAAAAAATAAATTATTTCCTTATTATTTCTTGGTTGTTTCTATACACCATATTTCTCCAGCATAATATCCTTCTATATCAGTAAACACAAGAGGAAGTGGTATTTTGCCAGGGCACAATCAGGGGAAATCACAGGCAAGAAAAATTAGCTACATCCTGAAAGGAAAGGCAGGGGAGAAAGAAACAGATTTTGTTGCTTTCGGTCTTTATCCCAGAACTTTGGAGAGGATATCTTGCAGGTCCACTATTGCCTATCTGCAAGCATACTTTCACAATTAAGTAATCTCTGTGAGACATTCAAGCAATCTTTGGCACGAGGCCTGGAATAATTATTCATATATCTTTAAACTTTTGGAACCAGAGAGTACTGTTTGAGCTTTCGAGAAGTTTGGGAGATGAACAGATCCTCAGAGGTCTAGAAAGCATACGAGTTTTCTTTTGTAGCCAGCACATCTTAGCTATTACCTTGCCTGCATTACATTACTTTCCTTGTGAGAACATATAGGAAGTGCATTATCCTTTAAAAAGCTTTGCTGTCAAGAGTTGTTTTTTCCACTCACAAGCAGACCACCTTTCATTCATGAGATAAGATTTCTGTCTGCTAATTCCAAAATTATTTTATATCAGTAAGAATATTAGCTCAAGTTCTTTTTGGTAACCTTAGCAACATTTAACATAATTTGCCATTTCAACAGTGCCCAAGAGAAGCATAAAGTATTCACTTTTGCAAATGGGTACAGAGTCAAATAAGAGCCTTCTGTGAAATCCTGTCCTCTGCTGAGCAGAGCAGATAAAGTTGGCATGGATGAGCACTCATTTATCCCTGGATAGAATTTGGCCCTTTGTTAGATGCCATTTGGAATTAATATCTAAATCTCTTAAACCATGAGGAACTAAGCTTTAGGATGCCAAAAATTCTTCATGTGCAAGGCAGCCAATTATCAGTGTAAAATAATTTTATGTATTATTGTAAAATTGTTTTACAATAATGCAAGTAAACAATACGGCCCTATAGAAAATTAACAGAAGACCTGAAACTTATGAAGGTATGACTTAATAATAGTGATCCTCTCCTCTTCCTCCTTACAGAAATTTCTAAAGGTTTTAAATATAGTTTTAAGTGTAGTTTCTAGTAGTTAAGCAAGAAGCATTGTAGTGTCCAAGAAGCACATGTGCACTCAACGTACTCAGGGCAAAAATTAAGCTGATTTGGGGAAATTGCTGTGAACAGTGTCCATTTGATGACAGCTAAGGCCAAAATTTGCAATGAGACACCCACAGATCATGGAAAGTTTTATTTTTGGAGCTTTATCTGACAGAAAAATAAAATGAAATAAAATACAGGAGCCTGAATCTACAAGCATTCATATATTGAAAATAGTTGCAGATTAAAAAAAAACACCAAAAAAACAAACAAAAAAACAAAACAAAACAAAACAAAAAAAAACAGCAAAAGGATTCTTGTTATAGAACAAATAATCCAATGCAGTCAGTGCTTTGTTAATTTAGCAGCTGAGAGGACTGGTGAAGTTTTCCCCTCCCATCCCCACCGCAGGAATTGTGATCCCCGAGCTGAAAGATAAGATTTTGTGTTGTTGGACCTTGGTTTATCTCACCTTAATTCCTTAATTCCTGCTGGGGCAGTGAGCTGATTTTTCAGAGAACTTGCTAGCCAAATACTAGAGGCAAACATAAAACATGACTTAAGCCACTGAAGCCAAGTGGAAATAAGCAACTTTTAATTTTCAGTAGTTAATTCCAGGGTGCTCTTGCACCATTTGTAACTGATGTAGGGAAACTTCGAGAAGTGTTGTTCTACGAGCAAATTTATTCTGTGAAAGGCAGTTAATGGAAATTATAGGGTGAGATCAGTTTTGCTGAAGTACTCAGGATATGTAAAATAAAACTTCACACCCTGGTACAGATCCTTCTTTCTGAGAAATTTGTTCTGCACATACCTGTGCACTGAAAAATGTTTATAATGATGTTATTGATAATTTAAAACATAAGAACCTGCCAGTAATGTGCATTTCCCTCCAGAAGTAAAAAGCAGCCCGCCAAAATTAAATAGAGCCACAGTTTAAAAGTAATAAAAAATAAAATCATTTTTGAAAATTAAAACCTCTTAAACCCGCAGAACATAAATTCTCCTATACTTGCAGTTACAATGTTGTATTCATGAAGCCCAGAACTAGAAACTTATCACCAAATAGACACTGAAACTTCTCACGTTTTGGCAAATCTTTACATTTGTTCTCAAATATTTTCTTTTTCCAAAACAACTACCTGAGTGCCTGTATAGTTTTCTGGGGATCCACAGTCCCACCAACTTAGGGCCACAAATAGCTGGGCTGTGAAAAGACACTGCTATGATAGTTTTGAAACTGCAATATTTTTTCCTCTGGCAAACAAGATTTAGGACAGTTTGACAGACACAGCTGAAGCAACACTTAAAATGAAGAGGTTTCAACTATCAACTTCAGGAGACTGAGCAAGTCTCCTTCATTCTGAATCTTCATAAAACTCATTAAAAACACATACAGAATTTCCACTGGAGAGATACTGTAAGGCAATATGACAGCTAAGAAATGAAGTTTTCTTCTGGGCTTAGGAGGAAGACTCATCTTAATTGCATTGAAATTGTTTTGTGGCTTACAATATTTTCCTTGTGTCAGTATTCTGTATCAGAAATCCCTTGACAGATTGAAGTAATCGCAGTTCCTAACTCCAAAACAGTACAATTTTCACAAGACTTCTTCATAAATGTGACTTTTAAAGAATATCTCTACAGCCAAGATGCCAAACTTTAAAATCTGAGTTAGCATCTTGCTGACTCATTTAACAAAACCATAAAGGTTTTTTATACCTTCTATATATGCGTCCTCAAAGTACAAAAACTTTTTGTGTTTCCAAATGCCTGCAACACCCTTAGAACAAACTCTGACACTCCTTATCTTTGCAGCAACATAAAAGAGGGTATTGGTATAAAATTAAATATAAGAGCATGTCTGGACCAGAAATCTTATGCATGTTTGTTGTATTTGCACTGTCACTCACAGCAACTCCTGTCCACACTCTTTAAGACTTTAGTGTTTTCACCCAAGGTCTCAAAAAGAACCCCACCCTACCCCAACTCATTCCAACAGTCCTTCCTGTACTGAGAGCAGCTCTGCAGGTGGAGTCTTACCTGAGCAGGGCAGAAGGGCAGAATCCCTCCTCCCCTGCTGCCCACACTGGGAGATCAGCCCAAGTATGTCTGGCTTTTTGGCCTGCAAAATAAATTATCTGTGATACCTCTGTAAGTAGTGAATCCTGAAGCTGAATCCTGTGAGGTTCAATGACACCTGTGTGATTTTTTAGACATAAACTGCTGACCAGCCCTAAGGCTGGAGTTGGATCTCCTCTCTGAGAAGGACTTCAGAAAGTTTAGAAGTCATTTTTGCCACTCACGACATTGTGGGTGGGCGTCTGATAACACCAAGGTTATGGCTTTGATCCCTGTATGGGCCTTTCACTTAAAAGCTGGACTCTTGTCTAGGCTTCTGGGTCCCTTACAACTCAGAATTCTGTGGCTTCTGTGAAATTTGTCTGAAGCTCCCCTGCCCGCCACAGGCCGCTGCTGGCTCAGTGGCACCAGCACAGCACTCGCAGGGTCTTTGCTCCTGGT